>CAXKVR010000138.1:0-600000 GCA_964058845.1 Carex sylvatica
GACCCCTTCCAAATACTTCACTTTGATTGATCTGCACCAAAATTTAACTCCCAAATCTCAATTATTTTCAAGGCTTATCCATTAAATTGTCAGGCTCATTCTTTCTTCCCGAGCTGCGACCCAGCTTTCCCAAAATGCCCATGAAACTGCTGCTCCCCTCACAACCACTAAAACCTTGAGAACGTCTCGACTTCCTTAGTTTCGGCGACCCAAATTTGTCTCCAGAATCTTCATCCGTATTCATCTTTGGCATGGCAACTACAAGTCTTGAGATGGTACATCGGCAGAAGGGGCAAGAGGGAGATGGCAAACAAAGAGTGGTAGGGTTGGGTTTGCTATGGCAGCATAAGGCCAAAGTGCAAGGCGCACACATTTGGTGACCACAATCTTTCACCTCTATTGTACAAACTTGGTCAAAACAGATGCAACACAGCTCCGCATCACTTGTCTGTAATTATAAATTATATCAAAGAGATTAACAAATGTCCAATAGAAAATTATTAATACTTAGGTTAGGTGACCTACTCAAAATTAGTTGAGCCATAGTTTTAGTTAATCTCTCATTGGATCAGATTAGATAAGCCAGAAGTGTACTATATTATTTTAGGTTAGAGCCATCAGTAATTTATTCTCTCATGTTGCTAAAATTGGTACTTACATATTTAGAATTACACAAAAAAATTTGGCATTTTCCCTTGTTCAGGACAAAATAGGGAAAGAATATTGATCTACAATTAATTTTAAGGACCCACAAAGATTCTTTGCTGAAATGCAATAAGCAAGTCATGTTCATAAATCTTTGGCTAATTGTGTAGGCCAGGGTACATTAAACACTAAATACATAATTGGTACATTTACTTGTACAAAAAAAAATTCACATATTGCCTTGCAAATCTAAAACATATAACTAATGTAGATAGTCCTTCAAAAAGGTAACACATTGTTAATTTTACATTACACTATTCCAACTAAATGCCCAATCTGAACTTCTTCAGTACCAACAATAAGTGCGAGAGAGAGAGAGAGAGAGAGAGAGAGCATGAGAGGGTACTGGATTTTAGGCCAATTTTGGATGTAGAGGGGCATTGAGTATAATTTTTCATTTTATCAGTGCAAGAGCACGCATGGTAGTTGGCATTACAAGGCAGGGTGCAGATTTATAAATACCCCCAAAATAAAACAAAATAAATGAATAAATAGAAGTTACCACAGAGGCAGCATCATCAGCCCCGTCATCGGAGTGAGTAGGGGAGGGCAATGAATATTTGGTCCCTTTCAAGATATTTTTCTCTCTTTCCCTATTGGCCTCCATTAGAGCCGCCTCTAACAATGCCTTTGCATGAGGGTCAAGCTCACTTATGAATTTCAATGGGGAAGGCCATACCAATGGCTCCGCAGCCGATGGGTTTAGAAGAGCTGCACATGCACCATGACCTCTCTTAAGAGCAACCTCATATGGAATTCTCCTATAAATAGAGTATAATTCAAAAGTAATATGTCATAAGTATATAGTGAACTTCATTAACACACAGTAAAACTCCCCAGTAAAATCCTTCTTATATGGTACATTTATGTAGAATCAGGAATCACTATACACTGAAACTTCAAAATAAAAATTGCATATATAAAATCACCTTAGCAACCAAATCGATAATAATCTGTCAATTTTGGTCTTCATCTAGATCCAGTATAAGATCTCTTAGAGCACAAGATTATTATACCAAAAGCAAACCATCTAACACCTAACGCCCAGCAAAATTGAACAGAAAGTACCAATTCAGACCAAAAAGATAGACCAAATTCTTACCCAGCAGAATCTCTCTGAAGCCGGTCAGCTCCCCAAGCAAGCAATTCACGAATGCAATCCAAATTACCACCACGTGCTGCCAGATGAAGAGCCGTACTTCCAGGAAAACTAAAATCAGCACAAAATTGATCAAAATAATTTATTAAAAAAAATTAATATCCGAGTAAAAAATTTCAAATGAAAAAAAAGGAAAAGAATGGTCCAATTACCCGTATGTACCAGTAGTAGCAGAGACTATGCCCCCGTTTTCTAGCAACATGTGAACACAGTCACGGCGACCTTGCCTAGCAGCAAGGTGTAAAGGTGTTGCACCATTATCGTCTCTTACATTCACAAATCTTGCAAATCCCCTTTGAAGTTCAGAGAAAGGTCAAGATATTGTGAGATAATATACAATCTAACTAATTGCAACCCGGCTACAGAGAGCCAATATATAAATAAATAAACAAATAAAAGCATACCAAGATTCTGCTAAAGATGCAGTTTGGGCTTCTGATAGAATTAATTGGAGGCAATCAGAATAGCCATAATAGGAAGCATGATGCAGACATGTTCTTCCATTCAATGAATCAAACATCAAGATCTGGCATAATTTGAGTGAGATCAGTACCGATTTTAGCTCAAAAGATTGGAATAATAGAAAATGGGATAAATATAGAAACATTACTTACATTAGCACCGGCTTCAAGTAGCTTGATCAGGCAATCGGACTTTCCGTGCATAGCTGCCAGCATCAGTGGAGTCTTAAAACGGAAATCCGACAAAAAAAAAAAATTCCCATAAAACAAACTGGCAATGAAACCAAATCAGAAAATTCAAATTTTACTTGAGCTCTTTTCTCACCTGTTTATGCCTATTCACCACGTCCGGCTGTACAGATCGATCCAAAAGCATGGAAAGAACCTACAGTCAAGCACACCCAACCATGTCAACAAAATCCAAACAAATGACGAGAAATCGGTTTCGCCAAAGAAGTACCACTTGATAAGACTAAAGAACGCACCTCAATGCACCCATTGGCTGCCGCGATATGAAGCGCAGAGAGGCGATCGTAGATCGTAGTGCGATGAATCAAACCAGGCTCGTACTGGAGAGCTGCCTCGACGGACTGGAGGTCCCCGCTCTGGACCGCGCTGTAGAACTCGTGCTCGTCACTGGAGCGACTACAGCTAACGCCTTGGCCCATTTCCGTCGCCGGCGATCGACGCCGGTCGGAGGCGTAGGAGGGTTGAGCGAGTTTTGAGTGGAGGGGCCGCGACCCACAGACTTCAAGCGTGGCTTTTTGGCTTAAAAAGAGCTTTTCGTCCGATAGAGTTGGTGGTCGGGAGTTTCGCGGTGAGATTACCCCTGTATGATTCAACTGACACTGCATTTTAAATTCACTGTGCTGTGGGAGCGCTGCGTGATTTGACGAATAGTCTCTGATCTTCTGTTACCCAGACTCTCAATCTTTCTTTGTGAATACGTGTCAGAATGTAGAAAACGCGCGCCAAGTTCGTAGCGGGAGTATGTATTCGAAGTATAGGAATGACATGAAAATCTCGCTTTAATACCTAACACATGATTTGAATTATGTTTTCTTAAAATATGTTTGAATGCACAAAAATAATATTAATTAATACTAATACTATCATTCGATGGAATTTAAATATTTCTCTCTCCTTAAAAAATAATGTTGCATAGTATTATTCCGCTAGTTAATATTTTTTACAGAAATAGTGAAATTTACTTTCTTTTAAAAAATACATGTCAAACAGTATTCACACTATTTTGAAATTCGAATAATGAAGTAAACACCTTTTATACTAACTAAATCCTCACACATTAACTTACTTCTTTTTACTATTCAAACGCATCCCAGTTAAAAATCACATCAGAGCAGACGGAGTCAACGTATTTTATAATTTATACACGAAAGATCAGTTTTTTTTTTGTTTTTTTTTCAAAGTACTGCAAAGTACCGAATAACAACGTAATTTTTTGATGTGGAGGTGATCAGGTGAGCCAGGGCACACAGTGTGCTGTGCGGAGCGCAATTTTGCAAATGGCAAGGACCGGGTCAGACTTCATCTTCATCTCCAGTCCACACGTCGAATACCATGTGCAATTGTGCAGTAAATTTAGTTTCTCTGACACGATGGTTATTTATAGATTGATAAATACCACGGTTGTTATGAGTTCTATGATCGTTAAATAGTCCCCACTAAATTAATTCAACAGCAAGCATAAATGCACATCTCAATCATAATATTTCTGTGCTCTATTCGGATTCATGATTTTTGTAATGAACAAAAAAAAAATAGCGAGTCAGATTTAAATAATTAATCGAGTTCAAACTCATTAGTTAATTAAATAGATTAAAAAAAAAATTGACTTCTAATTGTCAATGCTCTAACTTTTAATCAAAATTACTAAATAGAATTCAAGAAGTTTATTCTAATTTTAATTTTAAATTTAACTCAAATTAAAAGTCAAAATTTCATAAGAGTTGGACCTCCTGACTCTATGTGGTTCATCACTAACTTTGACATATAAATTATTATTGGCATTTTCTTTCTATAATTTGACAACATAATTTAAATTATGACAACAAATAAAAAAATATAGTATTTTATAGTTTTGTTATCAAATTAAGTACAATTTAAAATTCTCTTTTATTGTTGATAAAATAAAACTATTAAATCTGTTAAAACGCACAAGAGATGGCCAATCAGTTTCAAATTATCAAATTTTATACATAATGTATCTAAATTTCATAAAATATCTCTATATTTTTAATTGTTTGTCTGAGCTAGATTAATTAACAATCGTTTAACTTGACAAATTGAATAATATTCTCTGTAACTTGATTGTGCATCGGATTTAATATGAGTTAAATGTCATTTGAGATCCCATAATGCCGTGAAATACGAATTGCGCTATAATTTTCAAATCATTTTATTCAACGGTAATATTTACATCAAATTTTATTATTTTTCATGTATATGTTGTATACCAACTTTGATTATTGCATTTCTCTTTCTATATATAGTAGCACTTACACTCAAAATTAACTCCCATAAAATACATTATAACAATCCGATTTATGAGACGGTGACAATTCCTTGTTGAAATTTTTTTTTATTGTTATTATAAAGTATCAAGCTTAACATATCAGACAAGTTAAATGTATCAGTTAGTATTTCAAATTATTTTCTAAACTAAAGTAATCCAATTCAGTTTGATACTAACAAACTCTCCTCAATCCGAATGCAGCAAATTGTGCCGGCAGATTTACAATTTTTGATGAAATGAAAGGACGTCTCCAGTTCAGAGCAACGGAGGGGGGATTTTTGAATTGTCGGAGGCAAGATGTGATGGATGGGAGGAACGTTCAGATATTTTGGGCGCATGACATCGACACGTCACACCAAGTCCGGGAAGTAAAAGATCTAATTCCCAACGTCTTCCCTGCACCTGGAGCAGACATTTTCTACACTGAGATCTGGGTCCCATAGTAATTCTACGCGCATTCCATTTTTTCAACAGGAGAACTACAGTAAGTCTACAGACGAGTCTATCAGGGACGCTTCGAGCCTTCGACCGTGACTAACTCCCACTACGTTAGATAAATTAACTGTGGTCGAGGCTTCATTATTCTTATTAAACTCACAAACAAAGGTCGGAATAAAAATCTTCCACGGTGAGGTGTCTTTGGAATTTTTTATTCCTTTTACTCGGTCTTGCAAGATATTTTAGTCTGAAATGATAGAAAGTGGGGAGATTAAAGGCGGATGTTAGATCAAAATCAAATTGAACTATTTAAATATAGTTAAGGACATTGGACTGACCTCTGTGTCGCCTATAGCCTCAACTTCTGGTACAACGACTCTTCAACGACTCGTTAAAACTACGTTACATCTACGAACCTGTAATCTATTTAGTTCCGAGCTTGCAACTGCCAAACGGAACTGTTCCAACTATAAGAATGTATCATGCGATATTTTTTATGGAAAATAAAAGTCAACTTTTTTTTTAGTAAAAATTTGGAGTTTTATTAAACTATTTAATATTTATAAAAAAATTCATTCGAGTTTTGATCCTACGAACTCTACACGAAAAGCGTTACCTTTGTTACTAAATTAAATGCTAGTTCTCAAATAAAAAATCAATTTTATAATATTCATCTTCTTTAATATTTTACCCTTTTTCAAAAAAAATAGATAAATTATGAAGTGTTTAAATTGTTTCCTATCCTCTCTAAAACGAGTATATGCATTATTTCTGGAGAACATCATTCAAAAATTATCATTTTCTGGATACAATTTTAAATCCGAAATTTTATAAATATCCAAAAAAAAAATTACAAAATCTATTCTAATTTTAAATGAAATTCGATAAATGCCCTATCCGGTTACTAAATAACCGGATAATTGCTTTCTTTCCGGTGACTACATTATCGGATGTGGAATAAATGTCCGCTTACTAAGTAAGCGAAAAGTTGGTTAAATGTCCGCTTACTAAGTAAGCGAATTTTTTTTTTTTTAAACAAAACAAAATTAATATATTTAAAATTATATTGTATTGCGGTGAAAAAATTAATAAAGTATATCGATAAATGTAATCAGAGTGGACTAACCATTAAAAATTAATAAAGTTGTTTTTTTATTTTTTATACAAAACATAAATTTTAATTTTTTTTGTATTGAAATATTAGAAATATTGAATATATTTATTTGAAAATATATGGAATACAATATAATTTGATTTATTAGAAATACTGCAACAAATAATCCGAATCAACATTTTTCAAGCCGGATTTTTCACGGCTGTAAGAAAAATTAATATATTTCTTTATATGTTATTGAAAAAAAAAATAATATGCTTTGAATGTGAGTTATTAATCGTAATTCAAAAGTCACTTCTAGGTAATACAGCCGCAACACATAAAGATATATATTAAATTTTTTAATAAATATATTAAATATAATTTTAAATATATTAATAAGCGGATAGGCATTTATCGAATTATGGGAATACAATGTCATTTTAAATATATTACTAGTATAATTTAGTCTACTCTGACTAAGAAATATATGGAATACAATAGTATCATTTTAACAAAAATTAATATACTCTGACTACATTCCCGGATCTGGGGTAATTTACTCTAAAAATTAGTAAAAAAAATATTCAAAAAAAAAATTTAATCTCCAAGTATATATATATATATTTAATGATTAGTCTACTCTGACTACATTTATCAATATACTTTATTAATTTTTTCACTACAATAAAATATAATTTTAAATATATTAATTATGTTTTATTTAAAAAAAAAAAAAAACTTTCCGCTTACTTAGTAAGCAGAGATTTATTCCAAATCCGATAATGTAGTTACCGGAAAGAAAAGCAATTATTCGGTTATTTAGTAATCGGATAGGACATTTATCGAATTTCATTAAAAAACAGAGTAGATTTTGTAATTTTTTTTTTTTGGGTATTTATAAAAATTTCTGATTTTAAATGATACCTGGCTGCTGAGTTATGTATGCTATAACAAAGTGTCTAATATTTTTTTTAGTCACTCTCGAAATTATTGTCAAAATAAACACTATTAAGATTTAGCAATCTTATCCGCATTGTAAAGTCTACACGTGTGCAGAATCGATCACAAGTGTTGCGAATTTAGTTAGCACTACACTGTACAATTCTATTTTTTTTTATTTTCAATTCAAAGAAATTAAATCTGCAAAAAAAAAATGTCCTTGTTAATTATATACTATAATCAAATTAAAATTGTAAATCAGAGCAAGTGTCAACTTCCTCGTGGATAAATCGTTCTTCAAGTCTAGTTGTGAGCAAGGGAAAATCTATGTACATACAATGGAGTTAAAAACTTAAAAGAATTAATTTTTGATATAGTGATAAAGAAAATATTATTCATATAAAAAGTCATATGTTTAAAAATCATATAGAAAAGTATCTTGTAAATATTAAATATTTGAGTGGTTTGATTTTCAACTTTAATTAAAAAAAAAATAAGGGCAATAAATTTTTCATACTAAGTAAGTTACAGTGCATACAATAGATTGAAAAAGCAAGTTAGTCCACGATATTGCAGTTGCTCTTTACTAGGAATTTTTTATTCGTAAAAAATATTTTAAATTATATATAGAAACATAAAGAGTATCTTCATTTTCGATTCTATAAATGAATTCGAAAAAAAACAATGGTTGGATTCAAGTTAAGAAACATTTTTTTTTTCTAAAATGATGGCTTTATCTTTTATGAAATAGAAAGAGTGCTGAGAATTATTTAAAATGATGGTCGAGTACTCTTTGCAAAGTGGTTGTATTTTTTATTTTATTTTGTGAAACGGAATAAAATACTTTGGATTCGAGAAAAAAAATTATGTTTCAAAGTTTGAATCCAATTTTTATTTTCCGGATCCACATGTAGCATCAAGAAACGGTGATACTCTTTATGTTTTCATTTATTATTTAATAATAGTTTAAATAAAAAAAATCCCCTCTTTGCTTTGCATGCATTAAAGGATAAGGTACAAAAAAATTAAAAAAATCGGTGCAGAGAATTTGCTGAGGGTCTGATGCCAGATTGGCAACAATAAACGAGGCATTCTGAATTGTTAGTTGGGGCACCGACCACTCAATCCACTAGCAGTGCGCTCCTTCAAGTTAAGAATTATATCTCCTCACCTTCTATTTATTGAGTTAATGAATGAAAGGCCTCAATTCACGTCGGAGCCTCGCAGGGAATGGGAGAATTTATGTTAATAGTCTATAGATCTATGACTATGATAGTGGTCCCCAGCTTGCGTCCTCTATTTATCACCGGTTGATAGAAGAGGATGTTAGGAGCATCCGACGGCAGTTAAGTGCAAGGGAGCCAGGAGGGAAAGAAATTAGTTGCATATTTAGTGTATCTTAAATATATTTTGGGGAGTACATCTACATGTCGTATAATACTATTAGAATTATAAATGACGTCTTTTTTTCTTTTATTTGCTGCAGACTTGGAATGACAAGTTACAACTGTTGGAATGACAAAATAGCATAATACTTCACTATTTCGGCGGAAAATGTCTGTCAAGCGTGAATTGGTAAATTCGGAATAATATTGAAATATATTAATTAATTATTATAATAAATTAGTTGAATAACAAATTAGCATTGCGTGAAATAACAATTATCATGATTTTATATATATATATATATATATACACACACACATGTCATATTCATTAGTATTATTGTTATTATTATTATATTGTTAACATAATAATTATTTTTATTACTTTCATTATTTATTTTGTTTTACTGTATCGTAATCATCGTCATCATTATTTAAATTATTGGCACTATATATCTCATTATCATCATCGTCATCATCACCATTTGTTACATGATCGTGATCATCATTAATCATTATTGTACGATCTCCATTCTACTATTTCAATCATTGTAGAATTGATCATTATATTACATTTTAATTTTTTTTGTGTGCATGTTTAATTTGGAAAATTGTACTGGAGGTTTGCCTAGTTTGAAGACTGGAGAGGACGGAGGCACAGAGCTAAGGAGGTTCTAACCGTTGTTCTTGATTTCTTCGAAATAACGAAACCACGTGAATTTTCGGCTAGTCACTTGTGCGCAGGCGCCAAAGGAGCTAGCTAGACTAATTACTAATCAATCAAATATAATAATATATTACTGATGAAGGTCACGGGCTTTATTATTTTAAAAGTCAAAGAAAGCTCCTTATTATTAACCCTAACAAAAAGAAATAGATCTATATGCTATATCACCTCCTCCTAAAAGCAACCTAATCCGACCTTCTTTTTTTTTATCTTGGAAACGTTCGTAAGATTACCAATTAGGTCTGTCAAAAAAGCTTGCGTCTTGCTCGTAACTTGTCTCTAGCTCGCTCGCTAGCAGCTCGTTCGGTAGTAGACCAAGCTGTTAACGAACCAGCTCGGCTTAGGCTCGGGTCAAAA
Organism: Carex sylvatica; assembly: GCA_964058845.1. Taxonomy (NCBI): domain Eukaryota; kingdom Viridiplantae; phylum Streptophyta; class Magnoliopsida; order Poales; family Cyperaceae; genus Carex; species Carex sylvatica. The sequence continues at coordinate 9,804 of CAXKVR010000138.1, forward strand.
TAAACGAGCTGAGCTAGAGGTCAGCTCGGCTCGTTAAGCTACAGTGGATTTAGGATTTAGTCCCGTATAATTTTAAATCCAATTTTATTTTCAAAGGCACAATTATACAAAATTGATGTATTTTTTGTCTATGAAGAAATAATACGGGCTTCAGTTACTTGAAGATGCGCCTACTTGACGATTTCTTAAATTTTTTGAATGAGCTTTCTTATTTTTATATTTTTTAATTTGTATAATAACAACTCAATAAAGTCCAGCGAGCTAGCTCGTCAGCTCACGAGCTAGCTCAGGCTGGCTTGTCACGAGCGAGCCAGGAGTTTTTGACTCGGATGACCTAGATCCAGCTCGCTCGATCTAGACTCAGACCAAAATAAACGAGCCGAACTAAGACCCAGCTCAGCCCGAGCCAGCTCGTTTACACCCCTAATATACCAATTAGCTTTCTTGAAGGATTCTTTGTCTGATGCATGACGCCCCAGCTAAGAAAATTACATTTGACTTGCCAACCCTTTTTAGAACATGTGAGATGTAATGATCCATCAGATAGATATATAGACGTAGCCTTTCAAAAATTTCAATAGACGTAGCCTTTCAAAAATTTCACCCAGCAATGCTTTATTAAATTTTAATCTGGATTCTGGACAGAATCGGACCTTTTAAATTATAGTGATCAAACGTACTATTTATATTATTTTATTTTATATGTAGAAAAAATCACATATAAACACAAAAAATTACAACAAAAAAAGAATCAATTGACACTCGTATCTTGTTAGTACCTCTGCTGCTTCTGATTTTAGTTATTATACAACGATTGATTTATACATTTTAGTTATTATACTATCTTAATTTTCAATGAGTTATGACCTCAGCAATAAACAGTACTACTTCACCTCCCAACCGTCTGATTTGATTTCCGTGGATGAGATTGTTTTAAGGTGACGATTCCTCCTGTCATCTCCAAACCACCACTCGGTTCGCTTGGTTCCGCGATTTCGCCAAAAAAAACCCAAAAAAAAACACTTTTGTCGCTCAGAAATTTGCATGTGGACCCATCTCCGCGATTGCCACGTTGTCAGATTCCCGTTATGTGGATCCTCTCCCGCGCTCCGTGCTTTCCCCTATTCTTTCTTGATCGGTGTTATTCCCCTTTTGCTTACCGAGTGTGCTCTCCTTCTTCACTACCAGTTGCTAACCTGTGTTCACCGACCTTCAATTCCTCTTTCCCTTCCCGCCATTCTGCACCGCTCCTACACCCTCCATTGCGGTGCACCCCCTCCGCCTCTGCTAGCTTCTGTTCCACTGGTATGATTTGTTCAACTGCTAGATTATATTTCCCTTTTTTTTTCCTATAAATTCCACATGAATGATTCAGTTCTAAAAAAAAGTCAATCAAGTACTAAAAAAATTGTAACCAGAATGATCGATGAAGTACTCATAAGATTCTTTTTCCCTTTTTTTCCACTTTGCTCTCTCATCGATCAAGTACTAAAAAAATTGCAACCAGAATGATTCAGCAATAGTAAAATTTTCAAGAGGGAAAAAAAGTCAGTCTAAAACCCTGGTTGCTTTGCCATTTCTCCAAGCACTATTGGATCAGGGCAGCAAAATCAGCATTTTTTCCTCATTTTTTGCATCTTCTCTGGTAACCTTTCAACATTTGCAAACGAACCCCTAAAAGTTCTTAAGAGGTTGCAAAGTGGTCCCCTCTTTCAACGTTTGCAAAAAGTCTCCTTGCTTTGTTCGACAAACATAGCATTGTACAGTTCCTTGATAACCTAGGGGCTGTTTTACAAATTTCAAGGGTCAACAAATCTCACATAGGTTCAGAGTGAAGTAACATGTACTCAGAAAGTGTATGTGTCAATATCTGAATACATAATTATTTGTATACGAGTTACAAAGTTTAACATCACTCAGTCTTCGAGTTTGTGTAGTGGTCTTTGTTTTGTTGGTTTGTATAAAGGGAATAAAAATGCAAACTGTACATTTGTTAGTTCACAATTCTGGAAAGAAATTCATGAAATTTGTGTAGTAATGCTAATAGTTATTTCTGTGAATGGTCAGATGGTCAGATACGAGGGTGAACTCCCTTTAAAGTAAAGAAAGAAGCGGGTTCAGAAATTGGCAAGTTAACTACAGTTGACCGATAAAGCTCGACCGATTGAGAACATGGCAGGTGCAACCAATAGATCTTATTTTAAGAAGGAGGTAAGTCATTCATGGACTGATTAGCACCTTATCAAAGAATTCAACATAAGAGAGGTATGGCTTCTGAATTGGTATTCCTTATACAGATATCATTTATTGAATTGTCCTTGCCGATTCACTGCACCTACCTCTCCCCAATCACACAGGAATGCTCGCTTGGCCGCCGCAGTAACCACCGTAAAAGAGCTAATTTTCTGATTACTGCTAACAATCAATCAAACCATTTGGATCATTCTTTAAAGAGCCAAAATTAATGCATCAGCTTGATTTTAGAGTTCATCATGTAATGGGCAGTAATTTGCGGAGCCAGTTACTAATGAGTCGGCTTAGTCTAAATCAAGCTGATATAAACTTTTGATCAGTGTAATTCATGTCCATCTAATTCTACTATTTAGTTTCTACCAGTAGCACAATTGGTCTCCTTAGTGTTAATCAGTAGCATAAAGATAAAGTGAAAGTTGCTGTAGCAAAAGCAAATTTTTTTTTTGGGGGAATTTCATGAACACCCCTCAACAACTTCGAAATCACCTAATATATTCCTCTAAATTTCATAATACCATATTTATCCTTCTAAATTTCAAAATTTTCAAAAACTCACAAGAGGCAACTTTTTCAAGAATGTTTATGAGTGGAATCCAGAATCTAGTAGTATCTTTGATAAATAAATATGGAATTACCAACCTTTTTGGAAGAAAGCTTCTGATACCTCTACTTGATATGTGTAGTATGTTATTGGCTATAGACCCAATATCAAAGGGATGCAGGGGCACAGTTGGAATGATTAATGAATCATTGGTCTCACTGATTATTTGACCGTATTTTTCCCCTCTTATTTTCTCAGGCCTTCGAATATTATTGGTGCTGCCATTTCCTCGGCTTATTCCTTCTTACTCAACTTCAGGTTCGTAACTGTCACTCTTCCTGTCAAAGTCTTACAGTAACAGATAAAAAAAGAATATTTCTATTCATAAACCAATGTCCACATTGGAGACAAATTTGAAAAAAAAATTGTTGCTTGTCAAAGGACAACAAACCAGTCTCATGCAATTTGGCAAATCAGCAAGTAGCTTCTCCATCTTTTCGTTGAACATAAAACTGGTCCCAAACGGCTGGTACCTGTCCCGGGAAATGTTATTCAAAATATAGAAGTGAAAATTACATCAAAAATGCTGGGTCTCGATTGTCAAATTTTGAAGGATACCTAGCCTGCACTCTGGTGCAGATAGAGCTTGCTCAATCAGTTCATTTGAATATGAACAGACCAGTTTCCCACTTGAGATGTCAGTACAGATGTCTTCAAATAGGCTAGGTTTTAAGTGGTACCAGCATGCAGGGAATTATAAGCAAATAGTGAATTATTGGTACCAACTTAAGTAGTGTATAGAGAAATATTAGTGTCAGTTCACTTGTATAATTGAAGTCTGATCAAGTCTGTTTCACCAAAAAAAGAAAAGAAATCAATTGTAAATAGGGATGTGTACTTCAAAGGGCATTGCAGCTTTCTTTCTCTATTTGCAACATAGTTCTGAAAGATGAATTCACCAAACAAATGAGGCAAGGAATTGTATCGGTGCATGCAATGCATAGAAGAACCATGTCAAATCTAATGCATCACCTCCCTTCTGGTTTTAACAATTTCAACTTTTTTTTCTTCTTTTGCTGTCTTGTCTTAATTACTTATGCTCAAAGTCTAAGAAGGATGGTGTTCGGTCAAGTACTACACTCTATTAGAGTCCTAATTTGTTCAAGTACTATACTTGAATAGCCTATTAACATTGATCAAGTACTATACTTGTAAAATAGACTGCTTGAAGACGAAGATTTTGTGTGTTAATAGTTAGATTGCTGAGCCAAATAGCGTTGATTGTATTAACAAAAAAAACTGACACACTATACTGTCAGTTGTTTCTGTCTTCTTATCAGAAGCAAGGAAAACAAACAATTCAAAAGCTTGCTTTATTTTGGATAAATTTACCCCTACAATAGGTATGCTAGAGAGTGAATGTAAGTTGTTCAGGTCCGGTCAAAAATTGGTCATCTCAAATACTTAAATTAATTGTATTGTAAACAATGCACAGTAGCTTTATGTTCACAATTATTCCAATAACTGACAAACAACAAATTCAAAATTGCATTTACAAATAAGATTTCCAATTAAGACAAGCAACTTAATTGACCTATAGTCATTTTTCAGTATTAAGTGCCCACTTATATGGAAAAATAATGAAAAAAAATAAAAGGGAAGGAATTAAATAAAAACCTAAATAACAAGAAAATCAATTTGAGATACTGGTAAACCATTCCTTAGCTGAAGTTTTCCCAAAAACAGAGTGAATGTAGGCTCGGTACAGCTCTGGAATGGTTTTCTCATATGGAAAAACAATCTTCTCAAGAAACAGCTTCTCATTTGGTCTTTGCCGCTTATATGTCTTAAGACCTATTGCATTGCTTGAAAAATAGTTCTCGATATTTACCTCACATAACACAAATTATTTCATTCAGGGCCGCAGTTGATGGCAAGATTCAGCAGATGTGGATTAAAGGAATACTAACTCTCTGGTAAAATTCTTTTCCCCCGGCTAACCTAGAAAGAGTGCTTCAAAATTTCACTATTTATTATATTTCTTCATGTTTGATTTGTAGCCCTTAAAAAATGATTACCAATCCTTAAACCTGAGCCACTTATTATCATTTATGTTAAAAGGTGGCTGTCATATTGAATGGAATGTATGGAGTATGGGCTAAGTACCGGTTGCAAATTACAGGTTTGATATTTCTCTGTTGTATCCAATGTCAGTATTGCAACAATACCCACATTCATGCTATTGACCACTATTTATCTCTTAATTGGGATAAACCTTGATTAATTACAACTGTTGGAGGTATATAACTCCAATAACAGTTGCGTACTGGTATGTGTATGCAATTAAAATGATAATGTACCCACAGATAAACTATGTGAATTGAGCTAATAAGAGTCTTTCTAACAACAGAGATTCAAAAAATATATCCTCAAATAGGCACAATACCATATGAAAAAGTCAAAATAAAAAAATAAATGTCTTTCCTTGCAGGTCGACCTCCATTAGAAGTAGTTCTACAAAATAGAAGAAAAAATGCAGTCAGGTCATTTGAATCCCTCTTTGTTAGATTAGTCAATGAAGTTTATCGATCTTTCTAATTCATACAGACTGGAAATGATTTCATATTTTGTTGTGAAAATGGAAATCACCACTCTCATACTTGAATGCAACTGACGTTACTATTCCCTTTGTTATTTTCATTTAGCTCCACTCTTTCATTATGATTGTATATATGTACATAGAAATAATTAGAGATCAATAGATGAATTTCTGCAAGTTTAATTTGTTTTGAATTTTAATTTAATCTGCAATTAAATATCTATTACATCGTTCACTGCAATTGAGCCAATACGTTAGAAGAATTCCTAACAATTGTGGTTTGATCTACAGATATCCGACAACCCTCCATCCTATTACAGTACATTTTGAGTAGTTTTGTCTTATTCAAGTGTTCTACTGCAATGTGACACTCGAGAAAAAAAGAATTATGTGGTTGCTTTACTGTCGTATTCAGTGTTTCATTTGTAAATTATCAAAATCCTTCTCAATGTAATTTCTCCCTAAAACCTCTTCCATCACCTTCAGAAAATAGCTGAAAATTATTGTAATTTTTGCAAGTTCAAATTGGAACGTCCATAATTGCTAAACATCTTGTCCCTTCATTTTGCTATATATTGCTAAAAAGTTAAAAAAATGAAGTTCAACTGAATTACATCAGCACAATGTAACTCGGTGAAATTATAGTTCAATCCAAATTACAGAACATCTAGCAGCAGCAGAACAATGCTCTCTACAAGGAAGACATTGAATAAGCTCCAAATAATGCAACTACATACACAAACCTGTGCCAGAAAGAAAATCATTTCCATTATTGCTTCTACCAACATGCCTCTGAATTCTCAGAAATTTGCTATTCGGCAAAAAAAAGGTTTTTCCAAGTTAGTCTAAGTGAATTAACTCACATTCAGCACAAGTACTACATTTGTTTCTCACCCATTTGGGTCATGTTTACGTTCTGACGTTTTGGGTCAGTAAAGACCAGACACCTACCATAGAAAAAATCGGTGGAAAAAGAAAAGATAACATATTTAACAGAACAACATACTAGTTGCGGCGTAGCCGCAACCGAAGTGACTAGTTAAATTTAATTTACAATCAAATCTAAGTTTCATACTACAGCTGTCCGTCAGCATCAGACCACTACCGTGGTTCAATATATGAGGCTTGTTAACGATTGTTGAGATAAATTTAGTCTTATGATCGTCACCAATACACATGGATATTTACATGTAATTTACTGTTTAGTTTAAAATAAAATGTTATAGGTAATATAAAATTGACACCAAAATGATCCTTGCCAATGCATCTCATACAAATTCTATAGTAATTTAAATTTACTCAAAAGTTACTTTCTTATTACGTTGCATCTATTTCTATCTAGCAGCGTCCGAGACCAAAAAATAGCAAAATCACCTTTTCCCCATTTTGTTATCTAATTTCAGAAAGAACGAAAATTTACATAAAGAAAACAAGGAACGAAGGAACCGTGCATTCGCTGAAAGTTTTCTGTTAATTGGGTCTCCACATGCCGGAAACAAATCTACTGCGATCTGAATTGAATAAATAGTACTATGAAATTTTTTTTTTTTAGATCTAATTATCGATTTATTTTGAGATGCGTGTACAAAAAAACTCGTTATTTGAAGATGCGTGTACAGAAAAAATTAAACGTTAAATTTAGAAAAACAGAGATTTAAATACTGATTAAATTCGGATCGCATGCCACATGCAGCACAGGTGCGGGTGCCAGAATTGAGCTTCCCTGTACATCATTGATTGGGTCACAGTTTCTATGACGTCAGAATTTAATGCATGAAATTGGTCCGGACTCCGGACTGGCTTTTCAACTCGTGCTGCGGTTGAACCGTTGAATTAGATTTTTTATTTTTTCTTTATTAATGAAAAGAAAGACCAATTATACAACTGCAAATATTTGCCGATTTTTTTTATTGCCCTCAATTTTAAAAAAATAACAAATATCTCCTCGATTTTATGGAAATTCGAAAACTATGATCAAGCTCATTTGAATAGTGAATTACGTAAGATTTTGACTTAACTTTTATCTTATTTTCTTCTATTTATATTTAATTATTATGTGAAATAGGTTAATGTTGCCATACTTTGTGTTTTATTACATAAATCATGTTTAGAGGCTATTTTACATCATTTGAAGCAAGAATCAGATCGATCGAAATTATGCAGTATCAGAAGTAAGGCTCTGATACGGATCGTACCAGCCAATACAGACCAAAGCCCCAGTGCGGACCTGGAGCTCCAACTTCGGCACATGGGGAGTATGGATCGTACGTAAGGTGTCCTTTGGTGAAATATTTGACAATTGTATCCAGATCAGATAAGTTGGACTTCAATCATCTCCAGGCGCCCCTTCACTCCTATAAAAGACCTCTAGACTAAACATAATAGACATCTTTTGTATCTTTAGTATTTTTTTCATTTCTTAAGTGAGCATAGAGGAGTATGTAGAGACTGAGTAGGAGGGTACTATGTGTATGGTTGTATCTTTCTCTTATTTCTCTATTTTATATGCCGTTCTGCAGCTTAGTTTAGATTTTTAAGATTGGTAGTAAATATTGTAACTCATGATGCTTTGATATATATTTTTATTTGATTATTGTTTAGTCTTTTGTTGTTCGATTGTTTTTGCGCTTTATGTTCGATCTTACTTGATTTTGTTTACTATTCCAAACCATCATGTGATGACTACACATAAAAGACTCGTTCATTAATTAAATAAACTGAGCACGAGTTGAGAGTAACTCGTTCAAACTCGACTCATTTACAGTCCTACTCATAACTAAATGTTTATCTATCATATATATTCACAATATATAAAATTTATTTAAAATTTATTATCATATTGAAATGGTAATTTTCCTTGTACATGTATATGAGTAGAACTAGAGTGTTCTTAAGTTCACCAAGTCTCTTAGTAAACTCAAGTTTAAAACTCATCGAATCGATTTTAAACGATGAATTTGAACAGTTAAAATCTGCCTACTTTATGAGTGATATGTCTACATGTACAAAAAATTAATTTTGCATAGAGTAAAGTGATCAAAATACGTTAAAAAATAAATGCATTAAAATTAATTTATTAACCTTCTAGTTTTGATCACTGGACTTTAAACTAAATTAATTCGAATGTTTAAAATTTTCACATGTAGACGTATCACTCGTAAAGTAGGCGGATTTCAACGATTTAGATTCATCATTTAAAACCAATATGATGGATTTTAGACTTGAGTTCACTAAGAAACTTGATGAACTTAAAAACGCCCTAGTTTACTCCATGTATATACTTTTTTATTAGCGTCAAAATTTATAATCATCTCAATTCATGCCCATCAATCATCCGATGTATCGGCGTCTTCACCAGATCAATAAAATAGAGAAACGAAGGTGATTTTATTACTAGCCGCCCAGTATTAGTTCAGATTTGACCCCTCTAGTAATCGTAATCGTCCCCCAAGTCCCATAGGTGTACAAAAATACTTTCGATTCATCCGATCCGTCTGATTCATCTAACCCAATCTATATTTTATCGGGTTGAGATGTTACTGAGTTGGGTACGGATTGGATTTTAATAAATCCGTTACTCTGGGTCGGATCACGAATTTGCTCTTAATAATCTGTTTATATCCGGATCCGGTCTCAAATCTATGTTTTTACATTTTTACGTAGCTTCTCTTTCTATTTACTTCTCTTTTTATATTTGCTGACAAACTTAACTTTTATTTTTTATCACATCTTTATTATTATTTCAGGCACTAGAAAGTTAAAATGTTGAAGTTTTGAAGATATTTAAGAGTTTTACGTTTAATTTTAATTTGAATTGTTATGTTTTTTTTATTTCATAAATTTTATATGCAATTGTTATATGTCGCTGTCTTTTTTTTAGGATGTTACATTCTTGATATGTTTTTATTTTTATTTTTTATGGATGTTATAGGGTAAATTATTTCTATTTTATTTATGTTTGTCACTTTTATTTGTAACTAGTTTTAATAAAAATAGTAAAAAGATATATAATAGATTTTCGATCAAAATTATAACCCGTCTAATCCATCTAACCCGCATAATCCGTAATAACCCGTATATAAAAAAATAGATGGGTTGGGTTGAGTTATGGGTGGGTCAACTAAAGAATTTTTTTAACCCGGTGTAATTGGGTTTGATTCAAATTTTAATAAAATATCATCGACTAGTCCGTTGTACACCCCTATCCATACCTAGTTCCAGTGCCCATCCTGAGTTCAGATCCAGTGAAGTAACTCAATATTTGAGTTTTAAATTTGGATTGTCTGATTCAAATCCGTAATAATCTATCCGAAGTAGAGCGTACACATCTCGAGAGATGAATACGAATCGCGAAGCAATCTCGAGCGACGAATTCGAATCAAATGATCTCAATCCAAAACCCAAAAATTGGGTTACTTTAGGGGATCCGGACCCGTGCCATCCTACAACAGGTCAACACAGTTCGTCATGAATTCGTATCCTCTGCAATTAACTCAAAAATCTTTTGAATTAATAAATCACAATCGTCGGATCTGTTTTAATATTCATGCGAATTAAATAATCTGCATTTTTTATGTTCCTCATGAACGCGAATTAACTTGAAACATTTTAGTACTATGATTTGACTTTTGAGATTGATTTTGGGCTGCAGCCTGGCAGCCTGCTGGAAACTGTCTTCATTCGTAAAATATCTATATTGATTATTGGAATTGGTTTCGGGCTTATACGGATCCCTCGGCGGATAAAATACACGGCACATATATAATATATATATAGAGAGTGGGGTCAGACCGTCAGAGTGATGCTCCCTTCAGCCTCACTCCAGGCTCCAGTCACACCTCGCCTTGCCACCAAGGCTGGATCTTTATTTTCTTCACCGATTCCTTGCCTCACCTAATACCCTACCTACAGTTTATAATGTCAAATAAAATGCACGCCTCATTTTGATCTGAATAGCCCCTCAACAACCCCTCCCTCTCCCCTCTCTCTCTGGTGTCTCTTTCTCTGGATTTGATCCGGAAGGGGGGGACGCTTGACTTTAATGGCGGGAAAATTAAAATGGAGATGGAAATGGATATGGATTAAGAATCATAGTCGCAGATTCAACTTCAGCTCGGAGAGATCTCCAAGCCAGATGCTTTCCTTTTCCACGCTGCTCTCTGCTCTACTGGTGCTTGCCTCTCAACTCGCGCTCGCCTCCGTGCCTCGATTCTTTTCTTCTCTTTCTCTTGTCGCCATGCTTCCCCTAGCTGGTCTGCAACTACTCTCTCTCTCTCTCTCTAGATTCATTTAAACGTATTTTGAACTTATTTGATTGCTTATATTAGGAAAGTAAGAGCGGATTAATTGCACTGAAACTTTACTCAGTTATTTACGTTGTCAGTTAACCTGTGACAATCCGGTGAATTGTAATTCCCATGGTATGATATATATATCTAATAATTCTATTAGCTTTCTGTCAATCAAGATGATTCCAATCAAAATTGAATTGCATTGAAATTGGGCAGCTGGAGTCAAACTCAAGTTTGGCAACTGCGTTTCTCAATGCATTTTAATCAGGAGATCAATAAATCCACTGATTAATTATTAGGGGAACAAATTGAGTTTAAAAATATAGTACAATTTTAACATCTGATTTGAAGTGCCATTTGTTGCTTCTAGGTTTTGTGTTTTTTGCAACAATTGTTTGTGCGAGATGGTTGAGGCGAGTAGCTGGTGTCAATGCATCACCTCCTGCTTTTGTATTGTTCAACATATTGTTTCTTTGGGGTGTTTATATTTTTGTAATTAGACAAGGTAACCCTTTCTCAGTCTATAGATATATCACTACTAAATCAAATTTAATGCAATTTTCTCTGTAGTGCATATAATTTGTAAACTTTTTTGCTCTTCAAATTGCAGCTATTTCTTCTTTGTTAGATGCTTTTCTCCATGCCGAATGTTCTTTACTTTTGTTTGGTCTTTACAGGTTAGACTTCTACATTTCTTTACTAGCAGTCACTACAGTTCCTTAGTAGGATAAAGAAACTGCATTGATTTCATTTAAGATTCAATGTTCATGCCTTGGTCTCTAAAATTTGTAAATCGTTGGATTTCAGGATTTTCTCAAGTGACCCAGGAATTGTTCCACACGAGTCTTCTTTTTCTGTAGAAGCTCAATGCAAAGATCTTCCCAAATTCATTTCTTCCCCTGAGGTGGAATTTTTGTTTACTTATTTGATAATGTAATGTTATAGTTTCACGTTTGGTATATGTCACATAACATAAGTTTTTATTCGTCATGAATGTGTTGCATTTGTTTGTATGTTCATAGTTTTGCACTGGCAGCAGCCACATAGGTATCAGGTAGTGCAATGGTACAGAAACCCAGCCTCTACAAACAGCATTACATGTTACTACTTGAGCTCATTCTGTATTTATCTTTCCTCTTGCTTTGGTTTGTTTTTACTCCCTGGGCTTTCGAATTCCAAATTTGTCCCTAATCACATTCCTCCATTGGGCAATGGGCATTCTCCCGTGTCTGTGTCTTTTGGTGCACATGTGCTTCTGATCTCAAATTTGATGGCTCTTTTTTATTAGGATCCCTTGCTGATCAATTTATGGTTTATAAATTAGAGCATTCCAGCATTTTCAAGAGTAAGGTACTGTAGCAAATGCAAGGCAAACATTAGGGGATTCGACCACCATTGCCCTGCTTTTGGAAATTGCATTGGTACAGAATCTGTCTCACTTAATCCTGACAATGTATCTTATTTTAGTTCTATTATACCCATGCAATTTTATCGTGTTTTTTTTCATTTGGAGTACAGGTCAGAAGAATTATCGTCTGTTTATAATACTGTTAACTGGATTTGTGATTGCTGAGTCCACCTATACAATGTGCTCCACTAAGTGTATGTATTGAGTCTCACTCCCTTGATTTAAATTTTTGTATCTGTAGAAGCACCAAAGGAGGTTACTTAAAAATGGCTATAGGTTTTACAAATTCTTATTTGGTATGCCTGATAACTTCTGATAATTTGCAAGTGAAGCCTTAACTTTCTTTTTTAATTATTTTCAGTTGTGTCTAGTTTCTTTTTCTTTTTTTAAAAGAAATGTCCCTAATTAAGATATCTAAAACACGAAAGTTTTCCTTTTGTCTGCAGTTATAACAAGATCACTAAATACAATCAAAATAGAGGCAGAGGTATGCATGTATTTCAATTCTTTTCGTAATGTCTCTCTGAAAGCCACGAGTTGAAATGCTATTATTCTCTAACTGTTGTTGTTTAAAAATTCCAAGAATGCTACTTTTGTTTTCCTCTGGATTTTTTTGTAGTAGCCCATTTGTCTTAGCCACCTGAAAATTTCCTAAAATTAGGCCTATGCATTGATCTATTTATCTCTTATAATTGTAATGCTTTTATTTATCTTTCTATTTTTTTAGCAGAATCCGAATGCACTGTCTCTAAATATGGTAATTAGCACAATGCTCTTCTCCGTGCTTCAAGTGCTGTGGCAGGTACTATACTAAACTATTGTGAAATCTCGCAAATTCTGTGTAAAAAGGAGTATAGCATAATTGTTATAACTAATTTCTCAGAGTAAATTACTCAAATGATCCCAAAATTGTGAACCATTTCTGGCTTTGATCCTCAGAGTTTAGTAGTCACGTTTTGTCCATAAACATTCCTTTTGGTGTCTGTAAGTCACCCTTTCTCGAATATCTTCCAATAATAAGTGATTTATTCAGTATCAGTACCAGTTCAGATTCCCTTCATCGTTCTTGACTAACAGATGGTGGCATTGACAAAATCGTAGAAAGTGGGTTTTCTAGAAATCAAAATTCATATTTTCCAGCTTCATAGATCAAAACTTGAGTTGCATAATACTGCAAGGTCTGAATATATAATTAACTCGGTTTTAATTTGAAAACTACATACATGTGCCACAAGGTCGATTAATGGGATTTGTACTCTTGTAGACTTATAGACTGGTTGCATGCGGTTGGTGTCCTTTTTATTTGTCTTTGAAAATTCAGTTTTGTAAAGCTTTTAAAAATGAGACGTTTTTTATAGTTAATTGGGGTCGGTTCTCACATTTGAAAGGTCATTTGTCATTCGGGAGGTTGTTTGAGGGTTTTCCTATCAAGTATTTTTTTTTTGAAATCATGGGTTGGGGGTCAAACCACCCAACACACTTTCAAACTCCTCCCATCAAGTATTAATATAAACGAACAATTGAGGGAAGTCTGAAAGTTGCCCTTATTGATTCAATCAAACCCCTCAACTCATTTTGGGTTCATGTTATCTTTGGTTTACTGTGGTGTAGCCCTTCTGTTCTATTAACCACTAATAGAGCTGGCACTGTTGTTTCTCATGAAACAGCACTTTCTATAGTGGTGTACGCATACACCTATTTTAGATTAAAACCTCCATTCACTCTGTAGCAAAATGGAAAAGAATAGAAAATCTGAAACTGTTGCAAATCTCTGGTCCCTTTTATGGCCAGAGAGACATTCTCCATTTTTGCTGGTGTTCTTTTCTTGGGTTCTTTGTCACATCAGCTACTATCTTCCCCCCTCCCTGTTGAAAAAGGAGGAACCAAGGTTTAACCAGTGCAGTTTAATTTAGGGATAACACTTATGGCCCAACCATAATTAGTGGGCCATTGCATTCAAGGGCTTGATTGAACCCAAAATTAATAGAGGCACTATTGAACCAAATGCAGTAGCTGGGCATCAGTTTCAGATTTCCTTTAGAAAATAACATTTTGGTTTATTAGTTGATTAAAACACCTTTTTAATGTTTCATCATTTTATTAGAAGCAGCAATTCATTATTATGAATTTACAGACCTTGAAAATAATTAAATATATTAGAAAGTTATAAATGGCTGATGGTGCATTGCATCTTCAAACAGTTATCTAAGATGAAGGTCATAATATTATCTTAGAAGGTACTGTTACATATTATTTTCTTATGTAAATAAATTTGAAGCAAACTATACGTTACCCACATGATATATGTTTCAAATGCAATTAACAAACAGAAGTTTCTGTAAAATAGTAGCTAAAGAATTAGCAATTCCTATCTCTAACCTTATCTTTCCGTAAAGATTCTATTTCATAAGATCCATAGTCAGCAATTATTTATTTGTTTGGGTCAGCAAAATAGAAATTACTTCTCTTCATAAAATAGATTTTTTTGATCAATTTCCTGTATTGTTGAATAAAATTTCAGGTTGTTTTTCTAATGTGGCACATATATTGCATATGCTTCAACATCAAGACAGAGGAGTGGGTAACCCCTTGCTTACCCTGCTTTGCCTTTTTACTTCTTTGATTCCATTTTACATGAACCAAACAATCAAAATCACAGTCGTATTCTTTCTCTTTTCCCAATTCGATTCTAGTTCATTGGTAGGCAATAGGCCGTGTGATTCTTTCATTTTTTTTCCTAGATAAATTGGAACAAGTATCCTGAATTCCAGCTCATTGAACAGTCACATTTAGGTAAATATACTCTGCTGCTAATAATTTTTTTTTTTTGGTATCTCTAACCATTTTTATTAACAATTTTTCCATTTTCATTAACAATATTTTTTCTGCCCCAAAAGGTATCTCTAATAATATATTTTTCTGTTCTATAATTTCAGGAAATAGCATTTCATTTACAAACCCGTATGATAAGGGGTTCATTTGTAACATTAAAGAATTTTTTAGACCAACACTGTAAAATTTAGGGAACTCCATATAGGTGTACCCTTGTGAATCGATAAATAGGATTGTAGTGTGGTCGGGGTACCATAGCACCAGAGATTGTATAATTATAATTCTCCTACCTTTTACAGTTGGCTTTTCTTCTTTGAGGAACCAGAGTCACTGTAATGATGAGATAAATAAACAGAGCGGTCATTTATTAATCGAGTTGTCCTGAAATAGTAGGAAGTGAATGCCTTTAGCTTATTTATCTCTCGTAGGTACTAAAAGCTAGGTTGGGTGATGGGATCTTTCGTTTGACCTAGAAACAGTATAGAAGACGGTTTATGGAGGTGGAATTAATATTCTTTTATGATAATCCCGGAGGAGACGTTTCATCGACTTAAAAAAGGTCGTACATGAAAATATTAGAGAACGAAATGTGAAGGAGGCTAGCTAGCCGAGGACAACATAATGGAAACCTAGATGAAAAGAAAGAAAAAAAGGAAACTAAAGGAGCTCACGAAAAGAAAACTAAAAAGTTTGTAAAAATATGTTCGAACTTAAAATAACTATGAAATTATACTTCATTGCATAAAATGTTTTGTAAAATGTCTTTATAACTATATTTAATTACATAAAAAAAATATAAAACTACACTTGATTTAAAAAATAATTACAAAATTATGTCCTATCTAAACAATAAATAAAGAGCTGCGGCGCCTGATTGTAAGCGAATCTGGATAAAAGAAAATGTTCTGCAGTTCGATCAGGAAAATGAGACTGAATTTGGACTTGGAAAGCCGGGAAACACTGAAACACACCGACATATAGAGACATGCACAGAACGAAGTAAATAATTTCACAGAAGGGGTTTTATTACTGATAGTAGATCTGTAGATGCCTAAATTATTGTTTACGAAACACACGCATGTTATGCAACCAGGTAATGAAAGCATGAACGGGTAAAATAAATAATAAATGAACTGCATTAATTGTTGGCGCCGTCAGAAATTGTCCACCGAGCCTACCGTTGCCTAAAATAAAAATGAAGGCAGTACATTGGGATAGCGGCCATTTTTATTAATACCCTCCAAAAAATAAAAAAATTTAAAATATTCCTACCATCTGTTTTTTTTTTCAAAACTGCTCCGGCCGTCAGGTCTACGGAGGGGTCAAAAATCTCACCAGATCGCTCTCATCATGGGCGAGTCAGAACCCTAGCAGACCACCCCTGCAGAGGGCGATCCACTTGATTTTTTTTTTTAGAGATATTAATATTTTTATTTAAATTATTTTGTGAAGAAAAAGTTTTTTGTATGCCAAAAATAATGTTTTAAATAGCGTGCTCTAGCGACGCAATAGCGCGCTATAGCGGCACAATTTAAAAAACGGTTCAGATTTTATAATTGAACCTTAGATATTTAGGGTATGAATTCCATACTCAAGAATCCTATTAGACATTTCAGATTGTCACATGTGCTACTCAAATCACTTTTGCACTTTGGTAACTGTATCAGTCCAGACTGGCCAGTCTGGACTGATTTACCAGTATAGCTCTGGACTGATACAGGGACAAAACTGCAAAAGTGATTACACCAGCATATAGAGCATACAGAAATATACAGAATTGACACAAATTTCAATTTATTTGGATTTTTCTACAATTAGTTATGAATTTTGAAAGTTCATGCTTTCAAAAAAACTTTAAACATCCATAACTTTGGCTAGGAAAGTCGGATTTGCGCGTATGACCACTTTTCGGAAAGGGAAGAACGAGACGGAGCGTCAGAATTAAAAAAAAACGTCATTTAGTGTCTCAAAAATTCAGTTTAGGTTTTTGTGTGGAGATTTTTTATGAAACTTTGCAGTCGTGTTCTATGATGTTAAAAATGCATGTCAGTCAATTTTTATGATTTTTAGAGATATTTTGCTATGTTAAACAGAGGTGCAAAGTTGGACTCAGAATGAAACTGTGACTAAGAGATTATTTTTTTAGTCATAAGCCTAAGAGATTATTCAAGAATTATTCATATAATTATTTTAAAATGCATTTATTATTTATTGTGTCCATTTGCCTATCTTCGAGCAAATGATATATGTCAACAATAATTCAATTATTCTCTAAAAAAAAAAATTGACATCATTGAGACAATTTAACTATATTTCCTTGTGTATATTAAAGAATCAAGGCCAAAAAACTTCATAACTATATCCCATATGCGTATCATGTATAAATCATAATAAGGAGTTACGACATCACTTCATAAATATATGTCTTATTTTTTAGCATACACTCTAAACAAAAAAAAATTTCTTCACAAAATAATTTAAATCAAAATATTAATATCTCTAAAAAAAAAAAAAATCAAGTGGACCGCCCCTTGCAGGGGCAGTCTTCTAGGGTTTTGACCCGTCCACAATGGGAGCGGTCTGATGGGATTTTTGGACCGCCTGTGGACCTGGCAGTCGGAGCAGTTTTGAAAAAAAAAACAAATGGTAGGAACATTTTAAAATTTTTTTTTTTGGGTATTAATAAAAATGGCCGTTGGGATAGTTGCTTCTAGAAAATAAAACATTTACTTTCATATAAATAATTTTGAGAAAAATACGATGTTGCTCGAATAAATTCTCTAAGACCGCTGTTTTTTTTTTTCCTTATTATTCGAAAACATTTGTTAATTGCTAGTGTCTCGGAGCAAGTTTAAGGTTTGGTTTTTTTATTTTATTTTTATGGTTAACGACAAAGACTGTCAGTCACTAACAAATATATTAATGAGAAAAAGTTTACCCTGGTTCTTTAATATTACGATTGAAATAAATATTAAATAATAAAGGTTATGGGAACTTTTGTTTTGCATTAAGTATTTATGACATTTTAACTTCGTAAATTTTCGAATTGTCGGATTTCGAAGATTGTGCATGCGTTGGATCTATCCTTGATTATTATTATTTTGGTGAATTATCAATGGACCGTTGGATCTAATTCATGGAAGATACAATTGAAACAGGCCTGGTTATTGGAATTCTCTCATCTTTCGTACACACCACCGAACAGGTCACAGAAATGGATTCAGATCCAATAAGGTACCTGATGTGTAGAATAAGGAATCAGTACAAAAAAACCTGCACAAATCTTAAAGATCTCCGTATATCTACAGAAAAAAAAAAAATATGACTGCGCTTTCCACGGAAATAGCAATTTTTAGTTTTTTACTTTCCCTACTCTGTTTCATATTAGTCGACATGATAAGTTAGATTTGAGAAGGGAAAGAACAAAAGTGCATGTTTAGGTAGCAAAACGGAAGTCACGACAGAGAAAAGAAAAATAATAAATAAGTATTTCAAAAGATGTTTGTGGCAGTCCATTGTCGAAAAATAGATGATGTGCGTGCCATCAATTTATGTTGCGTGCATGTTTTTTTTCAAAAATAAAATAAAAAATAAATATGATGCTGCTTGCATGATAACAGATTTTTATAGAGTCAAATAATATTGGCCACTAGGTTATTTGCTTTATTCTGTTGTACAGCCTTTTGGCGGTCAAAAGAATGTTTAATATTGACCCCCAAGTAAAACAAAAACAAAAACAAATTGTCAAGATAATTTTTTGTATTTTGTCAAACTCGAAATTAATCAAAATCTTGTGTCAGCCAGTAAGGAGATCAGTGGGGTTTGAGAAACCAAAATGAAATAAATAAGCAGAGGACAGATTCTCGATTTTTAAGTGGCCTTTTCAACTGGCCCCTCTTTTCCAATTCTGGATTTTTTCGAGTAAATGTAAGCGAAACAAATCAGACAGATTCTGATCCAACGCACATGCGACTCACTCAAATTCTCCGAGCCCATTGACCGCAGTGACAATTTTCTGATAAATTAGCTGAACAGTATAAACTTGTTCATTTCCAATTGGTAACAAATTTCACGCTAATCCCTTTGTGGTCCCCCATGAAGATATAACCAATTATACGTGTCCGACAAGAACTAGTGGATCAAGCAACTCGTGTTGGAAAGGGTAAAGGCCACACAAAAAATTAAAATAAATTTACTGAGAACTCTCTCAGCTTTGAAGTTAGTCCACCACAAACTAATAAAAAAATTGAGAACAGAGAAAGTTGAAAGTTGAAACGACTCCATCTCCTTCATTTTCTTATTTAATAGTTTGCCGTCGTTCAGTAAATGAGTTGTAAGGGGATGTTAGGTAGGGGTAGCTTTCTACTGGTATACCAGTCGCTACAAGTTAACATGTAATTATCAGGTCAACATCATTTAACGATCCATAGAGGTTATGCTGATCTTATCGCTTAACCCGGATGTGAGAGTGACAGAGAGACATTGCAACCAATTACATTAGATTTTAATTTGGAAGCATTATATATGCACGGCAGTTATTTACAACTATGTTAATCAGACAAGTTTACTCTAACAGTCAACCAGGGGTAGCAAGTAGCCACTTCAAAAAGGCATTTGCACAAGTATGTAAAAATGAAGTACATAGCACTAAAGAAAAATTCAATCAAATAATAAACAAAGTTATTCATCATTTTAAGGACAGAAAGAACCCTGTTAGCCATGTTTGGTCTGAACAGAATGAGTATAAATTGAATTAAGCAAATATCTGACACCAGAAAAAAAAAATACTAGGTCATAACTGTGAAATTAGGTCCAATAACAAATACAACAGTTTGTGCATATATCTATATATAGAGATCACACTGCTAGCTACCCCCATATAACTCAACACTCGTCATGCAAACAGCACCAAAATTAACAAGAAATGAAGCCGTGTAAATATAAAAAAGAAAAAAGAAAAAACTAAACAGTAACAACATGAAGATCATCAATAGGCTGGGTAGTAGTATCCAGGATTGCCGGCGTAAGCCATGGGCATTCCATACGGCATTGATGGGTTTGCCGCAAACCCAGCGGTACCAAACCCGTTGTTGAAACCTCGATCAATTTTTGACAAAGTGGCCTGACCTTGCATTCCGTCTTTCTGGTACTGGTTCCACACCTGCTGTTCCTGCACCAAGAATTGCTGTTTCTTTTCCATGTCAGACATCTGTACATATGCCGGAGGCGGTATGGCCAAAGAAGCAGCAAATGGATCTCCACCAATGGTTTGCACGCTACCGTCGGGAGCTGGCAATGCAAGAACCTGTGTTGCCGCTTTTCCAGGCAAGGGTAGTGCCACACTGCTAGCACTTCCCGTGGTCATGTTTGCATTCACATGCTGTTTCACTGCACCTTGGTCATACATCCCGCTTAACAGGAGCGGGTCGAAACCACCCGGCAGATCAGCCTTTTGCTTTGAGAGGTTGCTAGCAGTCTCTACCAGGGCCAGTTCCCAATCTGCCTTACCAGGCTCTGCTGCTGGATTTTGCCATGCTGACGTTACCTGTGAGTCATCACTTGAACCGAATGCATTCCATGACCCGTTTGCAGTTGGGCCCGAGAAAAGGGCTAAAGCAAGCCTGTTACCTTGCTCATCTGCGCTCACAGTATCTTCTCTTAAATCAACTAGGTCTGGTTGTGGCTCTGGTGGTGGAGGTGGTGGTGTCTCCTTCACTTCCTCTTCCACTGGTTCAGCCGGTTGCTCTTCTTTCCAATCCTCTGGTGGGGGTAAAGCTTTAATGCTATTCATATCCTCCACAGGGGGTTCTTCCTCAACCGGTTCTGGCACTGGCACAGGCTCGGGTGACTTTGGCCGCTTTGCGCGATCCCGCATAAACTCTTCCAATGTTTCGAGCAACTTCTCAGTGATCCTTTGCACCTCAGGATACTCTGATGATCGGGCCACCCCCGTGTCCTTGCACCATGCATAGAAAGCGCACAACTCATCGATCTGCTTGGCAGCACTTGCGTATGCTTCAAACGCCTTCACACACTCATTATACTCCATGTCAAAGAACCGATCGAGCAGAACTGCCAGAACTTCACATACATCAGCATAGAGCTGGAAGCTCTCTCTTATGACCGGGTACAAGGCA
The DNA here is from genome assembly GCA_964058845.1 of Carex sylvatica. NCBI lineage: Eukaryota > Viridiplantae > Streptophyta > Magnoliopsida > Poales > Cyperaceae > Carex > Carex sylvatica. The sequence continues at coordinate 30,865 of CAXKVR010000138.1, forward strand.
ACGAGTATCATTCGGTCATGCTTGGCAATGCCGGTTGGGCGGCAAGCCAAAAACCTGTCGAACAGTTGCTGCAAGTGGTGCATCCGTACAAGCAATTGCTCTGGTTTCATGTCACGAATGGGTGTAGGTACCTTTTTATTCTCTTCATCACGTGGTGACGTGTATGGCGGTGGTGACCTGCCATTTGAAGGTGACTTGCCATAGGATGGTGACTTACCATAAGTCCCATTATCGTACCGGCTGTTGCTATGACTACCATCACCATAATTGTAGGAATCAGGGGAGCGGTATCGGTCTTGGTGGGCATCAGAATGGCGACGGCGTTCTTGGTAGGGGTCAGGGGAGCGGAACCGGTCTTGATTTTGGTCACTGATGGCGGGAAGGGAAGAGTTCTTTCGCTCATGAAGGAAAAACTCAAGGCGCTGGTCAAGGTAGAGAGCATAAGTACGCACAAAGGCCGAGTGGTCCCATGAGCGTGAGTGAGCCTCATCACGAAAATCAGAAAGGTTCAGTAGACGGGTTCCCCGGCGCGTGGCATATAGTACCTCCTGTTAGGCAAAATATAAGATGGGTTATTCTAATTCTTCATTTGCCTTGAAATATAATCAAAGGAAAGTTAGAACTTCAGAAATTTTGCTAGTTTGAAAATCTAAAAAGGTATGGACTACCTTATTTGTTACTTTAGTAATAGCAGGCCTTAAAACTGAATAAGAGAGTTTATTTGACCAAAAATAGAAAGCAATAGTAGACCAGACTCAGTCTCTCAACCAAAATTCAACTAATAAATATCTTCACAATGAACAAGTAAATGAATCCAAATCTAGAGACAATCAATCAATTAAGTAAATGAAGGAAATAAATCAATAATGTGATATGATCAGGGTGGCGGGAATTGTGGACCTGGTGGAAGCCGGAATCGCCATCAGCAAGGAGACGGTGGATGAGTATGAGTGACTTGAGAGCAACGATCCAGTCGCGGGTCTTGGAGAGGCGGCGGGACACGGCAGCCACACAGTAGGAGACATAGGCACGAGAGCAGGAGGTGAGGTGCAGGATCTCACGCAGGTGACGCTCCTCGGCTGGCCCGTCGTCATGGCTCGTCGCCTTCACCACCAACACGTCTAGCTCTGGTGCCATGTTGCTTGACACCTTTGCGATCTGGATGCTCGTCTGGTCTTTCACCACCCCCAATGCCTTCCTCATTGTGCTCGGCGCCATTAATTAGTTCTCTGCTCTGTTCTATTAATTTATATCCTTTGTCTGTTTTTCTTACTATATGTTTTATTAATTCTTTGCCTCTTCTCTTCTCTTCTCTTCTCTTTCAAGATCTGTTGAAGAACTACTCTTTAGGCTGAAGGATTGCGTTCCCCAGAAGATCAGATCAATCCTGTAATACATAAATTTGAGGGGTCAGTGAAATTCTAAATAATTAATTTCATTATATAAGAACTTACGAAGTGTATTTATTGAAAGAATACAAGAAGCCGGTGACCTCTGTTGGCTCTGGAAACCATAGATTAGGTTGATGATCTATAATCTATTATATTTTAGAGGCTATATAAGTCATATATCACTCATATAAACACAGGAGGGAGTTTCAGATCTCTTGAGAGCTAAAATATCTTATGCACCGGTTAAATGGATCCTCCATTCTCCCCCCTACTACCAATTAATGCTAATAATTAATAAAGGGAAAGAAAAGGTAGATATAAATGATTAAAACAAAAGAGCGTTATTAATTGCTTTGCCAAGAGAATTTTAGTACGGATCTGCATTACCATGTCTGCCTAATTAAAACCACTGAAAAGTGAAAGAAACGCGACACACGCACACACACACACACTCGCCACCACAGACACGCACACACACACACGCAAACTAAGAAAATAGCTGAGATGAGGGGAAGGATGAACTTCTACCTCCGCCTAAATAACTTTCGGTTGCTCTCTGATCAGCGCTAATTCATTGGAGATCTGAGCTCAAAATACCTCTTCTTTTTGGGACTCCCTGGAGTGAAGAAACTCAGACGAATTGATTGCAGGACTAAAACTCCTCACCTCAAAATGGAAGGGTAAAAGCACTGGTTTGGCGAAAGTGATTTTTTAAAAGGAAGCGCAAACTCTGGATGGAGAGAGAGAGAGAGAGAAAGAGGGGTGTGGGGGGGAAGCTAGAAGGTGACCTTGCCTAGGATTGGTGCGCTGTTGTTATTCTTTGCGCACCTTACAAAAATGGGAAAGGTTTTTTTGTTTTCTCAAAAGTTGAAATATAATAAAATATTGAGAAAAGATTTGTATCCATATTATTTTGTTCATATTTTGTTCACAACATTATCTATTTTCTAACAAACTCTAAACTCTAACGGTTTGACTTTCTTTTTATAAACCTTCTAATCCGATTAATCTCTCAATTTTAAAATCAAATCTCTTTCTTCCAATTCACTACCTCTCTCTCCTTTCTTTCCTCTAGCAGCCCTTTCTCTCTCCCAATCAATCTCTCAATTTTGAAATCAGATCTCTTTATCCCAATTCACCGCCTCTCCCTACTTTATTTTCTTTAGCAGCCCCCCCTCCCCCCCCCCTCCCCCCCCCCCCCCCTCTCTCTCTCTTGTCTTGTGCTCCTCCACATATCACTTAAGCCCACAGCAACGACCGTGACTAATCATAGGATTTATTTTTTTTCTATTCATCATCGTTAATCGGTGGTAGATCTATTTTGTAAAAACTTGAAATCTACGATCAATAAAAAAGGCCTTGTCAGAGACAATTATTTTGTGCTATGTGCAAGATGGCATTCAATTGTCGGTACTACCACAGTTGTTATCAAATATCGACAAGGTTTATATTTATAAACTCTCTTCGTTGATGATTATTTTGCGTTATTTTATTTTTCAGATTCAAACTATCAGAGTCGCTATTATATTTTCTCATTTTGTCAATTAAAGTATTTAGGTCAGAGCTTTTGTATAAACTTTCTTATTGATTCTTCGTGTAATCATTTAATTATTTTTTTGGCTTTTTCTATACCTTATAATGTAGATGCTCATCATAATATTTTCCATTCGATCCAATCCTTCCCCAGATCTAGAACCGATAGAAGATCAAGTGTGTGCTTCTTTTCTACTTTAATTCTTCGATTCTAATACTATCTTGTCGTTTTACAGTATTCACCCTGTTAATTTTACAATATTCATCTTGTAATTTTACAGTATTCATCTTGTGAAAATATGAAGAAAATAGATGATAGAGAGGCGATATGGAGTATTGATCTTGTCATTTTACAGTATTCTCCCTATTAATTTACAGTATTCATCTTGTAATTTTACAGTATTCATCTTGTAGAAATCTGAAAAAAAAAAAAAAAAGATGATAGAGAGGTGATATGTAGTATTGATCTTGTCATTTTACAGTATTCACCCAGTTAATTTTATAGTATTCATCTTGTAATTTTACAGTATTCATCTTATGAACAGTTACTAATGTTTACCAATGTGGTTGTGAATATTTGATGTATTGATGATTTATAGTTTGCATCTGTTAGTTTTACTGTTTACATCTTTGAAATTTATAGTATTGAATTTTGCAGTGTGTTAATCTCAGTTTTATAGTGTTTTAGGTTTCAGATTTATTTGCATCTGTTAGTTTTATAGTTTACATTTGAAAATTTTACAGTATTGAAGTTCTATAGTTTTATATTTTTTAAATTGTATTTAATCGTTTTCATCTGCTAATTTTATATTGTAGTAAATCTATAGTTTTTACTTTTTATTTTCACAGTTTAGATTTACAATTTTACAGTATTGAAAATTGATATTTGTTAAATTTTATTTTATCTGCTAATTTTATAATTTTATAATTTTTACCTTTTGATTTCACAGTTTAACTTGATATTTTTATAGTATTAAAAATTGATATTTTTCAACATTTTATTTTATCGTTTTCATCTGTGAATTTTTTATGTATGTAATTTTATAGTTTGTGCATTTTATTTTTATAGTTAAAGTGGTCAATTTTACAATATTTATTATTTTGATGATTTATTTGTGTGTTCATTAAATCGAGAAAAAAAATAAAAAAAAATCGAAAAATTTAATTTTGCCTTTTTATCACGGTTTTTGTCAAAATAACTGCCAATAACTTTCTATAACTGCAATTTTCGAAAGTACAGTTTGAAAGTACAAATTTTTTTGTCCTGTTATGCAAGTTGCAATCTGTTTTTAACTATCATAAGACCACTTCAAATAGTTACCAGATATTTTGTAATTAACTGATATATTTTATGTGATAAATTGTATAATTATACAGTATATAAAAATAATTTTATAATATTCACGAAAATTAAATCGGTAGAGAAATGATAAAAAAAAAGTCTGTAAATAATTAAACACTTCCTAAAATATTTATATTTGTAATTTAAAATAGTTTTGAGACGAGTGTTGTTTTGTCATGTGGTGAGCTGTAGCTGTCTGTACATCATTTTGTTATACGGACAACACTCCCAACCGGGCTATTAGTTCGGTGGACTTCGGATATTCTGCGGTTATAAATAAGCTTATAAATATGTAGCGAGTCATTATCAAGTTCAATATTACTCGGTACATAATTAAACCGTCTATTAGTCCTGTTTAAGTGATTTTCAATTTATTGCGACCAAATAGTCGGCTTGGCAATCGTATTCGTATTTAGTATTTGTGTTATGACGTTGAATTAAAGTAAAAATGAGAAACGTCTAATGGAAACGGAAATTCCAGCTTGATTATTGCTTTTTATTATTTGATTGAAAACAACGTGGAAAAATTGATGTATTTATATTAAAAAATGCCAACCTGGAAGCATCAAGAGGTTCGCGTTGGACAGCTAATTAGACCATTGATAATAAAAGCGATTTCACTAAACATGAGAATTTCGTTATCTATTTTATTTTTTGAACCAGATTATTCCAACCAGGAAACATATCTTAACTTTTCGTTTTTTCTTTCGAACCGTATATTTTTCATTTTAAAAGCCACATATTAAATAAATATCAGCAGACCACATATTTCAAAAAAAAATTATTAAATAGCAAAGTTTAAAGTTGTTTTCAAACATGCATCAGCATATATATGCAATTTGCATATCATAACGCGTATGTATTCATGTACCGGTCGTGTGCTATAAATATAGCAATCAGTTACATGCATATAACAAAACAAATTTTAAAACATATGTGGGAGCATTTCAAACATGAGGAGGGTTCAAATGCACCTAAATTTTTGTGTACCCAAATACATTCTATCTTTCAAATTATTTTTTTCCATTTTTAAAGTCCGAATAGTCAATCCGAACCGTTAGATGCGATCTATATATTAAGATGTACTTGGAGACAAAATTTTACATTTTTTGAAATTTTTTTACTATTTTTTTAGATTTATTGAAAATCGCTGTTTTTAGCAAATCTGGACCATAAAAAAACAGCGATTTTCAATAAATCTAGAAAAATAGTAAACAAATTTCAAAAAATATAAAATTTGGTCTCCAAACACAACTTAATATATAGATCGCATCTAATGGTTCGAATTAACTATTTTGACTTTAAAAACGAAAATAAAAAAAATAGAGTGCATTTGGATGAATTTGAACCCTCCTCTTCAAACATATCAAAGTGTACATTTTGTCTGGCCAAGTTGCTCCGAAAGGGACTCATTAAATTTAACAATCGGAAGAAATTGAATGCGCATGCTTAGCCGTGTATGTACCTGAGATATCAAGAAAAAACAAAACATTTTGTTTCACCAAGTTGGTTAAAAATGGATTAATTAAATTTACCAATTATGTTTCCTGTTCACCTATTTTGCTGTTTTTTTATATAATTTCTGAAATTGTTGCTGCAGTTGTTTTTGGGTTAGTTCAATCATTGATTAGTTGTATTTTTAAATAATATATTACACTCTTGAATTTATGTGTGCACTGAATCAGTCGCCTTAATTCATGCAACTATTCATTTCTCTTACTTGTTTTCTTTAATTTAAATGTTCTGTATCTGTATCTAAAATACTTGTACATTTTCAAAAAAGTTTTCATATACGATGATAAAATTATTTATATTTTATAATAGTAAATTTAGAAACATTAAAAAAAAAAAACTATGTAGCAATTGAATCATGCAATAGGAACCTGCTAGCATGCTATGCATAGCATATAGGGCCTCCGTATAACGGCTCAATATTTGATTTTTCAAAATTCTAACGGTCGATCTGAACTGTTCATCTTGTTCTCCATATTAATATGTGTTTGGAGACCAAATTTTACATTTTTTAGAATTTGTTTACTATTTTTTTAGATTTATTGAAAATCGCTGTTTTTTATGGTCCAGATTTGCTGAAAACAGCGATTTTCAATAAATCTAAAAAAATAGTAAAACAATTCCAAAAAATGTAAAATTTGGTCTCCAAACACATATTAATATGAAGAACAATATGAACGGTTCGGATCGACCGTTAGAATTTTGAAAAGTCAAATATTAAGCTGTTGCACGAAGGCTCTCTATGCTAGCATATTCTCATACAATATATTATAATAAGGAACCTGCTAGCATGCTACGCGTAGCATAGAGGGCCTCTGTGCAACGGTTCAATATTCGACTTTTTAAAATTCTAATGGTCGATCCGAACCGTTCATCTTGTTCTCCATATTAATATGTGTTTGGAAACCAAATTTTACATTTTTGGAAATTTCTTTACTATTTTTTTAGATTTATTGAAAATTACTGTTTTTTTATGATACAGATTTGCTAAAAACAACGATTTTCAATAAATCTAAAAAATAGTAAACAAATTCCAAAAAATATAAAATTTGTTCTCCAAATACATATTAATATGGAGAACAAGATGAATGGTTCGGATCGACCGTTAGAATTTTAAAAAGTCGAATATTGAGCCGTTGCACGGAGGCCATCTATACTACGCATAGCATATTAGCATATTAGCATATTCTATTATAATAATATTTACATCTACTATTTAAAAACTTTATTGTAGACTTTACCTTCAGATATAAATATATTTTCAAAGAAAATACAAGTCCGTCTGGTGTAGATAAAAAGTACATATTTGGAGGTGCATGTTTCACATTCCATTAAATAATCAATAATAGTTAGATCCATCTAATACAAGTTAGTGGATACAGAGAAGGGACAGCTCAGATCTGATAGGGTCAGACAGTAATGCATGCCATTTGTCATTTAACTAATGTCACACGCTAGCCGTGAGCCGTCTCATTATTCTCTCTCAACTTCAATTTTCTCTTGCCTTTGACCTATGTATGTATAATGTATTTTTGCCAAAATACTAGTGATGTATTCCGTTTTAAAATCCTACGTGATTTAATAATTGACGTGCCAAATTACTTAAATGAACTAAAGATATACCTTGCAAAAAGGAGTCTTTATAAACAATTGTGGACATGATTTTTTCTACGCCAATAGCTTCGGTTTGTTTGAGTGTTTTCTGAAATGGACTTCTTTTCGCTTTTGGCAAAGCAGGTATCCATTTGGAGGCCGAAACGACGGACTATTATTTCGGTGTCAGATTTGCAGTGTTTTATCGGTTCGATCCGGTTCAAACTGAACCGAATTAGGCAAACTAAAGTTATAATTCGGTTTTAAAAATATAATTGAATTGAACTGCTTTACCATTGCAATCGAATCAAACTAAAGTTTTATTTCGATTTGTTCGGTTTAAACTAAAATATATTAAATTTTTTATTTAAAGCAATTGATTTATAATAAACTGAAGTATATTAAGAAATAAACCGGAGTAGTAAGAAATAAATTGAGATATTAAGAATTAAACTGAAGTATTTAAAGCAATTGATGAAAAAATTAATCGGGGTATTAAGAAATAAACCAGAGCGGTCCGGATCAAATTTATAATATATAAAAGTTTAGTCGGTTTGGTTATTTCAATTTTGAAAATTTCTAAACCGAACCGAAGTTATAATCCGATTTTAAAAAGCAAACTGAACCGAACTATTAAATCAAAAAAACCGAACCGTTTAATTCAAACTAATTTGGTTCGATTCAAAATCGACTAACCGAACCCAATGAACTCCACTAGTCAGAAACAATCCCTAAAAAAGGAAGTTTTTCTTTTAAATATTTATGCTAAAAGGTTTAAAGACGTGAAATCGACTCAACTCAATCATTTAGACGATTTTAAAAAAAAATGAAATAACGGGCACGTTTAGGACTACAATCCTACGCCCGAAATTTTTATAAATACTCAAAATAAATAATAAATTATGAAATTTACTCCGTTTTGTAATGAAATTCGAAAACTACCCTATCCGGTTAACCAATAATCGGAATAGGCCAATCTTTCTGGTCCTCCAATTTCCAAAATTTGAGAAATGGACCGGTTAATGGTGTTCGATTAATGATACACCGAAAATAGGATAGATGTCCGGTTAACGGTTAAGCAGAAAGTTAGATTTGTTTTTAAAATTCGAAAATATGCGGAATTGGAGACAGGGACGCGTGGGAAGAGGGGAGAGACGTGTGGCGTGAGAAGAAAAAAAAAGAGTTAAAAGAAGTTGAAATTATTTGTATTTTTCTTTTAATAAAACAGAATTTTTTTATTTTTTTTATTTTTTGTATTGAAATATTAGAAATGTTGAATATATTTCTTTGAAAATAGATGAAATATAATATAATTTGATTTATTAGAAAGATTGTAACAAATAACTCGGATCAATATTTTTCAGGCCGGATTTTTCGCGGCTGTAAGAAAAATTAATATATTTCTTTATGTGTTATTGGAAAAAAATAAAAATGCTTCGATTGTGAGTTATTGATCTCGGTTCAAAAGTCACTTCTAGGTAATTCAGAAAATATTGTGATCCTTCTAGTACATTTAATTTATAAAAGTTGTATCTATTTTTGAAAAAAAAATAAAAACTTTAATTTATTTAATGATTGTTATTTAAAAAGAATTATCAAAATAGATACAACTTTTTATAAATTAAATGTACTAGAAAGAGCACAATATTTTCTAAATTACCTAGAAGTGACTTTTGAACCGGGATCAATAACTCAGAATCTAAGTATTTTTATTTTTTTTCAATAACACATAAAGAAATATATTAATTTTTCTTACAGCCGCGAAAAACCCGGCCTGAAAAATATTGATCCGGGTTATTTGTTACATTATTTCTAATAAATCAAATTATATTATATTCCATCTATTTTCAAAGAAATATATTCAACATTTCTAATATTTCAATAAAAAAATAAAAAATAAAAAAATTCTGTTTTATTAAAAAAAAAAAAATATATCCAACTTCCGGTAATGCAATAATCAGACATATAACCGGTTAACAAAACACCGAACATATTTCTATTTTCCGGTTATTCATTAACCAGACCACTTCTTCAAATCCGGTCACCCAACTATCGGAAAGAAGTCCCAAATCGGATTATTTGATAACTGGATAGGACAGAATTTAAAATTCAATCGAAACCGGGATAGATTTCATAATTTGTTATTTTTTTTAGGCACATATAAAAATTTCGGATCCTACGCTGTATATTTAATTATTCATCTATTTTTCTGTCAATAATAATTACTTACTATTAAATTGAGAAAGACCATGATAATATGTATATTATGGATTGATTCATGCTATGCTATGAATTCATATCTTTATTTTTAAAATTCAAACAATCTATTCAAACCATTAAATATAATCTTCATATGAAATTGTACTTGACAACCAAAATTAACATTTTCTATATTTTTTTATTATTTTTTTAGATAGCTAAAAAATTATTTGATCTAAAAATGATAGATTATTCGAAAATAATCATTTTCTACCTATCTAAAAAATAACAAAAAAAATTATAAAAATTATAATTTTTTGTCAGTAAGTATATTTTGATATAAAAATTATGTTTAATGGTTCAAATAAATTGTTTTGAATTTTAAAAATAAAAATATAGATTTATTGAACGAATCGATCCATAATATACTATGTATCATACTCTCACTCTAAAAATAAACAATTATTAACATGGAAGAAGTCTATAAAATCTAAGTAATTATTAACAGATAAGAAGATGTGCCAGTAAAAATAAGAGCGGTGAAAGCTCAGACAACATGAGTTAATGGAGAGATGGACTAGAGATATTTTTCCAAGAAACCTACTTTTCAGAGGCATGATCTGAATTTGATCTGAAGTTGCATTTTTACTACATCATTCCTGTAAAATTTAAATGCACAAAACTACTGGTGTAGATAAAATTAGGCAAAAGATCGTTTATGAACACATTTGCTAAAATAGAAGTTTATATAATATTATCATCTATTCATCTGACAATAAATGGAAGCTAACAATTGCTTTAGAAGCATAAATGGAAGCTAGACGAAAAAACCTAACTGGCTGATATCCGTTTAATTCCTGCAGAAACAGAACAAGACACACTCAAAGCATCTCCATTAATTCTTTTTTTCTCTTTATGATGATGGTCTTTTTTGGTTTGAGAAAGCAACATCCAAAGACTAGGAATCAAGAATCTCTTAACAGCTAAGCGATGCATTATTTACTCATAGCTAGATTCTCCACTGAGCATCAAGGAAAAAGCTTCGACAATTTTTAAATATTGTCGAATGTGGAACTGTTAGGTTCCTTTCTTCTCAGAATTTTTTTAGCTACCATCTTTTAAAAAATTAATAAACAGAATTTGATATATAGGTTCTGAACAAATTTCATTTTTATTAGGAATGCAGCTAAGAACAAAGAAGCAAGCCACTCAGTTCATTTGATGGAAGAATTGGGTACACAGCTAATAGTTTTTTTTTTTTTTTTTTTTTGCTGTGTAAAGATTGGAGGTCCAGACACTTAAATATTTAATATCCACAAATAATTTGTTCATTCGGATTTCAAACATACGACCTCTGCACAGCTAATAATTGTGTATCTGTCCTGAATGTTCTGCAGTTATTAGCTGCGTCCCTGTTAAACTAGAAAGTTTTCTAAAACTCATGTCAGTTCACTTTATTATTTTCAAAAGATGGTAACGAAAAAAATTCGGCCTTTCTTCCAGATAATGTTACTTGAATCCGGGGAATTAGTTTAAAATGTGATCAATGAAAACTTATCCGCTGTTATGAAATTTGGGCAGGCCGTGACCCAAAAAAGGTGTATTGGGCCAATAAAGCCTGTTTAAATTTCCGATGACAGATTTAAATTATTTAAATTGGACTTCTATTTGGAAAGAATTGATCGTTCAACATTTGACAAAAGTTGATCTTGTCAGCCTAAAAGATGCTGGAGGTATTTTTTAATTGTTGTTTACCCAGCACGATTGTTGGCAAGGACAAATGGGTCGAATTTGTCACAGTCATCCGATTATTGGGTCATAGAAATCCGGTATGAATTGATCAGATATGATGCGCATGTTTTCTGAATATTTTATTTTACGGATCCAAACTGTGACACACAATTTCCAGCCAACACCCTACTGCAATTATTTTATCTTTTAGTGGGGATGAAAATGTAGCCGCGTTGGTATTTCCATTTATCTTTGTAAATACAATATATTTTTACCATGTTAAAGGTTTTAGTAATTATTCATTAATTAATTTTACATCGCTGGTCATCTAACCCTATTAACATTCCCATTAGCCATTAGCCCACATGCGGAGAAAATAGGCAGAACATTCGGTTTCATTAACACTAGAACCTTTTGTAATTACATGATCGAAGACACTATTACAAAAACTTATATGAATAGACAAAGAGTGAGTCTATGACACTATGCATATTACGAATTGGTTCGTAATATAGATTAATATTTTTATTTTCAAAATCATAACTGTAAATCTGAACCTATATAAATATGTACTTATAGAACGAATTTTTCTTTATTATTTTCTAAGATAGATAGAATATCACTTTATCTGAAAATTTTGGACCATCCAAAAATAATGGTCTTTTACATATCTTAAAAATTAATAAAAATATATATATATTAAATTTGTTCTTCAAGTACATATTCATATGGGAATTATGTTGAACGGTTCGGATTGACGATTATAATTTTAAAAATAAAAATATTAATCTATATTACGGACCAATCCGTGCTAATGCATAATACTATAGACTCACTCATAAACAGATTATTAAATAGTAACATATCTATATTACCGAGCATTTGTAAACTTCTTCCGCGAGTGCGATGGAGATGTTCTTAGAACAACTTCAATCTTGCAATTGTAAAATATAATTTTTTTGTCACACCATTAATTTAGTAATTTTATTCACATTAATTTCAGATTTTTTTTTATTCATGCAATTTGAATTTTGTTCACGTGGCAAAGAAATGATTTTCAGACTAAGAAAAGGAAAATAATCTTTGTTAATATTTACTTGCAAAACAATTGCAAAAGTTTATGCAACATTTTTAGACAAATTTTTAATTTAGCAATTTTGCTCTACATCTCTTCAATTGAATTGCACGTATCATATCAACATTTATAAATCATTATTATTTTTGACAAAATAAAAAATAATGAATTGCAAATGATATTATATAACATTTATAATTCATTATAGTATGAAGATGCTCTAGTGCCAATGTTAGTGACGATAGCGAGACGAGATACAAAAAGTAGTTTAATTCAAAATCAACTATTAAAATTATACTTTGAATTTTTAGGTGAGATATTTTTTAAACTGATAAATTATTTGATTTTAATAACACTGAGGAGCTAATAATAGCGCGTTTATTGCGATCTTTCTTTGGAACCCAAATGTGAAGAATTTAGTCACCAACATGATGTTGGATTGACAGATTCAATTGATACGTATGTTTTTATTTGTTGATCATTTTTTTTTATGTGATCCTTCACATCAGCACTTCTGTCCCTTTTTGGAATCCTTACTGTCAGGTTCGTTTCCAATCACTTGTAAATCATTTTCATAAGAGGATAATACTAATACTGATTAAAATCGATGTTTGATTTCAATTTAACAAAATAGAAGGGCAATAAGTTGATCCATATACCCCATGTTTGGTTGTGGCCTAAAGCAAAGGAGGTCTAAATTAGTTATTCCAACTTAGGCTAGTCTAAATTATTCATGTTTGGTTGAGATCTAAAATTAAATCATAGCTTAAAGTATTCCTTATATGGTTAGAGTTGGTGGAGGACTAAAGTTTTGAAAGCCTAAATTAGTTAATTATTTATAATAAGATACTAATTATATAATATTAATATATTAATAATAACTGTAATATATTATATATTATTATAAACTTTATTTAATATATTAAGAATATAAAATATTAATTATATATTAATAATAGTTATTAATAATAAAATACTAATTATATAATTATAAATTAATAATAATTATTAATAAAAAGATACTAATTATATAATCTTATTAAAATATTATTTAATATATTACCAATATAAAATATTAATTACATAATTATATATTAATAATTATTAATAATAATAAGATACTAATTATATAATATTAATATATTAATAACAACTATAATATATTATATTATTATTATAATAATTATTTAATATATTAACAATATAACATATTAATTATATAATTACATATTAATAAGAAAATACTAATTATATAATAATTATTATAATAATTATTTTATATATTAACAATATAGGATATTAATTATATCATTATATATTAATAATAATTACTAATAATAAGATACTAATTATATAATATTAATATATTAATAATAACTATAAAATATTACAATATTATTATAATAATTATTTAATATATTAACAATATAACATATTAATTATATAGTTATATATCGTTAATGAGATACTAATTATATAATATTAATAATAACTATAATATATTACAATATTATATAATAATTATTTAATATATTAACAGTATAACATAATAATTATATAATTATTTATTATTGATAATTATTAATAAAAGGATATTAATTATATAATATTATTATAATAATTATTTAATATATTAACAATATAAGATATTAATTATATACTAATAATAATTATTAATAATAATATACTGATTATATATACATAAAATATTATTATAATCATTCAAGTTAGATCACAAGGTAAAATAAAATTAAATCACCATGTGAGATGGTTTAATTTATGTCAGCCTAAAAATTGACTTGTACCATCTTAGATCAACTCAATTAGACTGACTCAATTAATGCTCGTTTGATAAAATAACGAGGTCTAAACCTCTTATTCTCACAATCAAATATGGTGTACATACTTGCAAAATTTTAATGAACATTTATGTGGCGATGACAACGACCTGTCCAATTGAATTTGTAATCGTAAGGTCTGACCATGAGATCCTCACCGTTCACCAGCATGTATTTTGTATGGACCATATGGGGCCGCTGCAGCGCACTCTCTGTGCACTTCAGACCGTTCGATTTCTGTCGTAATTTGTGTGGCAGGCATCTCGAGAAGAAAATAATAAAAGCATCAATTCCTGACCTATACTAGAAGAGTAGAATTATTTTTTCCAGAACTAGAGGTAGACTAAGAAAGTGAATTGAATGAATATATCTTAAAAATAATTACATCAGAGTCAGAGTGTGAATACTGAAAAGAACATAATACCGCTGGTTGGTTGGGGAAAAATGGGGGCAGGAGGCAGGAGCGTGACAGCGCCTAGGGAACCACGTCAGCCATGTGCATTGCGGCCTTTTCCGTGCCGCCTCGTGGTGGGCCCCGCCCCGCCCAATGCAGTTAGCTCTTACTCTCTCCTATTCGAATTTTTTTCATAAATCATAAATAACTAAATAAATTTTACGGAAATATGATATATTTTTTTTAAAATTATAAGGACCGTGGAATTTTTACGGTCTCACAATTGTCTTTTTTTCAGACCGTGAAAACTACACAGTCTCAATTTTTTTTTTTTTGGCTTTACCACGATTGTCTGTTACAGAAGATCTATTATTAAATCCATTTTCTTCAGATCGTGGAACCACAAGGTCTAACTCTTTCTTTTCTTTTCTTTTTTCTTTTTTTTAAATATATTTTTTTTGTATTGAAATATTAGAAATGTTGGATATTTTTTTTTGAAAATAGATGGAATACAATATAATTTGATTTATTAGAAAGACTACAACAAATAACCCGAATCAATATTTTTCATATCGGATTTTTCTTGGCTGTAAGAAAAATTAATATATTTCTTTATGTGTTATTGGGAAAAAATAAAAATGCTTAGATTCTGAGTTATTAATCCCGGTTCAAAAGTCACTTCTAGGTAATCCAGAAAATATTGTGATCATTCTAGGATATTTAATTTATGAAAAGTTGTATCTATTTTGATAATTCTTTTTGAAAAGCAATCATTAAATAAATTAAAGTTTTTATTTTTTTCAAAAATAGATACAACTTTTCATAAATTAAATGTCCTGGAAGGATCACAATATTTTCTGAATTGCCTAGAAGTGACTTTTGAACCGGGATCAATGACTCAGAATCTAAGTATTTTTTTTTTGCCCAATAACACATAAAGAAATATATTAGTTTTTCTTACGGCCGCAAAAAATCCGATCTGAAAAATATTGATCCGAGTTATTTGTTGTAGTATTTCTAATAAATCAAATTATATTGTATTCCATCTATTTTTAAAAAAATATATCCAACATTTCTAATATTTCAATACAAAAAATATAAAAAAAATCTGTTTTAAAAAAAAGAGAGTTAGACCTTGTGGTTTACACAGTCTGGAGAAAATGAATTTAATAATAGATCTTCTGTGGCAGATAATCGTGGTAAAGTTGAAAAAAAAAAAAAAAAAAATTGAGACCGTGTGGTTCTCACAGTCTAAAAAAAATATAATTATGAGACTGTGAGAAACCCACGATCCTTATAATTTAAAAAAAAAAAAAATAACCATCATATTAGTTCTGTAAAATTCATTTAGTTATTTATGGTTTATGAAAAAAATTCGTCCTGTTCGGGCAGCATGGGTTTGATGGGATTTTCAATGGGTTGTGATTAAATTTTCTATACGTGTTCGGCTGTCACTTGTCAGTTTATTTCTCATAACCTTTCCATTTTGATCTTACCTCGGTTTCCACACCAGTTCATTTTGAGAGGAAAAAATTACGGAGTTCGGACTACTGCATATTTTCAATTTTCCAACTACTCTCTAATCTCTATCGTCTCACTGCTGGCCTGCTGCTACTTTCCATCATCCGGGCCCACTAATTTTATGCAACGAATGTTAACGCCAAGGACCTAATATATATACACCTCTTTAATACCTAAGTTTTCTCATGTGGGACTAATTCAATTCCGGCACACATCTTTTTTCTGTCTTTTGTTTTTTTGCTCAGTCAAACAACTTGACAATTAAGAAAAAATTCAACAGTATATATTAATAAAGGTTAATCCCAAAAAACCAAACAATACATCATCATCATCATTATTATTAATTATTATTACTGTTACTATTATTGTTACTATTACTATTATTTCTTTCTTTTTACAAATTAAGTTGGCATGTGACATGTATGAATATAATTTTCATGAAAAATAAAGAAATTACAAAACATGAGACCAAGAAAAATATACCAAATCTCATTAAAACATCTTATTTAATTATAACGAATAAAAATTGTATTTTATATAATAATAATTAATTAATATTGTTGCGTTATTTTTTAATCCAATTAATTTAATTACATGTATATTAATAAAAAAAATTGTATAATATCAAATATTTTAGAAAGAAAAATGTATTTTTTTACAATTAATCCCACCGTACAACCAAACACTCATTTCAACATATTCTCATAATTAATTCTATGCATTCTCGTACTCATGGGTTCCCGTTTTTTTAAAAGTGAATTTTCATTCTCATCAAATCCCATCCCCCATATAATTATGTGACATCCGAACAGGCTCTTAGCAGTCTCACTATTCAGCTTCACTTTCACGGATCAAAATCTGCTTCTATTTAAAAAAAAAAAAGAATCTCCTCAACCTTTCCTTCTCTTTTAAGAGAGACATAAAATGAGAAAAGGAGGATTCTATTATTTGAAAATAGGAACAGATTTTATTTTTACTTTTATTGTCTCAATCGGTTCTTCTTGGCTCAGCTCCAATCTCTAACGTTGAGAAGTGAGAACGGAAATAAATCTGTTGTTATTCTTATTATGATCCTAATTGTTGGTCTTCGTGGAGATTGCGTGCATAAATTATTTTGTTGAATGCATATGAATAATTTTGTATGGTTGAGATCTGAATAATAGATTTCTGTTAGGCTGTGCTTCACAAACTAGGAGTAAAACTTTATTAAAGGAAAGGAAAGGGAGGAGATAGGGTCGAAGCTCCCCTTCAAACAGTAATTTGTACATTCCGATTTGAAAGGTAACGATTTTGTCAAAACTGAACACGGAGCTCACCTCGGAATAATATTTTCTCCCCTATGCTCCCTCTCCGATTCCCTCTTTCTGGAGCAAGTAAACTCGCCCGGTCAGATTCGGTCTGGTATGCGCTCACCTTTGCACAGTGATTTCGCCCTTCCCCTCCCTCCGCATACCCTCGTCTGGAGCATGCCCTTATTCTCAAAGAATAACAACATATTTATTCCCAGTGAGAACCGGTTAGGATCTCTTGGATCCGGTCCGAAATGGAATGCACAGACTTAGGAGTGGCAAAAAATTTCATAGTTCGTGATTTGATTTGAGTTTGATTAGAGTTTAATTCGATTCGAAATCAGCTCGTCCTGAAACAAATCAAACCAGTTCGGTTCGAATCTTATTCAAATCAAACTCAAACTGGGTATAATTAGTTCGAAATTGATTCACGAACTATTTAGGATCGAATCTCAAATAATGCAACTAATGGATTCAACCATTAATCTTTGATAATGCAAGAACCAAACTAATATTACAGCTCAAAATTGTTAATATATTAACTTATAATAGAAAAAAGTTTCAATATCGTAACAAATTAACAATGTAATAAGTTTCATTTGACTAGGTCCATGCCGTGATTTTAATCAATCTAGCGGCATAAAAGATAAGCAAATCTTGAACTAACCCATAATCCATTAGTGTGAATTGGTGAAAGGTAAAAGGAAATTGTGTGAATTTTGTTCCGCGAGAAGAAAACTAATGCATAAACTACCAGTATAATTAGGATTGCCAAAAAAAATTGTATTCATAATTCGATTGACTTTGATTCAAAAAATTTGTAGTTCACAATTAGTTCGATTCGAAACAAATCAAATCAATTTGATTCACTTTGAATTTTATTCAAACTCAAACTCAAACTCAAACTGGGTTAAGTTCGATTCAGTTTGATTTATTTACAGCTCTACACAGCCGAATTTTTTATTTATATCCAAAAAAAAAAATTAAATTTAAAAAACTAGCCAGTCTGGCACAGGATTTCGAAAAGTACCCAAATCAAAATTTATTTTTCTGGTAATTCAGTCTAAAACTGGAATTTTTTTTTCGAGTTTTATAATTCCAAAACCAGCGGATAAAAAAAAAAAGAAACCGTAATTTTTTTTCCGTTTTTGGGATGCCAAAACCTTTTCAGAAAAAAAAAACCGAATTTTTTTTTTACAGTTTCAATATTTTTTTTCTTTTTTCAGAATTTTTTATTTAAATAGAAATATTTATAATTTATTTATTTTTTGTATTGAAATATTAGAAATATTTAATATATTTCTTTGAAAATAGATGGAATACTATATAATTTGATTTATTAGAAAGAGTGCTACAAATAACTCGGATGCTGGATTTTTTACGATTGTAAGAAAAATTAATATATGTCTTTATGTGTTATTGGAAAAAAATAAAAATGTTTGAATTCTGAGTTATTAATCCCGGTTCAAAAGTCACTTTTAAGTAAATATAAAAAATATTGTCATCTTTACATTTAATTTCTAAAAAGTAGTATTTATTTTAAAAAAAAAATAAAAAATTTAAGTTTTTAATATTTGTTATTAAA
Source organism: Carex sylvatica (assembly GCA_964058845.1). Lineage (NCBI taxonomy): Eukaryota > Viridiplantae > Streptophyta > Magnoliopsida > Poales > Cyperaceae > Carex > Carex sylvatica. The sequence continues at coordinate 49,868 of CAXKVR010000138.1, forward strand.
AATAATTCTCAAAATAGATACAATTTTTTATAAATTAAATGTACTAGAAGGATCATAATATTTTCTGTATTACATAGAAGTGACTTTTAAACCGGGATCAATAACTCAGAATTGAAACATTTTTATTTTTTTCCAATAACACATAAAGAAATATATTAATTTTTCTTACAGTCGCAAAAAATCCGGCATTAAAAATGTTGATCCGGGTTATTTGTAGTGGTCTTTCTAATAAATCAAATTATATAGTATTCCATCTATTTTCAAAGAAATAAATTAAATATTTCTAATATTTCAATACCGAAAATAAATAAATTATAAATATTTCTATTAAAAAAAAAATCTGAAAAAAAAGAAAAATATTCAAACCGTAATTTTTTTTTCCGGTTTTAGACTGCCCAACTTTGATAGATTTCGAAAAAAAAATCGGAAAAAAAAAATTTCGGTTTGGATAGATTTCGAAATCCTACCCAACTTTGATTATTTTTTAAAATTTAATTATTTTTTGGATATTTATAAAAAATTCGGCTACACAGACTCCTTTAATATTTGTGCAGAAGCAAATCGGACGGTCTGGGTTCAAACTCAAAATTTGAGATACTTGAGGCCCTGTTCAGCTGCACAGTGGGATTGAGAATAGGTACGGAAATGCAAAAATTTTGAACTGAAAATTACTGTTCACGTGGGAAAAAAAAAATTCAGTCTGAGTGAATTTTCATTTTTCCACGTAAACAGTGATTTTCGGAGATCCGAACAGGGCCTTAGCTGGAAGGATTGGGATAGGCTGTTAGGTAATACTTTTCACGCTTGTTTTGAATTTTGATTGAATTTGACTGCGTTTGATGAGAGCCGCCACCCGCCACAGCTCATAAACGCTGCCTCAGTATCTCATATATCAAAATTCAAACTAAGAAAATAACAACGACCTGTATTAAAAGAAGAAGAAGAAGAAAATAATAAGGTGAGCCACGAATAGTTTCCTCGTACAGTGTAAACCTTTTGCTTTTATTTTTATTTGTACTGTAATTCACTAAAATCCTTGAAAAAAATATATAATAATTTACGAATAGTTGTTGAAAAATAAAACACTTGGAGAAAAATAATAAGTAAGACAAAATAGAAGCATGTTAATTATCGTTGAGGAATTCTGATTCTAACTCGTTCATTAACATATGAATGCCGCAATATTATTATATGGGAAAATTTCTGGTGTGTTCATCTAAATTTTTAAAATAACCAATATTTTCATCAAAACATCATAATATCCTATATCCCCTATAAATTTTGACTTTATTTCTTCCATCCTCTTTTATTCATTTAAAATTTTATTTAATTGTTTTAAAAAATAAATTGACAAATATACCCTTTCATTCATCTCTCCCAGATAACATATGTCATTCTAATAACCTCAAAATCTGAAAAGTTTTTCACTTGACCTAATTCCAGAGAACTTGAGAAAGTGCTCGAGTCTTGTCAAAATGCGTAGTTAATCCTATGAAATTCTAATTAGATTTGGAAATTTTTCAGGCTCCATTTCGATGGTAATTGAGTGGGGGAAAATGATTTTTTTTTTAGGATTGAAAATGCCTTGTATAGTTACAAGTACCTGGTATAGTGGTATGCCTCTATTAAATGGAGGCACGACATAAAATAGAAATTTTATGGTATCTTGTGTTGTGTGATTAGAGTCACAGGTGTATAGGATGAGATGCATATTGATTATTAAATTTACGTTAAGCTATTTATTTTTAAATTAGTGAATTAGCCCTTTTAATACTTTTTTAGATTTGCTATATTTCTTGTTTATCTTTTGCATATCAAGAGCCATAGATTCTAAATCCGCAACAACTAGCACTTGTACAACACGTCAACACGTGCCTCTATTAATTTTTTCTTCTTTTATTCAAATAAAGATACATTTCTTTTGTTTAAACAAGCTCAAGTGCATGCAATAGGATTGGATCAAAAGAACTTGCATTTGATTTAGTGGCAAATATACATGACTTTTATGTGGAAGATAATGGGTTCGAAATCCACAAAGTGAAAAAATTCTCTATATTAATGCATATGGATTTGAAATGTATTGAGTGGCTTGACCTCTAATTCATATTTCAAAATAGAATTTGATCAAGTATTTCAGAGGAATACTTTCATTTAGGTAATTCACAGAAACACTTCCAAGTATTTCACTAAATTCTTTAGACCATAAAATTTCTACTTTTATCTCGTGCCTTTGTTTTTAATAGAGACATACTAAGTACTTATAACTAAAGCGTTTTCAATCCTTAGAAAATTGTTTTATTTTTTCCCCTCAAATTTAAATTATGTGCAGAGAATTGCAAAGAACTAATTAGGCATTTGGACAAGGCTCAAGCACTTTCCCATATTCTCTGAAATCAGATGAAATAAAAAGCTTTTCATATTTTGAAGTTATTAAAATGACATATGCTATTTGGGAGAGATGAATAAAAGGATATATTTGTCAATTCAATTTTAAAACAATTAAATAAAATTTTAAATGAATAAAAGAGGATGGAAGAAATAAAGTCAAAATTTCTATGGGATATAGGATATTTTGATGAAAATATTGGCTATTTTAGAAGTTTAGATGGGTACACTAATTTTTTTTTCTTATTATAAGTATCAGATATGAATTAGGTAAGACACGTGGATAGATAAGTCGAAAATTACATCCAATCATCAAAATTATACTTAAACAAAAAAAGATGGTACTGTGAGTTTGACTGCTTGAACCATGCATGTAACAAATAATTAAAGTGATATTGTTAGTCGTAATCCACACGTTCGCTTCCGTTTTAATCCGTGAACTACAATCTACACAAACTAACTAGCTAGCTAGGTGGCCAGGCTGTACAAACTGGTCCTGTACGTATCTCTACCAGACGACTTATCTTGTCTTTATAATTAATTCTCATTCCAGCAATATATTTGGTAAACTGTGACTGCATACGAAGACAAGAGTACAATGAGCTAAGAAGACATTCTGCATCAATTAATGTACCTAATTGTTGTACGTCGTCATATGAATTAAAGGAGATGTAATGTCATAACAATAATTGTAATAAATATGAGTACACTTAAAATACCTTATTAGTTTTGTGCTCAATCATACTCCACATCCTTATTGAATTCGGATTCTCATCGGAACCGTAAAAGGGAATTTTTTAGAACTAGTGGATCTGAACAATTAATTCTTTTAATTTTGTACAAATCTCAAAGCACAAATAATACTGCCCCTGCACTATCCTGAATAGGCACCGTTTTTGAGTTAATCTTAATCTGTAAAGTAGTGGACCTCATCTTACATGTACCTGAGAGAATACATATTCCATCCTTTATCTCTGTTTTTAAAATTTAAATAGTCGATCGGAACCGCTCAATATGACTTTTATATTAAAATGTATTTGAAGACCAAATTTTTTTTATATATAATTTGTTTACTAATTTTGTAGACAAGTACAAAAGTATTAATATTTTTTTGGATGGTCCATAATCTTGTGAAAAATAGTAATATATTTTCTTAACTTCATAAGATAAAGTGACATCTAAGAAAAATAAAATAATTCAACGAGTTAAGAGCTTTCAATCTGGCAAGAGGAAATGAAATTGAGTGCCTTTGTCCATCTATTTGTTATTGAAAGAGGAAAAATACTTTCTAGCCGTTAAAGATGGTACTGTCGAACTAAGATGTGGATTAGTGTCATGCAAGATGAGATGTACGCAATGAAGATGAATAATCATGTTTATAGTAGATGCATGTGCTACTTTTACTCGATCGGTTACTCGGCTTTGATCTGATTCCAAACCGAAACCGACATGATTGGTTAAATTGAATAGGTTATGATTTTTATATTAGGATATGTTTGATTGTGGAGTAAGGGGTGGAGTAAATTCTCTACTCTATTTTTAAGAAGTTAAACAAGAAGTAAATTTGAAGCAGCAAGATGCAGTAACATTTGAGTATCCGGATTAAATTACTATACATTTTTAGATGGAGTAACTTATTCCATCTGTGAGTCCCGCGATTAGAGTAACACAATATTATAAAAAAATTTCTCTTCATGAGTTTACTCCACCAAACTGCAACTAAACTCCAACCAAACATAATTATTTTAATCCACTTTAATTCAAAATAAGAAATTTAATCTGAATTAACTTCACTCCACAACCAAAAATGACCTTTAAGTTATAGATACGAATCCAAAATTAATATTTCTATATATTCAATCCAAATCCTATCATTATCTGACATAACAATGGGTAGGGTATGGATTCATGTAAGCTATATATCATATTCAAATCCAGAAATAATTCTATGATCATATAACTAATAACTATCTGTTGTAATTAATGTTATATGGTAACAATCATAAGAGAAAATAAGTACTTCCGAATAAAACTTTGAGATTAAAAAAAAACATTTTTTTTTTACTTTCCTTTCCAATTTTAAAATAAATAAATTCTTAAAGAAAAAAAATACTTAAACTTTAATCCTAATATCTATGTTCCTTGCAAATGTTGCATCAGTGAAATAATATTTTTTATTTAAATAGATTAGAATTTTGTATGAAGTTGTTATTTTAATTTATTATCATATTGTATTATATTATTACGGTCAACAATAAAATTTTGATCTAGAGTGATGCTTTTAATTGATATGTTGCTAAAAATTTTTTGACAAGAGATGTTTACTTGAGAATAGAAAAGCCAAAAATTTCAATGTTATAAAAAACTATTAAATTCTCATGATCTGAAACCATCCCAGGCATGAACCTAATTGGACAGATTCCAAATAAATTATAAATATTTATCTATCCGAATTTGAGAAGATTCCAAATACTTAAGCCGACTGCTGTGAACCTTTTGAAGACCATACATAATTCGATGAGAAAATTTTATATATGTTCAACATGCAATCAATGGATGGGCTGGTGCGACAACACTGCCAATTTGTGTAACGTAAGTTTAAATTCTCATATGCAGCAACCTTACAGACAAGTTGAAATATACCGAAATGAGGCAGAAGTATCTTCGATTCTCAACAAACAACTAGCAGTATTAATTGTGATTTGTGCATTGATCTTGATTGTGATATATTTTTTATTATTATTTTGTTGCTTCATGTAAAGTAGTAGATTAAATAAGATGAGTGTCATAAGCTATCCAAAATGCATGCAAAACATGTTCTTAAAATCAAACCATGTTTTGATCCCAACTCTTCGACAGTGTAAAGACAGTGCATTGTTGTTTAATCTCTTATACAAACTCCCTTTGAATTAAGTGGTGGTTTGTGAAAGAGTTTAAACAACAACGTAAGTCCACTGTCGTATGTCTATTTTTGCACTGCCGAAGACTCGGGATTAAAACATGATTTAATATTTATAATGATATCTCCATATTATATCTAAATTATGGCCCTAATTTACAATGAAACCTGTGCTTTAAAGCCTATGAATGTGGACTTTTTACTTATATTTCGATGAAATGTGGTACTGCTATGCTTTGTTTGGTATTTTGCAGGAAAAAGGGCGAAAAACTGGTTCTGACTACTTTTCATACGGCCCGTATGATATTCTGTACAGGCCGTACAAGAACTGCCCAACCACACAGAAGGATCCACAACAGAGGCACAAAGTCTCCAAGTCAAAGCCCAGGCATACGGGCCGTACGGGATCCTGTACGGGCCGTACAACGCTGATTCGGAAAATCCAGCTGGAATCTGAATTGAGCACGATTTGAGGAGCCGAAAAGGAAACCCCTGCAGGCGTGATCTGGGGCATTAAAGGAGATATTCCACAGCAGGAAAGGGGATTAATAGCAGAATCAATCAATAACTTTCTATCATTCATTCTATCATCGAATTCTTGCTAGGTTTTCGGACAAGGGGAAAAGAGAAAGAGAAGGGGAGAACGCGAGTTTTCCACGGATCTTCGGATTTTCCACTGTTTTATCATGAACTCTTTTATTTCTTGTTATTTGTGTTATCTTATAAACATGAGTAGCTAATTTACTTTGTTTCTAGGGGTAAGATGTAGTTTCTAATTTAGTTTTGCTTGTATGCTACTATGATTTTGTGTTGAACGCTTGGTTTTTACTTTGTTATGTAGTATTTTTATTGCTCTATTTGTGCTTGCTTGAATCTGATTAGTCATCCCATTAGATGAATGCGCACATCTAAGTGTGGAGCCAAGTCTATGAAATTCATTCCAACCGAATAAAGTATATGAAGTAGGGTGAAACCAAGGAGTACCCGAAAGGCGAAACTTTCCTTGAGGCGAAAGTCCTTGGATACTTTTAGTAAACTAACAAATAACTTAGATAAATTAGGCCAAAATGCGAAAGTTGAGGTTTAACGCATCTAAGAGGGAAGTACTTGAGTCCGGTAATCGGGTATCAGGCCAAAATGCGAAAGTTGAGGTTAGGTATCTAGATCTGGTCAAAAGAAACCCTAAACACAGTATCAACACAGGAAACAGTAGCTGCAGCATTAACTTGAGGTGCCATACGGACCGTACAGGAATCTGTACGGGCCGTACGCCTTGAGACTGAACAGAAATGAAATCTGAACCCTGGAAACGCCCTTTTATCAATTGAAAACAACTTTAATTATCTTTTATTGTCTTTTAATCAGTAGAATTGTTAGAACTAAAACCAAACCAAATTTCTCTCACTTCTAGAATCTTGAGTGATTTTAGGATAAGTCCAGTGTTTTTATTCCGTCCCTGTGGATCGATACCTGAGCATACTCAACGACAGGATAGTACACTTGCTATCTGAATTGACAGAGTATAACAAAGGTTTAAGAAGTATAGCTTGCTATACTGAAACTTTTTGGCATATATTCTCGTGCGATCATATAACATATTTTGCATGGATGTTGGATAGCTTGTTACACTCATCTCATTTAATTGTTCTGCCATAGTGTTCTCTATTCTAATGCAAAAAATATATTAATTAAGTTTGGCTCTATATTAAATCCATCCTACCATTAATCAACTACTGTGTGTGACGTGTTGTAACTGTTGTGTTGTAATTATATAAATTAAATTGATCCTACATATTAAGTTTGCATATGATGTGTTGTAATTATTGTGTTGTAATTAATTGTAAATACTGTGATAAATTTTATGGATGTTTATTTGAGTGTTTATATTGCATGCACATGGTAACTTTTATATGGATTAATTAATTATCACATGTCCATTGCGACGCTGCCGAAGACTTGGGATGAATACATGATTTATTGTTCAAAACACGTCTTATTAGTTGAAAGTTAGTTTGACCTATTTCTTTGTAACCTAACCAAGATAATTGATAATGATCTTATAGATTTAGTGTCTAATAAAATATAGTGAATTAATTAGTCAAATCAAAAGAAATTGTTGCATATATATGATGTGTTGTAATTGTAAATAAGGAGATGAATTCTATATATGGATATGTTTTTTTGAGTATTTGTGTTGCATGTATGTACATGGTAACTTTTATGTGGATTAATTACACAATAAAAAAAATACAATGAAACATGTTCACATAAGGAGAGATCCACTTACGATTAATATTTGTTTACAATTATTTACCTATTACCTAAGAAATATCAATATATAAAAAACATGCATCAACAAACATCAATAAATGTTAATTGTAAGTTGATCCCTCCTCATATATTATTTACCTATATTAATTGTATGCACAACTTGTTAACTTTTATATAAATTAATTGCACAGTTACATAAATTAATTAGTAAATGTTGGTTGAATTAATGTGGATTAAATCGAATTTACATCCTCTTCAATACTGCACAGAGAATCTTTTACAATTAATGGATCTAGATCGTTCTTTTTAACTTGGCATGAATCACAAAGTCCAATAATACTGCTAGTCCTAATCCCAAAGCAATGAGATTTAATCTCAAACTGTAAATGAGGCCCATCCTCTACGGTATCGAAGAAGAGTTGAATCCGACACTGCTATATAAATATATTTATAAATACGCGCGTACTATATGCATTTATCCACCGTATTTATCCACATACCACCATCGGTGGTACTGTTGACCATAACTACTAGCCGATGGCATTACAGTTAAAGGGGAGCTAGAGTTTTCAAAAAATATATATCCAACAACACAGAAGTATTCTAGCACACTCTCGAAATTATTGGTCGTATCTAGGTAGCTCGCTTTCTCCGCTGCTACTTCGTCTTGACAATAGCTCTCCGTTGGGGGGGTTTTAGGATAATATGGTTATAGGGTTTAGTTTTAGATCTTTAGTTTTTTTAAACAATAATTTGTAGTTTAGGAGGTTCCTTACTGTTTGATATGTATTTTAATTTCAGCAATGTCGGTCCAAAATTATTTGCCACTTACAAAAAAGACTGAGGCCCGTTGCTGATCCGTAACAAATTCATATTACCACTGATGGTGATGCTGGTTTGGCTGTGTGGATAAAATTTACTAATTTGATATTTTATTGATTTTTAATTCTTCAATAACATGAAATATGCAAGAACGACCTTGCCTTGACATCCAATCACATAGATTTCATTTTTTGAAGATTTCCATCAATTCAAGACCTGTTAGGAGGAATGCAAGAAGAACAAGGGATTGGATATTGGTTAGAGAAAAGCCAAATGCCAACCAAGAAGCTGATTTTCCGAACTATACTAAGGTAATGCACCTGACTGAATAAATTAGTTCTTTTTTAAATTAGTTGCTACATGTACACGAAAGTGATACAATCATATCTATATTGTCAGGGCTAGTCTATTGTTGTTTCTTTCACAAGACATATATGGCTGTTAGTAATAGCTGTTAGGGAAGTTAGTTACAGCTATAACTATAGTGTTATTTATATGCTGTTATGATGTAAAGCTGATGGCTATATAAACAACTCAGGTGTAATCGATTCAGACTAATGATGAAATACAATTGATTCATTCTATTCCATCTCTCTCTATCTCTATTCTATCATACATGACAGGGGCCTGCTGATAGGATTAATGAGATTGCTAGTAAGAGTATTACAAGGAATACGGGGTCAGGTCCTGCTTATAAATTAGAAGGCATTGGACGAACTGGGCCTGGAATTCCAACTGCTTCATGACAGATATCTTGCAATGCCACCATCCGAAAGAGAAGCCTTCCATCTCTTTATCGGGCCGAAAGCTTTACGGGATGAGAGCTTTCAGATAATAGTGGATTTCAAAGATCTCCATGATTTTATGACTTTCAACGATATTGACGTCTCTATTATCCAAGTCTGGACGATGTGAGTATTTATTATTATAAACATATCTACTATTTTTACAATCAACTCCTTTATTTCATTCTTACACTGACTGTTTTTAGGTATTGCACGAAACTAATTCCTAATGGTGCCCAAAATAATGAAACTATTGATTTTCTGGACCCCAGTCAGCTTAGCGACACAGCTATTAAATATGCTGGTGAACATTCCCTTTCGTACTCTTGCTAAAGTTGCAGGATAATAATTTTGTATTCTTACTGTGCCACAAAGATGGATAAGCTGCTAATTATACTCATATTTATTGTCTATTCTTAACAGGATAAGAATCTTATTTTATTACTTAAATTGTAGGGAACGTTTGAGGCTTCTTGTTATTATCCCAAGACAGAATGCTACCTACTTGCTGGACCCGGTGCTAAATAATAATGACCGGGAGTTTTACATTGTTTCTGTGTTATAGTAGTACGCAAAATACATATAATTTAAAATGCAAAGTGCTTCCCATTGCCTACTTCTAGGTACGTACCGTATACTGACATTTAATAATTCTATGGCTTTAAGTCATACATCTCCCGGGGAGGTCGGCACACGCCGGGGAGAAGAACAATGGAGGTCAGAATGTTTCAGGTAAGAAATATTTTAATTAAGTATTTTCTTGCAACTTATTTGAAGTTCCAATTATTCTCTAATTAGATCTTATTTAAACAATACATATTTGATCAGAGCTCCACACAAAGTAATTTACGAGAGTCCCGGTATTATGTAATGAAGAACATGGAGACGCTCATTATAAATTATGCACGTTTTTTTCCAAAGGTTTGTCAATCACCTGTTTCTATCATCCTTTCAGATTTAAGTTCTTAATTATACATGTTATTCATATGTTTTCATTTATTCATGCAGTGTCATCTGTTCAAAATGCTGTACAAAGAATACGAATTACATGACATCCGTATCCAATGGTGTAAGTTCTTCTTGGAATTATCATCAGTTTAATTGTCGTGCAGGTACTTGGCGGTGGAAGGATTTGACAAGTTGTTGTCTGTGATTAGAAACAGTTATTGTTGTCAGGTTCTTGTGTTCAAACACTTAATTAATTTATTTTGATTTTAATAATTGTGGTAAGAACATTTAGTTTTATGGTACAATGAACTATTGCTGTGTTTAATAATTGTTGTAAACTCTTTTTAGTTTTCTAGTACAATGAACATTTAGTTTTATGTATGTTTAATAATTATTGTAAACTCTTTTTAGATATTGCTTATGACATGGATTGATATATATATTATATGTTGGAGTACTTATGTATATATTAATTGTTGGTTCAGATATGAGTATATGATTGAATGAGTGCATGCATATTTATTTTTACTTTGCTAGTTGTGTTTTAAAAATGACTAAGATAGCTTGTAATACTAGAATTAATGGTAAAAAATAAATAATAATTATATATATATCACCATCGGCCCAAAAATTAATGATCCGCTAGAATTTTAGAATTTGCCCACCCAACACAGACAAAACAGATGGTACAAGACACTAGTGCAATCGGCTATTGAAATTAAGTGGACGGCATTAATCACATTTGCCGTCGGTTGGAGAAACAAAAGCGATGGCGTTGGGTTCGTCAAACCGGATTGCCAAAGGTGTTGCCGATAGTATATTGATTAACGCTATCTGTTTTGATTCGATAGAATAGACGTCTACATTTTCTATCGGGGGAATATGCCTCGGATCGGACTCTAATGGCGGAACGCGATTCTAACCGATATAAAATAATTTTTTTGTAGTAGTGTAAACGGAGTTCATTTGATCTCCTTCTATAATATAGAGGGTCTTTAATATTAATGTGGATATAATTCACGTGAATTTTAAAGCTAATATGTGAATCCATATGATTCCTTTTTGAGTTGATGCAGGATACAAATTAGCATGAAGTTGTCCAGCGGTGAGAAAAAGGATCTGATGATTGAAAATTTGACTTCCACTAGATATGTAGCCGTAGTTCATACATATATCAATATTCCTTAACAAACAAAGCCGCCTGTATCAGAATATTAGATAGACTCGGAATAATGAAGTTCTATGTGTAAAGTTTGATGATAAGATCAAAACTTACACCAACCTTTTTTGTGGAGACTTCAACGAATTAACACGCGTGTTGATATTTGAATTAGGTCTGTGTGGCTGCAAGAGAAAGTAAAGTAATTAAGACCATTTCTCGGGAAAATATAAATTATTCGAGACAACTTGAATGAAGCGTTTGGCAAAATGGCACCTCATTTTCGAAGGATGAGATAATTTCCAGGAACAAATATTGTTTTAATTTGATTGTTTAATTTGTCACTTGGTCGATCCCAACCTCTGTCACCCCTTTAGATCCACATTTCCTGAAACTAAATTCGTTTTAAAAAATATATCAAATACCAAGAACATTTTTCTTGTAAGAAACATCTGCTAATGTTTTAAATGATTTTTAGTGTTATGAATACTATTTTTGAAAGAACAAGTACAGAGCTCGAAGAGGCCATTCGGCAGCCTTTCTTCTAAGGTTTTACGCTGGCTAAGAAGTTTTAATTTACTTGAATCAAACCGAACAAGTATTTCTTAGGAACCGTGAAAATCAATTTAGTTAAAAATGATTTTCTTAGGAGCTTAAATTATCGCTTTAGTTAAGAACGGCCTTCCTATAGATCAAGCCAAGATATCACACATGTAAGGTGTATATACTTGTATAATTATGTATAAAAATAGTAACAATTAAAAAAAAGAAGTTTAAGTTTATTTTTATTTTTTATTATTACAAGTATTATATTGTTAAAAATAGTAAAGAATCAAGGAATTGATCTTAGTCATTCACCATCGATCATAGGACTAGAATAAAGTCAAGAATAGAACTTGTTCTTTTTGTATATTTGGAAAAAGGAAAAAAGTAGGTAAGAGTTGGTACCAATAGGTTACCAAAAATAACATCAATACCAACGGTACAAATTATATAGCTGTTTGCGTGTATAAATAGAGATCAGAACTTGTATCAAAAATCATAAGATAAATATACAAAATATTTTCATCATCTCCTCATAATTCCCTTTGTTATTCAACAAATATATATTTGCTTATCATGTCTATGTTGTGCCATAATCTACTTGTCTGTTTGACTAGATTGATAAAACATATATTTATTGAATTTAACAGTTTTTTGTCTTGAAATATTGTGCATGTTTATGACTATAGAAATTACAATATACATATCAAAGATGGACAAAAAATTATTATATTTATCAACGATGAAGTTATAAAGCACTGGGTATTGGATACCAGAAGCATCATCTTAAGATTAGAATAATTAATATGTAAAATTGATAAAATAAGTTTGAGATTGATCTAAGTGGGACCAGAAACCGTTGCAATGGTAGAATAACAGAAAAAATAGGTTGGCACCCCCGAATTTCCAGAGGCCAACCGTTATGGGCTCGTTACCACGGTTATCTACCGTTATGCATCCGTGGCAATGGTTAACGACCGTTAGGGTTAACGGCAACCAAACTCAGCTGTAAGTTGGCCAACCGTTATAATGGTTAGTACCAAATTACTTCATTCTAATCAACTCACTATAAATAGAAGCAAAATCTGGATTTTGATTATCACTCTAGTCGCCCCCTAACTTCAAAATATGAATTTTTAGATCTAGAAAAGTCATTGTTGTTTGTGCACTTGAACTGCAATATTCATATTCAATCTCAAGTTTATTCAAACAATAAACAATCTCTCAGAGTGATCATGCGTGATCAACATTCTCACTTATTCATTTGAGCCTTTGTTGCTCACCTTGTTATCTTTGAGCCTTTAGTGCTCGTGAGCCATTCCATGCTCGAGTCGTGTGACTTTCCAGAAGATTGTAAAGGTTCACTGGTTCCACCTTATACTCCTTCTTCATTGGGTTAAGAAAGGCGTGCCATCTTGAAGATTGCGAGCCCTGGAGACGTAGACGTTAGTGCCAACTCCGTAAATAACTCTCGTGTTAAGTGTCTCTAAACTCCACTCTTTACTTTATTATATTTTAATTTAGAACCAAGTTATTTGAGTTTCCGTCAAGAATAACTTCAACACACATTAGTTAATTTAACTTAGATTAAAAATTTAAAAATACTCTATTCATCCCCCTCTGAGTGTTTTTGAGACCAACAGTCTATAAAAAATAATGATATTTAACATGTATTTTGTAACCCAAAAGGGACAATCATCTATGTATGATAAAGACAATGCTCTTTGTGTGAGAGGTTGCATGTTCGAAATCTTAAAGACAACAATTCTTTGTAGATATTAAATAGTTAGTTGGCTTGACCTCCAACTTTTACTTTAAAAAAATCATATATTTCGTCTACTTTGAGAGTTCGATCGAGTGACTTAAAATTCAACCACCTGAAATTAACAATTCTTGATGCATAATCAAATAATTAATTTGCATGAGATTTATTAATTGTTAGGCTGTAAGTCATATTTACAAATTTACATTTCAAATTTTAATTTTATCTACACTTTAGAAAAGTAACAATACCATTTGGACTGTCAAAATAACCATCTTCAGGTGATCTCTGCTTGTAAATGATTAACAAATGTAATTAGAAAAATCTACTCGCTTAAGATTATTCTAATGGAATGTAAGTACAGAATTAATGGAACTAAGAAATTGATTTATGTACAGTACTTGACTTCTAATATAATTAGGATATATTTTATGAGATACATTGATGTAATTTATTCCTTTGAAAATAGTTAGTTTCCAAAGATTCGTATAACCAGTCATGTCATCTCTACTATCAACCGTTGGATGTGCATCTTTTTTTTTTTTTTAATCTTAATCTTAATCGGAGGGCTCACATTTCACACTTCTACCTTCTTATTTATAAGTATGTTTGATAGGTAAGATATAAAGAAATTCTTAAAGCAATACAACTCTTTTGTGATAATTCCGTAGAATTATTGGTTGATTAATTATGTTATATTTTCATTAGCAATACGTTTTGAAAAACAATATTTATTATTTCCAAATTAGTTGTGATAATTCTGTATAATTCTCAGGGGAGTAATTATATTTTTTTTATTAACAATACGTTTTGAAAAAAATATTTATTTATTTCCAAATTAGTTGCACGTAGACTTTATTTATAGAAATTGTATCATTTTATAATTTAAAGTTTTTTCAGTATACACTTTCTTCATAACGAAGTCCGAAAAACAACACTAGTTGATGCAATTATGTTGACTCATAACTTTGCTAATTATAGAATTTAACTTAAACTAATATGATTATGTCAAAATTATATAGCTAAAATTTGTACTAATTAGTACATTACACTGATTTACTCAGTATAGTAATGCTAGCTAATATATTTAATAAAGTTATATTGATTTAACATTATGTTTAAATGAAATCAACAAATCTAAAACAGAATTATTGTCTTAATACCGAAGCTAGTCAATCTAAATAATGGAATTATATAAGTATTATGGATTCATATTGATATGCTAAGATTATATATTATTAAGAGGTTGGTTTTGGTGCAAAGACGTCTCTTGTGCATTAAGATCTTAAAATTTTAAGTTAATCCAAAATTTTGATACATGCGATTCGAATAAACTATATAATATTTGTAATTAATTTCAAATGAAGTAAAGATGCTGGGAAATGTTTTAATAAATCCGTAGGGGTGAAAAACGGTTTGTATCTCATTCGTATTCAAAAATTATATATAGATATATGAGATCGGAATATCTATGTGAATATAGATACAAATATAGTTTTAATTTTAATTATTTATATTCAAATAGTAAATATTATTATATAGTTTAATATATATTATGAAAAAAATTACGTTATTCATCATTATAATAATAATTAGATAAATTTTATGAACAATTGGTATTTCTAATAATATTTATATATTTTTTAATTAATAATAGTATTGAATAATGTTTTATGATAAATCTCAATGGTTTCATATACTTTAATCAAATTTTACATTCATATTCAAATAATGGTCGAATTATATTTGTATTTGATAAACATACATAAATATAGTTTTATCACTATTAGTATCCGATCCGTTTTCACCCCTATTTTTTCGGCATTTCAAACTTCTAAGTTATTATAGTTTTATTTGTTTATATTGGTGCGCTCTGTGTAAATGATACATGTTCAATCGTTTAAGCCATACATGTCAAGCAAGTAACAACGATCGAACAGTATTTATACTTTTAGGTTAACAGATACTTCATCTTAAATTCTTAATTAAAATTTGATATCAAGAAATTGACAGCTTTTGTCAAGATTTTCAAAAAAATAATATCAAGAACTTTTATGATGTGGACAGCTGTGCACCAAAGAGCCGCTTCGGCGCTGTACTGTATACAGTGGGAACGCATGCCTTTCGGCCTGGCCGGTCCACACTGCTCGTACTGTATACACCAAGTAGCGCAATGGAAAAAGTTAGCAAAAAAAAAAAAAAAAATGTCCCATAGCCGAAATTAACTTTTATATTACAAGAATAAATCATATACGAGAACTTAGCACTTGATATACACCGGTAGTTCATACACATGTTAGATTTTGGTTAGATCAATAATTCCAAAACTACACTTTAGCCACTAGATATTACTCACTATTTTTTAAAATATGTTTGGATGAAACAAGAAAAAGAGCTAATTTCAAATTTGATAATAGTAGCTAACTCAACTTTTGATTGGGTTTGTAGAATAGTGAGTTAACCCATATGAGACAAACAAAGAATATTGGGTTAGTGCTATTCTTGCTCTATTCAAACATCGAATAGCTCAAAAGAATAGCGCTATTTTCGGGTTAGTGCTATTCTTACTCCATCCAAAAGCACCCTTAAAAGGGCGTGTTTGCAGGGGCAAAACCAGAATTTGAATTTAGGGGGGCTGAGCTGCCAAAAAATGAAAGAACAACCGCATGGGGGATGCCAATCGGTATGCATCTGTAAAAAATCACCCCAATAAGCAACTTCCGATAAGTTGGGGGGTGCCTGGCCCCCCTTTGCTTGTACCTAGTTCCACCACTGTATGTTTGGATGAAATGAGAATAGCTAGAATAGAGGGCTATTCGAAATAACAATGTGCATCCAAACAATATTTTTGCTATTCAGAATAGTTAGAATAACTGCTATTTTCTATTCTTTATAAATGTTGGAATAATTGCTATTTTCTATTCTTTATAAATGTTGGAATAACTACTATTTGAAAGTGTGGAAAGAGAGAGAAAAATGCTTCCTTCTCAAATTTTCTCTAACACAGTCCTGAAATTATAAAATTGACCTATTCTTTTATCTCCACATCGTGACAATTCATTTAAGACCCCACTTGTCTATTTTTCATCTTAATTAGCACCTTGTTAACACTATTCTTTATTTATTACAGCTATTCACTATTCCAAATTTACAATCCAAATAACATTTTTACTAATCTGAATAGCACCATTTTTATACTAATTTGAAAATCACTATTATTTTCTATTCTCATTTGCTATTCTTAAATTTCACTATCCTAGTTATTCTAACTTCCATCCAAACGTACCCTAAGTGTACTAACAAAAATATCCTATTAGCTGACGTAATGCATACCCAAGGTCAAGTGGTAAAATTTAGGATAAAATTAGTAGGGGTAGATTACCAAGATGGTTAAAAATACTGCATCTTATCAACTCAACAACCTTCACTCTGAGCTATGACCAAATAGAATGAAAATGGGAGAATTCATGGAAGTTTTCAACTCACTCAATTTATAATATTCTTAAATATGGAGGGATTAAATCCACAAACTCTATGATTTGATGGCAATTACCTATCCCCCCTCCCCCCCCCCCCCCCCCCCTAAAATAAGGATCTTTATGTGGTTGGTATCACATAATACCATTCTAACTAAAGATAATTTGATTAAAAAATATTGGAATGGTAATACCCAATGTCAATTCTGTTGCCACATAGAATATGTTGACCATTTGTTTACATTGTGTACTCTAGCACAGAAGATGTGGTTTTGGTTAGGCAAAAGTCAAACTGTAATGTACCAATGGCAGACCTGAAGAGATTTAATACATTTTGCTAACTCTCTTGAAAATTATGATCGTATAGGTTTTCTAATTGTACTCAGTGCTGTGAGTTGGACTCTATGGAAACATAGAAATGACCTTTGCTTTAAAAATAGTCAAATTAAAACCGCTAGAACTTTAATTCTTATGATTAAGTTTCTATGTTGTTATTGGACAGGTAACACGAAGAAGAAGGTTAAAGATGCAGTTGGCAACTGGCTCCCTGTCATTGAAGATGTCATTCCTCTCAATCAGTTCATGCCTCTCCCTATAGTAGTGTACCAACTGACAGGGGCAGATGCAGAAGCAACAGAGCTGCCATAGTTGGAAGATGAAGAAAACTGACTCTCTTTGCAATACTAGTTTAATTAGCCTCAGCCCTATTCTCAGTAGCTTAGTTTTAGCTACCCTTAACTACTTTTGGCAATTAGCAATTATTATGCTTTTGATCATGTATGAACTGTTTAGTTTCCGTTTTTCTTATATATTTGAGGGTTGTTTCAGGCTACTGGCACTCTAAAACCATCCATGTTGTATTTAATCTATTTCAGTCAATGAAATAGGCTTTTTGTCTCTTTTTAAAAAAAAAAACTTTTATTACAAGTATTTTTATAGAAACCCTTTGAATATTTTTGTTTTGACGTTGGATGCATATACTTAAAAAATCACATTTGCCAATTGTAGAAACTGAAAGCCGTTTGATGACACACCATTTTACCACCATTTATTTTATCGATAGATTAATTTCAAATTTCAAACGACAAAATGGCTAAAAATATATATCTAAAAAGAAAACCATTTAACTCTATTTTTTGAAAATATACATATTTATTAGGATTGTAGTTTGACATTGCAGTACCAACATAGTGGTAAGCAGTGCATTTAATATCACAACTGAGTGCATTTATTTGGTACTGCATTTTAAAACTGCAGTACTAACACGGTTGTACTGTAGTTTGAAAATGCAGTCGTGATAAATATAAAATTTTAATAAAAATAAAGTTAATTGGTTTATTTATGTTAAGATGGTAAATAAAAAAATTTGTGACGCATCATAATAATTACTGCTAAAAAATGCTTCTACTACGAATATTTTTCTCATAAACCCTTTAAATATTTTGTTTTTCATGTGGAATCCACTTCACACGTATATTTAAATTCAGACGTGCCAGGTACAAAAAAAAAGAGGAGAGATAAATTAGAACAATTTTAGTGACGCATCATAATAATGTTGTTTATTATATTAACAAATTAATTTTAAATATAATTTTAACTTTTAAATAACAAAAGAGACACAAAATAAATTCGTGCTGTTTCTTTTCACCTCTTGATATTGTATAAAATAAATTCCAAATTCTTTATTATTTGGTGAATACTTCACGGGACACAAAAGTAAGTGCCACACTTAATTTTTTTTTTTTAATTTAAAATTTAATCGATGCAGCGAAAAGTTTCATGATGTGTCGTAAATAAAGTTGCAAGTTAAATCTCTTTTCATAAAAGCACCTCAATAATAAAGTTAATAAGTTTACAACGTTTTTTATAAATCAATATCGACTACAACTTGATTAAAAAAGAAAATTCAAATATGATCAATGTAATTTCATTTGGTAGTCTGGATCATGATTTTAGTTAATTATAATTTATCCATCTTGATTAATTCAAACCATATATGAGTTGACCTGACCCCCTTGTGAAACTAGAATACAACGTAGCTTGCTCACTTTTTGTGGCTTGGATATATTATATAAGAACAAAACTTGTTTTATATTTGCCGAGTAAAATATCTTCACCAATTAATATAGCATGCCACCAAGTTTAAAAAAAAAAAAAAAATGGAGGGATTCAATGACAATAATTTTGGTGCTCCAACATGACCGAGCCTTATATTTTATATATAAATTTAAAATTTAAATGCTAAATATAAATCAATGACCTTGTTCTATTTTTAAAGCAATGTATTAACTAAAAAATAATTTTATATTTATTTTGTACAATATCAGAAGGTGAAAAAGCTATTATTGGTGCACATGAATCACAATAAACTGTTGGTTTTTTCACCCCTTTAATTTTGCACAAAACAAATTCAAAAGTCTTCAAATTTTGGTGCACATGTATTAATTTACAAATAAAGTAAGATCAATAATTCAAATGGGTTATTTAAAATTTAAATTTTGAAGTATAAATAAATAAATAAATAAAATCTGATTATGATCGCTACTGGTCTTCATCCTAATTTCAGACTATGACTAGCGATTAGCGAGTGCATATTATGGTGAATCATCTGTGGACCCCAGTTCACAACAACGGACTGTAAGCAAAGATGCACTAGAAGCGCCACATCAAAACTCAAAACTCAAAACTCTTCAACAACTGCTCTCTGCTGTTCTTCTACTCTTCTTCTTCTTCCCTTCTATCCTCACCACCCACAGCAAAAGTTTTCCCCCTTTTCATCTCACGCCATTTCTGACAAAATTTAGCCTTAAACAGAGGTATAAGACAACTTACAAGGTCGTAATCTATTATCCATGGAAGACGCGACTAACCAATCCACAGTATCTGTGGCGCCGCCAGATCAGGATGCGGAGTCAGCTCCTTTGGCCTCTCCTGTAGCGTCGGAGGCATTGGTGCAGAGCCTGGTCGATGTGCTCGACGAGATCTCAGCTATTACAGAGTTTAAAAACGCTTATAGGAGACAATTTTATAATCTATTGCGACGGATTAAGCTGCTCGGACCGTTGATCGAGGAGCTGAAAGAGAGTAAGAATCCGGTACCCGACAAGGAGGTCGATAGCCTTGCTCAGTTGAAGAAAGCTCTCGACTCAGCGAAAGAATTGCTCCGGTTGGGCAGTGAGGGTAGCAAGATCTTCCTGGTAAATGCGGCTTCTTGTTTTTTTTTTTCGTACTTTTAACACTGTGATACCTGTAATCAATAATAAATTTGAATTTAGTGATTTTGGGTAAGTTCAAATTTATCAGGCTTTTCTCCTACTTCAAATATGGCCGAATGTAGAAAATTGAGCAGATTTTGGGTTTACTTTATTATTCATAGAGGATTCTTTTCCTCTAAATAGACCGATTGGCAGTGGTTTTCTAAACTATATATTACACTTTTTGTTTATTATCAGGATATTGGTATTTTTTCATATCTACAATAAATCTGACCTTTCTCTGAACAATAGTCGATGAATAGTACATCATGTTTGGTGATTTATGTAAACAAAATAAAAATGAAGTTAATGTGGTTTTATATTTCTTAGTAGTAGTGATTTGAGATCTCTAATTAAAAAAAATGATGCCATTTCTCCTGGAGAATTTTCTAACAAAATGTCATAGTTAGGCTCTACCTTTTTAGAAGGGGATATTGTTTGATAATTTTTTAGTGGTTAATGTTGCTAAATTTTAATGTAGTGCATTTCTCATGCAGCTGATAAAATACTTTTATTTATTTATTATTGAGGTCACTTGGATTTTGACCCAATTTATTTTCATTTTCACCAAAATCGACCTATTTCAGAGATGGTAATCTTGTTTGGTGGGATGCACTTTCTATAATGTTCATCATACATTAAATTAGTTAAGTAAATCAAGGTTTAATGCCATATAAAATTAATTTCAAGCTAAGCATATGCTTTGTTGAACGATTCATTGACTTGGTGTGCACCAAATCACTCCAGCTACTTTTGGGCTCAACCTTATGCAATGCCATTTAATTATTTCATACATTGACATAGGTGACCGTGACTTATTTTTATCTATTTTCTTTAGGCTTTCATGTTATTGCACCCAAGAAAAGTTTGACCTAAGAAGTGGCATCTTTTTTTGTTCTCTATTTATTTTACAGGTACTAGAAACTGACCAAGTAACTAAAAGATTTTATGAAGTTACCTCTCAGCTTGAGCAAGCCCTTGCCAATGTTCCTTTTAATGAGCTCGATGTTTCTGATGAAGTTAGGGAACAGGTTCAATTTCATTTTTTAACTAAAACTATCTTATTTTTCTTAAATGAGGACTGCATTGTTAATTACTTAATTCAAATAGGTTGGCGCAATGGCAACTATTTAACTTGACAAACTTCACTATCTATATAAAAGTTGGTACAATTGTAAACCATCATTTAGTTATGATTCATTGGTTCATCTACTGTGCATCTAAAAGATGATGAGATTTGGTACATGTTCTGTACCCTTGATAGTTTTAATGGTTTAACCTTAACGATCCTTGATGCATTATCAAACAGTGCTCAACTGGAAACCTGAGAGATGATTTAAGTTATTCAAATTTCTACTGTTTTATCCTAGTTTGGGTGACCCAAGGGACATAATGTAAAATTTTAAATATTCATGAAATCAGTATTTATTATTTGATTGGCAATTATGTACAATATTGGCAGGTAGAGCTAGTTTATGCGCAGCTCAAAAGAGCAAAAGAAAGAGCCGATACAACAGATATTGACCTGTACACTGACCTCCTATCTATCTACAACATGGGTCCCGCTGTTTCTGTGGACCCCGTCATTCTGAAAAGATTAGCTGAGAAGTTGCAATTGATTTCAATTCCAGACCTCAAGCATGAATCCCTAGCATTGCATGAAATGGCTGTGTCCAGTGGTGGTGACCCCGGTGAAGTTGTAGAAAAGATGTCGAATTTGCTTAAGAAGATTAAGGATTTTGTGCAGGGTGAAAATCCAGAAGTTACTGGCTTGGCTAAAAATAGTGCAGGCTTTTTGTCTGATAGTAAGTCAAAAGGTCCTGTAATTCCTGATGATTTTCGGTGCCCGATTTCGCTTGAGTTGATGAAAGATCCTGTTATTGTTTCCACTGGCCAGGTACATTTCTTCTTTATCCCTTTTAGTCAAGTATATGCAATTTCGACCAATTTTTATTGTTGGCAAAGGGTATATTAACAATATATGTCTTAGTAAAATATTAACAAATGAAAAAGGGTATATTGTTGGCAGTTTTGCTATAAGAATTTTGCATACAGGATTCTCAAGATAGATTTTCTCGTGATAAAAAATTAAGTAGCTACAAGATTTCTCTAGATACATGCTCCTGATGGAAAAATAACTAATCCTCCAAACAATTAAATAAATTCATTTTAATATAATCATTGAGGGGATGATACAAGTCCATTCTTTTTGTGGCACTGCATTAGTTTATTGCTATGTTGCACGGGTACGGGTATCGTATCGGATACGATGGATATGACAATACGTCAATTTTTAAAAATCATGGATACAATACGCCTTTAAATATATATTATTAATTCAATATTTGTATTATATTGTAAATATAAAAAATCATGTGGTTATAACAATAAATATGATTAGATATACATTAAATAATGAAATTATGTATTAAATATCATTGTTACTCAATTGTAACATCAAGTGGGAGTTGTAGTGGTAAAGTTGTAGTTTGCTATGCCTATGTTTCACAGCTCGATTCATGCTGGGAGCAAAATAATTCAAATTTCATCCTTTGGTCTTGCGCGGTGCACGAATAAGAGATCTGGGGCTGGTGCATGCGTGGTGCACGGACACGTCAGACGTATCTAGTGCATATCCGGTCCAGACACAGCCGTATCCTGCCGTTTCAACCCATATTGGCGACCGTATCAAGAATTAAAGATACGCCACGCCATCCGATACGTATCGGACCTGTATGGGTATCCGATACGCACCCGATATGGGTACGGGACCCACTATGAAGTATCCGTGTAACATAGGTTTATTGTCAGTATGTAGTTCATAAGATGGATATGTTTTAGTTTTGTTGGGGGTGGGGTAGGGTGGGGCCGTGGGGACAACACTTTAGTTGGAAAGTGTATCAGCACGACGAAACATTTTTATAAGTCTGGCATTTTTTATTTGGTGGGAGGGAGTGCTAGTGCCTCAGTTATTTTATTGGCTGTAGCCATCATTATATTCTAAAATCAGGTAAATCTCATTAAATTGCAGACATATGAAAGGAATTGCATTGAAAAGTGGCTGTGGGCCGGCCACAACACATGCCCAAAGACTCAACAGAAACTGTCTACCAACACTTTGACACCAAACTACGTGCTACGTAGCCTGATCACACAGTGGTGTGAGTTGAATGGGTTGGACCCACCTAAAAGGCCTGTCCTGCTCAACAAGCCACAATCAGCCTGTTCTGCAGCTGAACACTCCAAGGTCCTCGATTTGCTTCAGAAACTTTCATCCCAATCTCTAGATGACCAGCGGTTCGCAGTCGGTGAAGTTAGGTTACTTGCGAAACGCAATACAGAAAACCGTGCATGCATTGCAGAGGCAGGTGCCATTCCCATTCTGGTATCATTGCTATCAGTCTCTGATTTGCGCACACAAGAACATGCCGTGACTGCATTACTGAACCTATCGATTTATGAGGAAAACAAGGGAAGAATTATTGCCTCGGGAGCAGTTCCTGGGGTTGTGCATGTGTTAAAAAGGGGTAGTATGGAGGCACGGGAGAATGCAGCTGCCACTCTGTTCAGTCTCTCTGTTATAGATGAGAACAAAGTTACAATAGGTGCCGCAGGAGCAATACCCCCACTTGTCTCTTTACTGAACAATGGGAACCAGCGTGGTAAAAAGGATGCTGCTACAGCACTTTTCAACCTGTGCATATACCAGGGTAACAAGGGGAAAGCAGTTCGGGCTGGGGTGGTACCCATTTTAATGGAACTTTTGTTGGAGCCAGGAAGTGGTATGGTGGATGAGGCGCTTGCCATACTCGCCATCTTGTCAAGCCATCCAGATGGTAAGGCAGCCATTGGTTCAGCCTCTGCTGTGCCAGTTTTGGTGGACATGATTAGAGACGGGTCATCGAGAAATAAGGAGAATGCAGCAGCGGTTTTGGTGCACCTTTGCAATGGAGATCAGCAGCACCGTTATCTAATTGAGGCACAAGAGCATGGGGTTTTGTCATTACTGGAGGAATTAGCTAGTAATGGTACAGATCGTGGAAAAAGGAAGGCGACTTTGCTGCTTGAAAGATTTAGTAGGTTTTTGGGCCAACAACAACAGGCTCAGGCTCAGCTCGAGTCACAAACTCAGGGTTCGGTTGAGTCTCTAGCACCTGATCAGGAGCAGGTTCCGCTGGATCATTCCACTGTGGATGCGTGATGGCTTAGGTAACCGGGTCTTTGATTCTCTCTTGCAATTTGTCTGGGTCACTGGGGATTGACTCGCAGAAAGTACCTGGATAAATTACTACAGAGAAAGGGAGTTGAAAGTTATTTTGTTAATTAATTTTCTTATGAAAGGTATTGCATTCGGGTTATTGCCAGAAACAGGACTTAGAATTGTGTGGTTTTGTTTTTTGTTACTTATTTTTTGCCCTTAGTTCTTAGGGTTAGTAACAGGAAATGTCGGGGAGGCTCTTTAACAGAGTTTTGAGTGTGGCGTGTGTAATATCTGTACAATATCACCATTGATCGAAGGTTGCTATCCTCGATTTTTAGAAGGGGGTACATTGCAGTGCCTTGCCAAGGCTTTAGGGTTGACCTGATCATGTACCCTAATCAGGCATTTTGGGGCCATAATGGGCAAAAATGTATGTTATGATCATCGTTAAGTGAAGTAGAGAAGTTTCAATATTTTGTCTCTGTTTCTAGTGAAATATCAATAGTGGTCTTACAGGATTTGCTGGCTTGTTTTACTCTATGGCTCTGAAGTCTGTTATAAACCTACGAAGGCTGGTCGAGTGGAAGTGTGAAAAAGATAATAGTTTTCTATTCTGCTTTATTTGCTCGTATCCGGCAAACATGTAATAACCGGAAATTTTACTATCTATTTTTGAAAAGAGTCACTCTTCTATTATTTTTTACTTTTCCTATATAATAACGGAGTGGAATAAGTAGGGCTAAAATGAAAAAAAAAAGAAGAGAAATTTCACTGTATAATTCCATCATAATTTTACTTTTTTCATTTTTTCCACTAATCGATGAAATTTTACTTCCCTTTCGACAGCTATTGTGCTATAATTCTACCCTTCCACAATTCTTCTACGGTCTACCAAACAACTGATGATGACTTGCTGGTGTTCAATTTGAAAGCCGTGCTGCTTTTGATTTTGTTTTTCTGGCACAACTAAATAATTGGTTTAAGCTGATTAAATTTTACAAGTATCTATTTATGAAAAGAGTCACCCTTGGGAAGGCATTGCTTGCACGCTTCGTGCAATTAAGAGAGGACTTTCTAGGGTTGCATTAGACGGGCTTTGCGTAGCAGCCTGCTAAGGTAGATAACACAGGCACATCATAAAAATCACAATCAACGTTGTCATATCCTCAATTGGAGTGCCAAGTTTACACTCAAATTAACCCAAACTATCAAGCTATTTTACGAAGTATTAAAATTGAAATGGCGTATAGTAAGTATCAATTTCAAATTTGACCCCTCTTTACAAATATATTTGTATATTTGCTCGGACGATTTAGATATTCTCATCTGCTCACTCTATGCTGAATGCTGTTGAGTACTGTAAGTCCGTAAATAATATGGATTCAGACTATTATCATTTATGTTACAACCTGACAGTAGGGACATAATTTCATAACAATGACTGAGTTAGAGCTTGATGTGAAAATATGTGAGTTAGATGTCTATAGAACTCCTAAGAACTTTTGCTCAAAAGAATTAAAAAAGAAGAAAATAATTCACTAATTACATGAAGCTGAACGAGCAACCGTTTAGTAAATAATGAAACAACTGATTAGTTTTTGATAGTGCTGTCTAGTTGCTCAATGCTCTTGGCATCCAACTACTGCTAACGGGCCCCGTTTGATAAATATCAGAATAATTTGTAATTTGCATTTACAAGTGTTAATCCGTCTAACCAAATTTAACGTTGCAAGTCCATAACCAAATCTAAAGATGGCATCAAGAAGGAAATAAATCTGCTGTTATTCCGATCTCAACTGCTGATTTTCATTGAGATTCGTGCAAGAAAGGCTTACTTTGTTGAGATTCGCACATAAAAAAGTTTAAAAGGTTGGGATCGGAATAATGGATTTCTGTTATTCCTTGAGAATAGCAACAGATTTATTTCCCATCAAGAATCATTTTAAAAAAATGCCGTCGTATTAGATTATTTTCCATAATTCTTATCAGCTTTAATGGTTTTGCTATAGTGAATTATACATACGTCTGAAATGATATATTTAAATTGAACACATATAGTGACGTATTTTCTAGTTGCTACCCCATATCAATATCATACCTGTCTTATTAGTCTAAAGGGAATAAATCTGCTGCGATTTGAATTAGATGAACAGTACCCTGAAATCTCTGCCTTTTCAAATCTAACTGTCGATTTATTTTGAGATACGTGCACAAAAAAATTAGCTAAGATGCATGCACAAAAAAAATTGAACGATTAAATTTAAAAAAACAAAAATTTCAGTTCGGATTGCAACAGATTTATTTCCTAGTCTAGCTCACCAAAGTTCCGTAGCTTACCGAGCATAGCTAAAAACCACTTCCAGCAGAGATAGGATTAGGTCCGATGGACATTAGACTTACTTTTAGGTTTAATTAGCTCTATTACCGTACGATTAGTATTAAGATCTGTGTGCACGAAAATTAATAAAAATTATACGGATTTTAATACAGAGCGCACGATTCTTGATGAAATTGGATGGCCAGATCACCCATCGAACCAAAGTAGGTCCAATGAGCATCGGACCTACTCCGAAGTGCTTCCAGCAAGCTCCTCTCAATAAAATTAATTAAAAATGTAATAATGGATGGGCTATGTTTTAGTAGGCCCATATTTTGTACAGAAGTGCAAACTCCTTTGAGTATTTGAGTATACCTTCTGAATTGTGTTCTTCATACTTAGGACAAATGAATACGCCAGTGGTTATAATATGTACATTAGTTTGAGACTAACACGGGTTTATGGAAAATGCTTCAAAAAATAAATAAGAAAAGTGTTAGTTGTGCAAATGAGCAAAAGCCTAGTTAGTTTGTTCTTCATATCCAACTGAACTTATGTGGCTTCCCTCCGAATTCAATAAGAAGTATAAAATCGCCAATACAAGTTGAAAATGACTAATTATTGCTTGCTGTATGAAGATATGGATTGTTTATTTTTTACCCCTACGGGTGAGTTTAATATTTCGGCATGCAGTTTCCAAGGAATATTTTTTTGTTGGTTCTTTTTCTTTTTCATGTGCAGTGTCTATTATTGCTATACATATGCGGATTCAGAATTTCTATCTGATTAGATTAAGAATAATCGGATTTAAATTTATTAGCTAATTATGTTTGTTTTCATGTGGAAAACTCGATTTGCTGTGCCCTGCAGCCAATCCTAACATGGCAATTTTCATCAATTCATAGCAATTTACAACATTTTATCAAAAAAAAATTATGGTTAATGCTAATTAGTTGCTTACCACTGATAGCTGGATTGTTACCTGTCAGGGTTGTAAATTATGGTTAAATTTACAACATCTATTTTTTTGCGGTTTTAGACTGAATTACTGCAATTTTTTTTTTTTTGCGATTTTCGAATTCCAAAACCGCAAAAAAATTGTGGTTGCAAAAAAAAGAATAAAAACGCTATAATTTTTACCGGTTTTGCATTTTTCATATTTTTTGTAGTTAAATAGAAATATTTATAATTTTTTTTGGAATTAAAATATTAGAAATATTTTATATATTTATTTAAAAATAGATGGAATACTATATAATTTGATTTATTAGAAAGACTGCTACAAATAATCCGGATCAACATTTTTCATGCCGAATTTTTTGTGGTTGTAAGAAAAATTAATATATTTCTTTATGAGTTATTGGAAAAAAATAAATATGATTTGAATTTGAGTTATTGATCATGGTTTAAAAGTAACTTTTAGGTAATACATAAAATATTGTAATCCTTCTAGTACATTTAATTCTAAAAAATTGTATCCATATTGATAGTTTTTTTTTAATAACAATCATTAAATAACTTAAAATTTTTGTTCTTTTTCAAAAATAGATACAAATTTTTAGAAATTAAATGTACTAGAAGGATCACAATATTTTATGTATTACTTAGAATTTACTTTTAAACCGTGATCAATAATTCAAATTCAAAGCAAATTTTTTTTTTTCAATAACTCATAAAGAAATATATTAATTTTTCTTATAGCCACAAAAAATCTGGCATAAAAAATGTTGATCCGAATTATTTGTAACAATCTTTCTAATAAATCAAATTATATATTATTCCATATATTTTTAAAGAAATATATAAAGTATTTCCAATATTTAAATTCAAAAAATAAATAAATTATAAATATTTCTATTTAACTAAAAAAATATATAAAAAATGCAAAACCGGTAAAAATTATTGTGGTTTTTTTTTTGCAATCACAATTTTTTTTGTGGTTTTAGGCTGAATTACGGCAATTTTTTTTTGCGGTATGGATAGATTTCGAAAAAACGCGAAAATCTGAATAGTTTCTGAAATGTCATAATTTTTTTGGATATTAATAAAAATTTTGGTTGCTTCTCTCTTCTTATTCAAAAATGTGTTTGTTATTTTTGAGGTACTATGTAACTTTTTAAAATGTTACAATTCTTTTGTACTATTCTGTAAGAAAATATATGCAAGTAACCTGTATAATTTTGTCAGTTATGTAGTTATAACTTTTTGAGAAATAATTTAGTTTAAAATTTTCCGCGAGTAAATATTTTAAATAAAATCTGTCCTACTTAATTTAAAATTTCCTTCGTTTCATATTTAAGCAGAGAAATTTAAACTAGAATCCTAGCTACTTTCGATTGGATGCGAGAATACTGAAATATACTTTAAAACATGTATTTATAAACGATAATATGTTAAAGTGGATTAATACAAATGACTGCCTTTACGTGGTAAATTTTATAATTAGTTCAACTTACTTTATTATAATTATATATTAGCGGTTAAAAGATACTGATCCGGTGTAATTAATCCTTTTGGTAATTACTGCAAATGGACATGAAAAATGGCTTCTTCTTTTTTTTTTTTCAAACAGAAATTTAACTACATATGAATTAGCCGTTCTCATTCTATTAATTATATATTATCCCCCTTCTTTTGTATTGTAGATGATAAGCACAATAATACGATATTGCTTATAGTGGTGCAGCACGTCATTTTCCAATCATGTAGAAAAATTCAAAATCGACGGCTTCAAGTCTATTGTTTATAGTGGTGCTGCGCATTATATTTGGTGAATTTAATTTGTTTGCTAAATTATTATAAAAATATTTCAAAGAATATTTGAGAAATAAATTGGTTCATTGGAAATTTTTTGCTCATAAATCGTAAGCTAATAAAAATGCATCTGGATAAAATGTAAACTATATGTAAATTTAAATTTGTATGAGAGTTGGATGATAATTTGTACATGATTCATATTTAATTTTATATATTATGCATTGTTAGACGAGCACATAGACAGAAAAGATAATTTTCAAGTATTTAACTTTTTGAGGGATGAATAGATCATTTTCAAAATGAAAGACACACACAAGCATATTTTACAATGGTGAATTGTTTTTAAACAGAGGTATGCTGTGCGAATTCAGAGTAGGTTTGATGTCCATGGGATATATTTTGGTTCGGCGTGCGATTCGCTTTAAAATTCATATGCGTCTACCTTAATTTTCATACGCACAGATCTTAATACAGATTGAACGGTGTTGGAGTTTATTAAATCTAAAAGTAGATCTGATGCACATGATGATCTATTCAATTGTCAACATATATGATGTGTCGTATTATATATACATTCGCTGCTTAAGAAAAGACAGCTGGGAGCTTGATTATAAAATGCCGTTGTGAGTGAGAGGATGACAATTTAATGACAATCCAACTCTTTGGGCATAATATTTTGTCTGATGGGGAGTGAGCTGTTATGTTCGTAATTAAGCCAACAAAAAGCTACCTCTTTCTTATTCACAGTCTCATCTTATCTAACCTTTTAATAAAAAGTTGAGTTATCACATTCAGAGGCAGCCCCATGTGTCTAATCCAATTCTACTCCTCCCACTTTTACACCTATTATCTGAGCCCATACTTCATGCTTGGCGTATGAGTATGATTCATACATTAAATTTTTTTTTTTTTTGGAGTAAATAAAGAATACTAAGTAATCATACTATATTAATATTTATAATCAGAAGTATAAATAGAAAATTTAGATTGGAGATGCCTAAACGTAAAATGAATATATGAATACTTAACTATTGGAATTTTAACTTAAGTCTTCGCAACTACAAAGTTAAATTCTAACAACTAGACTACAATCACAAATTTAGTATTTTATGAGGGATTGAACTATATATATATATATATATATAACAATCTTGACTCTTAAAAAAAGAAATTTTAATTAATTTTTAATATACATGATTATATTTTTTTAAATTATAGGAGTTGCTAAGCATCTTCGGCTTGACTTTAAATCTGACCTTGTAATAATAAGGAATGGTCTATTCTAATTTCGAATTTGTACGTACTCTTTCACACAGAGAATATTATCTTTATTATTTAATTAAATTAAATGTTGATTCTTCCTAGACGAAGAATTTTTCTCTGAAGTAAATTTTCTGAAACTTCTAGATAAATTTTAATTGGAGAAGATGAATTGCGTTAGTGTAAGATGCATGCAGTCTTTATCTCTGTTCACGCGGGATCAAAAGATGAATATTTGCGCAAACCGTTGATTTCTTGAATTTGGTGCAATTTACTGCATTTTAGTTTATATAAGATGTGTTTATATATTGTTCCAGGTAGTTGGTCTAAGATGTGTTTAGGGAAAAAAATAAGAAACCATAGGAGAAGGGTACGGTCTTTCACTTTTGCACACAAAACATGATGCATATAATAATGATAATGGTATCTTATAGACTTTAATTTGCTCAACTTTTGACTCAAAAAGTGAGATTTTTTTTAATCAGAAATGGTGCCCGTTATTTAACGATTTTGGCACTACAGTTAAATTTTTAGGGAGATATTTCGTTTATTTTAAGGAAGGTGGGTTAAATAAATTTTTCCAATTTTGTTCTCTATTTTTTTTTTTTTTTAAAAGTGTCTAGTTTTAAGCATAAACAACGTAATTTACAAACTTAGTGTCTTATTTAATTTAGACGAAAATGATAAAAGGAACGGTGAATAAATATTTTTGAAAGAAATGGCTTTTGAGGGATTAGAGACACAACACAAACTTTCAAAACTAAAAATCGTTTAAAAAATGTAAAATTAAAATATCGCAGGTAAGAAAGAAAGAAAGTGTATTTGGGATATATTTACGAAAAACAAGATCTGGTGTTTAGTGCATGTGGAACAACATCAGGTGTTTTGGCATGAATTAAGTTCGTACTGATGACTTGGCTTTTGTTGTAAAAAGAACATAAAAGTTCTTCTCTCACTATTTTACTACCTCTCTTCGTGTCATTATAGAAATGACTAGACATCGTCGAAGAAACGAGGTAGAAGAAGGAACCACAGTAATAAAGTAGGAAGCAGGTAGTCTATACAACGCGAAGAAACTGTCAACAAATTAACTTGTTTAACTCAGACTCAGACTCAGACTCCACATGTTATATTCTTGAGTAAAATTCAAATTTTATCCAAGTCTGACTCGATTTCTAATTTAAACTACTATAACCTTTAATTCAGTGACGACTGATTGCACATTTATACTCTGACCAAGTTACAGAAGTCAACTAAAACAAAAGCCAAACGCTAAGTGTTGACCTCTCTACTTAACATTTCTGTTAGATTGGCTGACAGTTCGACAGAGCAAATCTTTCCGAACAAAATGTGTTGCACATGTAATGATGTAAATTTCCAAGAGATGGGGCCTGAAAACTAAAATTGACTTAATGACATGTCAGAACTCACAAACGAACATCAGATACTAGACAAATTAGACAGCCAATAAAGTGCTCGATCAATTATTTTGCACTGGAAGAACCTAAATGTTTTACTTCATGTCAACATCTATACTCTTGCTATGTGTCATGCAAATATGATATGCGGTTGTGCAATATTTCCGTAGAGCAGTAGAGAATTTCTAAATTCCGTCGGGCTGTGATTGAGCCCGTTATAACTGTAGGTTGGCCCGTATTCATTCCGGTCAGGAAATTTTTAAGGGGGGGGGGGGGGGGGGGGGGGGGGGGGGGGACCACAAATCGAAGGACTTTAAAAATCGACGCTCATCACCACGCAATAAATCTATAAACTCGATGTAATTTCTTGCTGCTGAATGTACATTACTAGCTTTTCTTTGACAAAATATTAGTATGGATTGGCGGGTTATTTTTTATAACTTAATAATTTTGTATTCTATAAGATTTTGACATATAGATCATGCATATTGGATGGCTGATGTTGATTTTCCGACATAAAAACAAAACAAAAAAACATAATTTGAGTAATACAAATGTTTGTGCAATAACCTAACTCCTATTATTATAAAAATAGACGACTTATACAATTATTTATGATTTCTTTGTATACTGCTCATATTATTTTCAAAATCGTACTAATAATGCGTGATTTATGACAAAATTATTCGATTAATATATGATTTCTTTGCTTTCTAAAAGTATTATTATTGTATAACCAAAAAGATACTTCGAACTATTATGGCAAACAAATTTTATACATCACTGGTCATTTTCAAGTTTTTATTAATTTGTTAATTATATATTATGGCAAACACTAGCAGTCTGTAATATTTAGGTTCACCAAAAGGACTTCTGTATCTTAATTTTAGCCATTTTTTTAATATCCTTCATTAATTATAAAATTACAAAGTTGTCCTCATTTTTTTTAAATGCTCCAACTGTCAGAATTCATGGCGGTTGAGGTCCTTACAAGATCACCAAGAATTCTGGCAGGCTAATGGCTAGTATTTTTTTTTTTAAGATGCTTTTTAAAAAAAAAAATAATTTGTCAGTTTGGTGATAGAGAAGAGGAGGCTAGAACTGAAACAAACAAAATTATGTTGGCTATTTTTGAAATATTGAGAAGAATAAATAGTGTGAAACTAGAAAATTTGATGTTGAACATGCAAGAGGTAATATTGGGTGCATAGAGTTACCAGTACCAGTCTTTCATCCCTTGCATGTTTCTGACTTAATACATCCTTTTAGTGTCATTTGTCTAAAATGTGGCTTTAAAAGAGTTCTCAACAAGATTGAGAGAAAATAGACTAAATTGGTGAGAGAGAAAAAAGAGAAAACTCATTGGCATCTGCGAAGAATGATTTCTCGACATAGGGCAATGGAGAAATATTGGTATCGGCAATTATATGCATCCAAAAGGACCTCTTGCCAGGTCAACATCAAATTTCATAGTCTCACACTTTTTCTTCTTCTTAATATTTCAAAAATAGCCAGTATATTTTTATCAGTGTCAGTTTTAGTCTCCTTTTCTCTATCCCCAAATTAACAATTCATTTAAAAAAAAATAAACACATCTTAAAAAAACCTACTGGACCGCCAGAATTTTTGGCAGTCTTGTAAGGACCTGAACCACCAGAAATTATGACGGTTGGGGCATGTAAAAAAAAAAACCGAGGGCAACTTTGGAATTTTTACTCTTTTGAGGATATTAAAGAAAATTGATAATTTTAGGATTAGAGAATATAAAGGGATCCGACTCCGCTGCTCTTCAAATAGGAGAGCTGGATTCTGTTATTCAAAATTAGACCGTTGAATTTTTTCATGTATGGATCTCAATACAGATAAACAATTCGATTTAGAATAACAGAATCATACTCTCCTATTTGAAGAGCGGCGGAGTTGGTTCCAATATAAAGGTATGAAAGTAAATGGGCTACTCAGAAGATATCAATTATTATTAATTATTGTTTGAGCTCTGCTTTTCTATTATTTAATAAAAGGAATCGAAGAATCTACCTCGTGGAACTTAATTTATATGTAACAACATACTCAAAGAATCTGATTCTCTGTATGACACGAGTGATTGCAAATCATGTGATAGGCAACACTAGTACAAGTGACCCATCAAATATGTCATAGAGGAAATCCAGTAAATTATAATAAGTTTCATGTGCATGAATAATTATTCAAAATTAAACATTTTTTTGTAATGAATATTTAAAATTAAAAGAACTGACCTCATCATTATCTTACAACAATTCGAAATAAACATGTGCTAAGTATTACCTCGAAAAAAGAAAAAGTAAAATCAGATTTTGATCCCTAGAAATCTAAAATATATATCGCTGACACATCTAAGAAACCATGAATTAACATTTTTTTTTTTTTTTGTGTTCCTTGATCTTCAAGTAATAGTTACATATTGAATAATTTCTGAATTACTTCTGTATTGTGGATCATTAAGCAAGAATACTATTTCATTGGAAGATACCGTTTATGAGTATTTCCATTGAATAATATATGAAAGAATAGGAACAGATTATGCTATTTAGACAGAGGTACTAATTTTGGAGTCTATATAGGCTTTCTTCATTTTGGAAATTTTAAATTTTTTACTTGGAAAAAATCAAATAAAATGTCTTTTAATTTCGAAATCTACATATAATATTTTTTTTTCATTCTGTTATCTACAAATATTTTGAAACTTGGCACACAAATTTTTTTAAGGGAACCTAATTGACTAAAAAAACAAGATTTGCTAATAAACATGAATTCATTGAAACACAGGATAATTTTTACAGAATTCATTTCTATGAGAATTTCAAATAACATGACAAAAGCGAAGCATGATTTTATAAAAGATGTTATACAAACTTTGAAGCACAGGAGATCATACACTTTATTATAAAAAAAATTGTTTATGGGATCTAAACTACATCCAACATATTCTTTGCCTAACTTGTTTTAGTCGTAAACATCAGACTATTAATAAAAAATGAAAACATTAGAATCATCCATTACCAAAAATGAAAGACAATTTCAAATATGCAGTGACAAGAAAATCTTTGTCGACCAACCATAAACCAACCAGGAACCAAGCACCCGGAAGCTGGTTGGGCTAAACTAGGACATGTGCAAGCCTACACACGCCACTGTGGCACTGTCAATCTGTCACCTCTCTACTTGCGACTCGTTATAGGGAAGGATGCACAATAATTGTCAGAAAATATCACAGTGGAAGTTGGAAAATTGGGGAAAAAGAGAGAGGAAAGGACAGTTATCGTTTGGAGAGAAAATTTTTTCATTGGAAATAAGAGAAAGTAAAGAGGTTTGTAATATTGATAGAAAGATCGGTACAGATTTAACTGATTTTAACAATTAAAATAGTTAGAATAGGTAGAAATTTCACTGTTTTTAACCTATTGTTTTTATTTTTCAGCGCCAAAGCATATATTTTTTTTAAATAGAGTTTAGATAGGTAATATTTTTATATATTCTAACTGTTTTGATTGTTAGAATCGATAGAATCTGTATCTATCTTAAATATTTTGATTATTAAAATCTGTACCGATTTTTTTATCAATATTACAAGCTATGTACTCTTTCTGTTTCTTTCTCTAACCTTTTCTTAATTTTACCGTTTGGAGACCCATCCTGATTAAATAATAAAAAAAAAATATAGAGCTAACCTCCTCGAGGCATAAACGGTTAAAATATTATACTGGCTGCATAGTCTAGACTGTAACAAGTCAGATACCAGATGGTCAGTTTACCTTTTTCATTATTTTGTTTTAATTTTGTTTCTCGTGATTACTCTTATGTTGTCATTACCGTTACATATGGTCGTAAATTCGTAATGGAGAAGCCGAGAAGGCGTAAAATATTTTACCAGCTTGTTTAAGCTTCATTTCTGAGCTACAGAGACGGGCACCGAAACCCACACACACAGACGCAGACTGCAAAAAGAAATCGAGGAGAAAGAAGGGGAGGGCCCCCACAAATGGAGGCTCATTTGTTGAATAAAGTTGGGGCTTTGAGATGTCAGAAGGGAATCTATGTTTATCTTTGGTGGAGTGCCTTTCCCGAGGATCAAGGTGGCAGTGTTTCTTAATAAAAGAGAATAAAGGCTGCTCTTCAGGGTACACCTCACCAGAGTGGATTCATCAAGTGATTGGTTTTATTTCAATTGGTTCTATTTTAAAAAAATAAATCCTGAATTAGCAACTGAGGGATCCTTCAAAGGCAGTCACCAGTCAATGCATTCACACATAAAAACCAGTGAAGGGACTGTGATTAGGAACCGTATCCTATCAAGTGCTCACGGAAAGAGTTATTACAAATGAGAATCGATATTCATAGCATTTTTTTCTAAATCATATAAAAAAATTAACTATAAACACACAAAATTTTTAAAAAAAATGAGAGGCAATTGACAGCCATATAATATTACTACATCTGCCTCTACAAGTACAGGATCAGGACAATGTGCCTTGATGAATTTTAAACTAAGTAATTAGAATTCAGTGTCTGTTTAGGTATAAGGTCTGTTTTGAGATTCGTGTCAAATTAAAACTAACGATTCATATGTAATTATATTCACTCCGGTATTGGACTGGATTTTAATTTATGTAATTAGGAGGTTCATATCCATAAAATGACTCAAAATTTGAGTATTAATTTAGACTGTTCAATGATAATCCGAGCTAATTCAGTATGCGGTGGAAATTTAAAGGACTTCTTTAATATTTGTAGATTCTTGTCAGACTGTCTGAATTCAAACTCAAACTATGAGTTACTTGAGGGGATATGAGTTTGATAAGCCTCAATTATATATACTTCCAGTTACGATTTTATCTTTAAAACTGCACTAAATTTCTTATATTTTAGCTTAATTTAGTATAAAATACATCAAAGAACCAAGTTACTATTGGGATTTCATGTGTATGCATGTATGGTGAGAATTTAAATTTTTTCTATCACCACTTGACTTAATACACAAAGGACCTTATTTATATGACAATAGCAAACAAGATTATCTCTTAAGGGTTTCATCAAACACCTAATGTGCACTAAATAGAATAAATAAATTTCATCTAATTTATTGTTAGAGAGGATAAATATCTTTTGCCTAAAGAGATTGTCAAACTTCTTGATGGAGAGAAGCTGGTTTCCCTTATTGATCTCTTGTTCTTCTTGAAAGCACCACTTAATTCACCTTGAACATAAATAACAAACTAACACACCTCTTAGATAGATGAATATGAAGTTCAAAGCTTAGATCCAACCACCTAGCAAGAAGAGATGAGAGAATTTCAGCCTATGAGCAATCCTCACAAATTTCGGCCAAGGAGAAAAAGAAAAACGTGGCTGCTCAAGGAGGGGATTTTCGGCTAGGGTTTTTGGTAGAAAATTAGTGCAAAATTTTCTTAATTATGCCTCCTTAAACAGGCAAGGATTAGGACAACTTTTTGTGTAAGGTTTGAATCAATTAAGCAAATGTCATTAGCATTGTTTAGTTAATTTCATGCTCTCTTTAATCCCATCTTGCAATCGGTTTAATAAATTAATTTATGAACAAATAATATTAGTCATATTATTCTATTATACAATGTCTCTATTATTCTTATAATGCATTCAAATAATATTTGCATAACTTAAATTTATTTATGGTCTAAGAATGTCATATTATGATATTTTATTTTAGCATTTCATCTCATGTATTTTATCTCATACATCATTATGAAATATAAAATACTTGTTGTTTCTCTTCAGGTGTGATCGTATAGATGATCTATATCATCTTAGCAATAATATAAAACTTTATATTATTGACTATAAGATGTTATATCATTACATTATAGTTTTTCAAACGACATAGTAATAATTTACTTAATCCACTAATTTCGTGTCTATCATTGTTACATGATATTATGAATAATATGCAAAATAGGATCATGTCATTCTTGCATTATATTCATTTTTTTGGTCTCTCAAGTGAATTATAATTATAACTACATCAGTTATATTGCATGCGATATAATTCCATTTTATCAAGGGACCCAGTAATATTATAACTCAAATTGAGGGACAATAATAATATTAACATATAGATTTCTTCCGCACAAGTTGTACACAATGAACTACCATTCCATTCCTATCATAAGATAATATTTCAATAACAATCACATTATATACTTCTCATGAGAAAAATTTACACATCTCATATCTAAGATTCTAAAGACAATGAAAATATTAATGACACAAAATACAATCCATATAATGTTCCATTTATTTAGGTTATGTTCAATATATAAAATACACATTTATATATTCATGTTATTAAATGATAATCCTTCATCAACATTTATAGAACTTCAATGTATTTTAATCGACATGACAATCTTTCTCGATAATTAGTGTTCCTCCTTAATTATCATGATTGTGAACATATTTAGCGATTAAATATTTCTCATCTTAGGAATCCTATGGTTCAAGATCAAGAGCATCTTCTTGAATACTTCCAAATATATAACATATAAATCTCAAGGAGCATGAATAATAACATTTGTAATAAAATCATGAATAACATATAAATTATTATTAAAAGAATTAACTTTCAAAACACACATCCTTCAGTTACTGCCTTTGCCTTGTTTAAATTGTAGAAATTGAGCAAGACTACAGGTGTTTGTGCGGTCTGTAGGAATTCTATGTGAGCCGCACAAAATAAATTCAAGCCGAAAATCAAAATTCAGAATTTATCAAGTTTTCTCATTTCAAGTCAGAGAGTTTTGCGGGTCTTTGTGTGGCCTTAAGGAATTTTGTGCGAGTCGCACAAAATCCTTAACTATTTCCAGCCGATTCTCTATTTTGTGCAGGCCGTAGGAAATTTGTACTGGCCGTAGAGAATTCGTGAAGGCCGCACAAGAGGCCGCACCAATGCTAATCTTGCATGATTTCGCGATATCTCCTCAGATTTGCTTCCAGATTTTGGAGGATTGTTTTCCAAGGTACGAAAATAGCTATATATTGGCAGGGAGACAGCAGGGGAAGACATCTTTCAACTTAGCTTTTATTCTACACATCTTTTTATATTTTTCTCTCTTCTCTGCGTGATTGAAGGCAATTGGAGCAAAGGATTGAAGACTTTCTCGAGCGAGCAAATGTGAAGATAAGGGGCAGCGAGCGAGGAGATTGGTGTACTCTATTCTTTTTCTTGTTTTTCTCAGTTTTATCATATTTACTGTTGTATTTATTTTGGATGTTAGTGCACCCATGAGATGCTATATTTTCTTTCTAGGGGCTTAGGTTTTAAACATGAACTTGTGTTAAAATCTACTTTAGTTGGATATTTTTCTTTATGATGATTGTTTGCTTGTATGTTTATTCTTGTTGATTTTATAATTCACTTGCTTGTATGATTTGTGTGCTTGTTAATTAGCGTCTCGCTTTGGTTTAACAAATTTAAGGTTATATAATCAAAAAATTGATGGTACCAAATTATATACATGAATAACCTTGGGATTAAGATTAGAAATGATCAAATTTATTTCTTAGTCCGGAACCACAAGAAACAAAGGTTGAAGTGAGGTGAGGGACTTAATCGTGAAGCCTCGTATTTGATTGGGACCCATAGAATTGAATCAAATATTGGTATGAAGAACTTAATCGTGAAGTATTGATATTTAGGGATAAACTAGACTAACCTGTGCTTATGGTCTAGATAGCTAAATTGAAATCGTAAAATTTGAATTATCTAGGCACGTCATTAATTCACGAAAGTGATTTTTTTTTAATATATTTAAGGCTTAAAAACTCCATAATTGCAAATATAAATTTAGAAACCAATTAAGTGTTGATTTGACCAAGTGATTGTATGCCGAAAGCCCCTAGACTTCTATCTCATTAAACCACAAAACTCCTTTTATTTGTTTGTTTTAAATTATTTTATTTAAATTCAACTGTCACTTCGGATATTGAACCCACAAAACCAATTTTCAAACAACCCCCCCTTACTTTTATTGCACTATTTTAAAATTAATTAATTTAGTAAAAAGTAATATTTTTCGTTGTCTTTGGATCGATACCTTTATTACTATAAGGATAGGTTGTAGGTTTGCAACTGATCTATTATTGTGTACAAATGTTTATAAATTTAAAAGTGAAAAAAGTATTCAATTGACCCAATAATCCTATACCTAAAATACACAACCGAGTTCGTAATTAGAGACATACTAGTTGGATTTTACAATAGTTGGATGCAACACCATCTTCAACAAATGGAGAATAAATTAAATTGATATATGCAAATAATATTAGTCTAAAATCTAAATATCTGGATTATTTGCAAATTTTATGAATGATTAATGATATTCAAGTTAACTCTGTAGTGCTTTGGAAATTTATGATTTTTTTTTTAAAAGTATTTGTATTTTGATATATTGTTTGCATAACGTTAAAATATATTATTTTTAATTATATATAACTGTATAATTTTAGATTAAAAATTATTTATAACAAATTTTCACGAATACCAACATCTGTGAAATTAAACTATTTAAATCCAATGCTCTAGTTGGTTTTGGATAGTATAGAAATTTATAAATTATTTTAACTCAATTACATTGGTGCTTAATGTTACTTTTCCTTTTTTTTTTTTTAACAAAATCATTGTTAAAAATAATTAAATTGACATAATTTTAATTTTTTCGGGGACAATAGGATTGCTAAATTAGATAAATTCAAAAACCTAATTTAAATTTAAGTAATAATTATAATGATAGAACATTGAATTAAGAGGATATTTGAGTGTTAAATTATTATTTAGTGCACTTATTTCAGATAATCCTGATGGTCGTGGTCTTGGGTGCCACAAAACAAATTGATCTTGGCTTGCTCAAGTTCTTAATAAAAAAATCGATATGATCGTATTTTGCAGTGTTTTAAAATGTGATTTTGTTCATGCATACAGAAGAATTTGTATGTGGAAGTATACATGCGGTTTTACTATACTTTGTTAAAGAAATATAGATAAAATAAAATTAATTTATATCTAAAGACTTGTTTAGTCTAGTGATTTGTGCTCTTTACCACATTATAAAGGTTATTCTAATCTCCTCCACTGCAAAATGAATTTTAGATTTTTTTTCAAGTCTGTATGGACCATATATGAGCTCGTATATTCAAAATTGCATGAACTTGACTGCATAAAATTTTGTATGCGAAAGACCACTACATAAGCATATGCGGCCCTATTTTAAAACACTGATATTTTGAATTAAACAACAAACTAAAAATTATTTAGAGAAAATGTCCGCAGCTTGGCAAAATTAAAGGTAATATTGTATTTTGTCATAGCATTTACTTTAAATATTAATTATTATTTTCTCTAACAAATAAACAAAAAAATTATTAATATCTAAAAAAAATATGAAATTTCAGAAACTATCCATGTTTTGAATTTTTTCGAATTCTACTCAAACCGCATTTTTTTTTTGCAATTTAGGAATTCAAAATTGTAATTTTTTTGCAGTTTAAAAAAAGAAGAAGAAGAAAACGCAATAACTTTTTGCAGTTCCAAACCAATATGAATTTTTTGTATTTTTCATATTAATTTTTGAATTAAATAGAAATATTTATAATTTATTTATTTTTTGTATTGAATATTAGAAATATTATATATATTTCTTTGAAAATAAGTGGAATACTATATAATTTGATTTATTAGAAAGACTGCTACAAATAATCCGGATCAATATTTTTCGTGTTGGATTTTTATTGGGTGTAAGAAAAATTAATATATTTGTTATGTTATAGAATTTTAACAATTAATTTTTAAATGTTTTACAAGCAAAAATAAAAAAATCGTGCTAACGAAATAGAAATTTAATCCTTAAATAATGTCTCCCTCGGTAAGCAAGTTAAGTGTGAATCGAAACTACGTCGAAAATATGAAGTTCTGAAATTTTATAGGTCTAGTGCGTCTGCACTGGTGGTGAGTGTGGATGGTTGATCCGCACTGACTCCAGTTTTTTTTTAAATTATGCTCTGTATTATACCAGTGTGTCCACACCGAATTTGAGTGCGTCCGCACTGATGAATTATGTATTGGCTGAATTTTTTTGAAATTTGATAAGTCCTGAGTGTGGGTGTCTTAACCCGCACTGAAATTTAAATGCGAACGCATTAGCCTCGGACTTTTTCTTGTGAAGTACCATTTTGATGAAAACTTGACTAAGTACTGAGTGCGTCTGCACTCGTGTATATTTCTGTGTTTTCTGAGCTGCTGAAATTCTACTAAGTGTTGAGTGCGGGAGGCCGACCTGCATTGAAAGTGAGTGCGTCTGCACTCAGATGGCTTTTTAACCAAAATCCCAGATTTTATTTTTCCTTTCTCTCTTTCTCCTCCATTTCTTTTCCCTGTGCTTGTGTGTGTTCCGCCAAAGAAAGAAGAAAAAGAGAGAGAGAGCTTACTCTCCCTCTCAAACCACCGAAACTTTTGGGAAATC
Source organism: Carex sylvatica (assembly GCA_964058845.1). Classification (NCBI taxonomy): domain Eukaryota; kingdom Viridiplantae; phylum Streptophyta; class Magnoliopsida; order Poales; family Cyperaceae; genus Carex; species Carex sylvatica. The sequence goes on from CAXKVR010000138.1 coordinate 92,654, forward strand.
GAAGGTAGAAGCGAGAAACCGGCCGAAGATCTCTCATAGCTCTCCCATTAGTACTCATTTCTCTTCTCTCCTCTTCTCTCAAAACTCAAAATTTCGCCATTGTTACGGTTCTTGTTGAAACCCAAAATTGGTGCACCAATTGTGAGTAATCCCTCTACTTTGAGCTTCCTTAATGGTTATTTATCAATTCTTTTCTCGATTTCATCTCAATTTTGGATTTCCATTTTTAGGATTTTGTACTAAATCTAAATTTTGGGAATAATGGTGAAATGTTTAGTCCAATCCAACCAATTAGAGGTGTAATCGGTAAGTTTACCTATTAATCTCGCAAACCTAGAAATTTATCTCTGTTTCGACCAAATTAGGGTTTAATTAATCAGAAAATTGAATTGTTATGAGAACTAAAGTAGTGAGATGGTAAATTGGTATACCTACAAATGGACCTAATTGGAATCGTGGATGGTTTAGAGGACCCAGATGTAAAGTGTGTGAGTTTTAGATATTTTTAGTAAGAAAAAAGGAATCAAATGAATCGATTCGAAAGCATAGGAAATGAGTTAAGGAAGGTATAAGCCATTAATAAACTCGAGTAAGCATCTCGACTGTTGAACCAAGGTTAAACCAAGTATACATGTAATATAGGTGTAGGCTCGGTCGAGCAGGAATTTGTGGGATATTTCGAGACGTCTGATTCGTAATTAAGCGATACGCTCGTCGTAAACAGGTGCGAGATTCTTGGACTTATTTAATATTTCATTTTCAGGAATTAAATTCTTTATTCGTTTGTAATGTTGAATGTCTGATTGTTGCATCATTGAATTGCGTAAATCATTTGCATAGTCCAATCAAATTAAACTTGAATTGATGTGACTTGAATGATATGCATGCTTGTATGGTTGTTGGTTGTGTCGATCTATTATGATCTGACTATTGTTGAAAGTCACCACGAATTGCTGATTGATAATGTGTATGTGAACGGATTTACGAAGTTGAGCTGTATAGCTGACTTCGATCCAACTTTTTGTAAAGTTGAGCTGTATAGCTGATTTTGAGCCCAAGATCATTCTAGTGCTTTAGGTGAATGGCCCTCAGTTTTTTCAGTACCGGTTGGAACGAGGGGTGAGTGATTATATTGATATGTGGATTGAAATCGTGGGTGACAAGTGTAATGTTTGTGGCTCGGTGGCATTTTTCTACGTGTTAATGCGTTTGGACGGTCAAGATGAAGTTCAAACAAACACATACCAGGCTTAACTCATTTTATTATTTAGGGCTTGTAGCAACTACAGATGTTTATTTGAGCTGGACCCTTTATCTGACCCTCGTCTGTAGGGTTACTGACGCCTACAGACGTTCCACCGAGCTGGACTCTTTATCTGACACCCATCTGTAGTTGCTTGGCTTAACCATTTCCTAAGGTCAGCTGGTTTAAATCACATAAAGAAAATTCACTTTGAAATCATTCCAATTGTTGTAATATTCATTTGATTAATTATTGTCGAGCATATGCATCCCTTTAATTATGAATATGTATATGTTTGAATTGCTATTGTATGGGTTTTATATTTTAATATGGAGTTTGATTGCAAGTCCAATAATCTAACTATGGCAAATTTCGCACTGAGAATTTATTCTCACCCCCACTCTTCAAGTTATCTTACAGGTTCTGGTGCGACTGAGTTTGGGGAGGCACGCGATCAGTAGGCCTCTGGTATAGGTCACCATTACCTCAGTAGATATTTGGTTAGTTGGCTAGAGATGTATATATTATTTTTGGTCGTATAATTCTCTATGTCATACCTGATAGTCGCTATCCATATGTGATACCTTGATGTATTATACTTTTATCAGACACGTGTACTCGGATTTATATATTTATGAATATGTTTTATATTATTTTGTTGTGAATTAATGACTGTAAATTGAATTGCCTTGTAAGCATACACGGAGTTGTATGCTTACGGCAGGGGACTATCGCGACCCGTGGCCGTGGGGAGTGACAATAATTTTTTATGAGTTATTGAAAAAAAAAAATAATGCTTGGATTCTGAATTATTGATTCCGATTTAAAAGTCACTTCTAGGTAATAAAGAAAATATTGTGATCCTTCTAGTATATTTAATTTCTAAAATGTTGTATATATTTTGAGAATTCTTTTTGAATAACAATCATTAAATAACTTAATATTTTATTTTTTTTCAAAAATAGATACAACTTTTTATAAATTAAATTTACTAGAAGGATGATAATATTTTATGTATTTACTTAGAAGTGACTTTTGAACCGAGATCAATAACTCAGAATCCAAGCATTTTTTTTCCAATAACTCATTAAGAAATATATTATTTTTTCTTACAACCACAAAAAATCCAGCATGAAAATATTGATCCGGGTTATTTGTAGCAGTCTTTCTAATAAATCAAATTTTATAGTATTCCATCTATTTTAAAAAAAATATATAAAATATTTCTAATATTTTAATACAAAAAATAAATAAATTATATTTCTATTTAATTCAAAAAATAATATGGAAAACCGCAAAAAAAATTTAAGGTTTGGGTAGATTTCGAAGAAACGTGAAAACTTGAATAATTTCTGAAATTTCATATAATTTTTGAATATTAATAAATTTTATGGAGATATATAGATGCCACAACTTGAGAGTGCATCTACTTTTGAAAATTAAAGTATGCTTAACATATCCTTAATTTAATGTGAGATTTTTTTGATTATTTAGAATTTATTAATTGCTATTTGATATTTTTTTATATGAAGTTGTACACTTTATTTTATTACATTGTAAATGTATTTTTGTTATTACAAAAGTTTAGAAAGTTTGATACAAGAAGGTAAAGTAGTTTATATTTATGATTTATATTTTGTAGCGGTATTTTATGGTTTTATTGTACTTTTTATGTTTTGTTGATATAATAATTTAATAATATTTTTCGAGTTTATATATGTGAAAAATAATTGAAAATGCGATGTGGATATGCTTACAATATTTGTTCTCAAGGAATTAATAAGCGCATGAAGTTGCCCGCGCACTGAACCCTTCCAAATTTTATATATTAACTAGATTTTTGTAATTATGTTATATTTAGTTTGATTTATAATTAATCTTTGAATGCACCTTTATTTAAATTTAAGCTAGCTTGATTTCAAACAAATTAGCTCGAGTTCTTAGATAATCAAATTCAATCTAGTTACAAATTCGAAAATTCAATGTCATTTGAGCTAGCTAGCACGATTCAATAAAATTATGAATCAAACTAAATGACACGCATGCTCAAATGACATATAAAGCAACCAAACAAATATTGTCCCCTAAGCATAAATTAAAACACTTTAATAATATGGGGCACCTTATGCCACATTACAATTATTTCACATGCATTCATTACATCACACTTGGCATTGATAATCTTTGACCACACAATCCGCTTATCGTAGCTACTCGCTATGGTGGGCCCATTTAAAATTTATGCACCTCAATCCATTTGAGTGCAATGGTTATTTTGACTTATCCTATTCATAGCTTAGTGATTTTCATTTTTCGAAATGATGCCATTAGGAACAAAAATAGTCCAACAATTTTTCCTTTTGATTCCCAATCAAAACATTACCCAAAAAAGAAATTATTCTAATTTGAAGTAGCATATACACTGATGCATCCTACAGTTTCGAAACAAATCAGATTTCAAAAATATTTTCATGAGTGTCTAAATCATTGACACATCTGAATTCAAGTTCAAAACTAATCTAAACTTATTTATTAAAGATCTACCATTGATCTGATAGCCAACCCTGATCCGAACTATTTTAAAAGTCTCTTTTAAAATCAGAACAAAAATAAAAGAATCAAAGTTTCGATCAAGTGAGAAAATTCTCAATTCTTTTTTAATCCAAATCCATTTTAGCAAGATTCATCTCAAAGTCTCTCTTTTAAAATTCACACAAAAACTTGATTCAATAAAATTCGGATCTATACTTTAAACCCTCCAAGCATCATCAATTGATATTGGACCCTCTAAAGCAAGTCATGGAAGAACAAACAAATCCGATCAAGAAATCAAAACATAAGTGGTGCACCATCCGTGCAACATGACTTGTATACAGCCATACAAGAGACATTTACTAGGCTATAAATTTCATAAGATAAAATCATCCTTAACACAATGCTTATGCTATGGTCAATTGCAATTCTATTGAGCAACTTGGCTCTGATACCACTGTTGGGTAATTCTCAAGACTAGTAGGTACATTTTAAAATTTTCTATCCTTTAGAGATGATCCTACGATAGAACATACAATTAAATCCATATAGTTTATGGATCGTGCTACACCCACGATATTAGCAAAGTGTTATAACACATACCTCTCCAACAAGTGGAGGGAGACAGGCTGCCAGCTCCATGGTTACCCTTAATTAGTCACCTTGCTAGTTTCGAAAATAAGAAACCTCAAACGTTGTACACCAAGATTTAGTCGAGAAAAGAAGAGATCGAATGCTAGTTCTACGATCCTCTTCCTTTGCAAATACTCAAGCTTGTCTCACGACTTCACACTTAGTTGAATCGTCTAACGCAAACTCATCGCTAATGTCACAACTTGAAAATACTTTGAATTGATCTTGAAAGGCTATCAACACAATCTCATAATCTTCTATTCAACTCTAAACTCGAATCTCAAATTAAGTGAACGAATCGCGAAATGATATGAGAAGAGTGAGATCTAGAAGATCAAGATCTAGATCTAATAGATCTATTGGATCTAGATCGATCTTAACTAGAAGACAAGAAGAGAAGGAGATAGAGATCAAGCTCACTCTTGACTTGGAGCGACGATCCGAGGTAGCGACCGGCTGGAGACGGAGCTCACACGGCTCGGTTAGAGGCTCGGCCCAAGGAGCTCGGCCACAGTGTGGTGGTGCGGCTCAGCTGTGGACTCGGATATGATCGGATCTAGCCGATCTGGATCTGTTTAGGCATGCGGATGTGGAGCGAACCTTGTAGGTGTCATAAACTCGTATGCCATCTCAACTAGGAACATGTGTAGGTGTGACTGGTTTGGATCTGTATTATGTTGACAATTTGGAACAATCGGTTTTCAGTTGATCAAAGTTAGTGTCTAGCAACATGCTTTAACTATCTAATTCTATAAACGATATGTATCCAGACAATATCATAGATCCAATATAGGCAATGCATAACACTGCCTGTGCTGTTTCCAATATCTCATGATTATCCAATGATGAACGTGAGACATGATATTTGTCATTCTCGCTGTATCATCGATTATGTTTCTTGGCACGTGCGTATTATATTATAATACATGATTGCAGCTAGTCAATCATGTTGTGCACATATAATATAATCTCTATCAAGAGGCCCAGGGATATCATAGCTTACTCAGCATACACTAGGATGCGAAAAAAGGATATTAGTCCTGTTGACATATGCGTATTATCCAACGTAAATAGTGTACATAGAGAAGATGCCTTTATAGCTCCTTTTTACAGAGAGCGTTGGACACCAACCACTGATGCACATTACCTAAGTAGGCATACCATAGTCTCAGACATAAGACAACAACACCGTGAACCATCAACGATAAAATAAAGAATCCATAGTGATGTTCACGTGTGGTCAAATCCAATGCCATATAAACACTTGTATGAATCTGTGAGATTAAATTGACAACCTAGTCGCTATGATCTGTGAAACTTGATCATCCTAATTTAATCCTCACACTGATCTCATGTGCAATTAGAGTTCCTTGCTAATTACTCGATCGAAAATAATTTAGAGTTTGTTACTCATGATAGTGTTTCACAATCCAGGTCCGTAACCTGATGAACTATCACATAACCAAACTCAAGGCAACAAATTGAACAAGTCAACCATTCTATGATCAATATCAAAAGCAACATAAACATGTTCGCTCTAGGACACTAATTCCTTCATGACCATCAGGTGATGGTTCTTATCGATTTATACCGTCACACACCGGTTGAGAATTTATTTATTCCGTTACAAAGATTTATTAAGCCACTTTGAAAATCGCTGATCCAACGGTGGCTGCTGATTTTACTGTTTTGTGAAGCCACCGTTGGATCAGCGATTTTCAAAGTGGCTTAATAAATAGTAAAACAATTCAGAAAAATGTAAAATTTAGTTTCCAAGCACATATTAATATGGAGAACAAGATGAACGGTTCAGATCGACCATTTGGACATTGGAAGCACAAAAATGAGTTATAAGCATATGTGGGGATATGCTTATATAAGCATAGTAGCCAACCTCTATATATATATATGTTTTACAAATCTAGTCAAACAAACAAGTAGATTACGGCACAAGCTAACATCTGTCATTCATTATTTTCTTATTTAATAATCATGATGGATGATCAATTTATTTTTAAAAATATCAAATGATGACATCTTTTAAAAATATTTTATCAGTATTTGATATCTTCAAATTTAATACATTACTCAATTTAAGCTATAATGAATATTTTTACAATTTCACTTCTTCAATTTTAATATGATAAAATATTATTTTTTATTAGTATGTTCAGGTTCGTTCTTAGTTTCAGTTGTTAATTATTTGAAAAATATATGTTGAGGAGGAATTTTAGTAACATTAACTATAATTAGTGTCACAAAATGAAACAACTAATTTAATAATACAAATTCACTTTCACTAAATATTTTTTGTCCTTTTAGCTTCGCCTGTATATATTTCTACAAGCTATTTGTCTTTTTTTTTTTTTATCAAATCTCTTTAATTACGTATCAAAGTTTGAAATTAAAATTGTAAATCAAATTCTTTATCATGTTCATTTTATAATATGTTTCCGTTGCAATACACAGATGTCGATACTAATAATAACTAAACTATATAAAAAAATAAACAAACATAATAATACAATTTCTTATTCAAAAAAAAAAAAATAGGGGGCTGCTATGACGATTGACATCCCATGTTGAGACCGCAACGGTATATGAATATGACGGCTCCCAAGAATATGGCCGTTAATTGTCGCTGCGACCGCTGGTAATTTTCGAATTATGTGAGAAAAGTGTATTTTTTTTTATTTGTTGGGGAATGTTATTAATAAAAATTTCGGGAAGATGCTACTTGCTATTACATGGATGCGAAGTTATGGAGCAGATTGGGCTTGCGTCGTTTAGAGAAAAATAAATGGGAGTAAACTGAAGGGAGGGAATATTTTTGTTGGTGGATCTTAAAAGAAATATTATTTTGTTAGAAAAATTATAGCGATGATATTTTGTTTGATTTTTCAGAAAGAAGATTATTTTGTAAAAAAATTCATCCTTGAGGTATGAGTAGGGGTGAAAATGGAGCGGATAGTGGTAAATTATATCCATATCTCTTTTTTATTTTCTGAATATGAATACAAGGCGAATATCAGATGGATACGAATACGAATCAGATTAAATATTTATTAAAATAATATAAAAATAATAAAAATATTAAAGTTTATAATATTTATCTAATTATAATGGTGAATAACATAATTTTTCATAATATATATTAAAATATATGGGAGGTTGGCTACTATGCTTATATAAGCATATCCCCACATATGCTTATAACTCATTTTTGTGTTTTCAATGTCCAAATGGTCGATCGGAACCGTTCATATTGTTCTCCATATTAATATGTGCTTGGAGACTAAATTTTAGATTTTTATGAATTTTTTTACTATTTATTAAGCCACTTTGAAAATCGCTGATCCAACGGTGGCTTAACAAAACAGTAAAATCAGAAGCCACCGTTGGATCAGCGATTTTCAAAGTGGCTTAATAAATAGTAAAAAAATTCATAAAAATCTAAAATTTAGTCTCCAAGCACATATTAATATGGAGAACAAGATGAACGGTTCAGATCGACCATTTGGACATTGAAAGCACAAAAATGAGTTATAAGCATATGTGGGGATATGCTTATATAAGCATAGTAGCCAACCTCAATATATGGTATATATATGAGAAGGGTTAAAATGCACCATTGATTTTGTGCTCCAACCATACCCCACATCTCTATCTCTGTTTATAAAGTTCAAACAGTCGATCTGAATCGTTCATCTTGTTCTACATATTAAAATGTCCTTAGAGACCAAATTTTATATTTTTTTTGAAATTTTTTTACTACTTTTTTAGATAGGTACAAAATCACTGCATCTGGACCATCCAAAAACAGTGATTTTGTACCTATCTAAAAAATTAGTAAACAAATTTCAAAAAAAATATAAAATTTGGTCTCTAAGCACATATTAATATGTAAAACAAGATGAACGGTTCGGATCGACTGTTTGAACTTTGTAAACGGAGATAGAGACGTGGGGTATGGTTGAGGCACAAAACCAATGGTGCATTTTAACCTTACTCATATATATATATATATATACTATTTGGATAATTGAAACATAAAACCATATCAGTATCCTTAATTATTCACACGAATATTCAGACATCGAATATCCACATCTAAGTTTTTAAATACAGATCGAATACGGATCGGATATTATTCATACTGTTTTCACCCCAAGGTATGAGTACTACTGTGAGAAATGAACCTGCTGCGAAGTACGTGTCTTAGTTCTAGTAGTGATAGTAGGTCCGATGGGCATTGGACATATTTTTAGGTTCAATTAGCTCTATCACCGTATAATTAGCATTAAGATTTGTGTGCACGAAAATTGATAAAAACTCATACGGATTTTAATACGGAGCACATGATTCTTGATGCAATTGAATGGCCAGATCACCCATCGAACCAAAGTAGGTCCAATGGACATCGGACCTACTCCGAAATGGTTCTAGTAAAAGTTCATTTTGCTAAGGATTAAAAATTTAAAATCTTGTGCACATAGCTATATATGAGTGTAGTTAGAGTTACCTATTTCTCGGGCTTCGCTTTGAAAAAAAATATCCATTGAAGACTACATTAATTTTTATAACAAATAATTCCATAAAAAATATTCTATTTTCAGAAAAAATTGGACTCAAAATAATTTTTGGTCAAAACATTATAATAAAACGATAAACAGCTTGAGTAATCACACAACAATTTAACATAGAAACACACAAAAATCGTATTATTTTTAAGCAGGAGCCCCTATTAATTAATGAAGCTGTAGATTCTATAGTTGCCCCCGCGTCTATTAATTAATGATCGAAGGAGATTTGTTTAATTAATTCAAATACCAAAAAATGCTTCATTTTACATATTTAATTTTATTTCTTATCAAATTCGGCTTCCTATAATTTTTTTTAAATACATATATTTTTAAACAATGAAAAAAAAATGATATAAATCAAATATGTGAAGAAAAATCTGAAACCAACGAACAAACATATCGATAATGTGACATAATTAAAAAGATTAGAGGCTTAAAAATTGAATTATTTATGTAGGATTAATTTCATGACACGTTTGTTTTTGCTTGGAGAAGATTTAACGTCTTTTAGCTAGATTGTCCCGTTAAATTTTAGTTGAACTCATGATCGATTCTAAGTTCTAACAAACTCATAGCCTCATAGGATCTAGCTAGCTAGTGAGGTTTTGACTTCTTTTTCACTTCCTTTCAGAGGCGGAGCCAGACTAACTGACTATAGAGGTCAATCATTAATGAGAGTCAATCATATAAAATTTTTATGCAGCGAATGAGAGTCAATTTACGGTATCCGCAACATTTTACTCTAGATCATATAAAAAACTGTGTATAAATACAAAAAATTTAAAAACTAATAAAATCAATTGACCCTCATTAGTTCTTACTACCTCCGCCTCTGCTTCCTTCCATTTATTTCCCCGTGACAATAATCCTTGTTTTCGTCCAAGTGATTTAATTTGTTATATAGACTTCTCGATCGGCAGAAAAAAAATGTCTATCTTGCCAGCTTATGGTCCATCAACGCACATGGTGGCCTGGATTGCATGCTTATATATATATTCACACATTGCAAGCAATATTTCATTAATTTGTTTGTTTCCGTGATCAAATGATGAATATTGATGAATGATATATGAGCAGATCGAGTATCTGGCTAAAGCAAGACTATTTATAAGTCACCTCACAGTACTACATCAAGTCTTTCAAAGCTTCATGAATCTGCACGATTGAAAATTTCCCTTTATTTGCAGTTTTGTGTGGTTGTGCGTGTGTTCAATGATTTTTTGCGTGTACATGTGATCGAAAGATTGATTTTTTTCCATGTGTATCCAATTTTTACAAATAATTTAAATTATTATTGAGTAGAACTAGGATGTTTATAAGTTCATCAAGTTCATATGTGAATTCAACTCTAAAGACTATCAGATTGGCTTCGAACAATGAATCTGAACCATTAAAATCCATCTATTCTTACGAGTGATACATTTTCATATGCAAATTTTTTTAATTTTGGAAGTAATTTTGTATAGAATCAAGTGGTCAAAAAAATGAATGCATTAATATTAATTTATAAACTTTTTAATTTTTATCGCTTGACTTTATACTAAATTAATTCGAGAGCTTAAAATTAATTTTCATATGTAAATGCATCACTTATAAAGTAGATGAATTTTAACGGTTTAGATTCGTCGTTTCAAACCAATTCGATAGATTTTAGAGTCGAATTATGTTAAGAATATAGAGAATTAAGCGACATGTACATCAACTCTCTAAGATCAGACAACAATTCAATACATATTATTTTCATCACCTCTCTCTTTTTAAAACTTATTTAAGTTCAACAAGAGACTTGGTGAACTTAAGAACAATACCCTAGTTCAACTCATTATTATTATCTATTTCTTTTAATGAATATCAAATTTTGAAATCTGAACTTACGTTTTAAAAAATCTAATGAAATTTGAAATATGAATTTATGGAAATTAATCTACAAACCTGTTATTCCGATCCCAGCCGTTCACATTTTTCCATGGACAAATCTCAATGAAGAAGTTTTTTCATATACAAATCTCAACTAATATCAATGGCTAGAGTTGGAATAACAGAGTTAAATTCTGCTGAGAAATAGATAATTAAGCCTCAGAAAATCCTCATCATAGGCTAATTTAGGAAATGAATAATCTAGCATCCATAATATAGCATGTAATCCAAATTAGATACCTAGAATCATTATCAAAGATTTAACAAATCTAATATCATGTAAATTAGGAATAGTCCAACGGCTATAATCAGCCTATAAATACACATGTACATCAACTCTCTAAGATCAGACAACAATTCAATACAGATTATTTTCATCACCTCTCTCTTTTTAAAACTTATTTAAGTTCAACAAGAGACTTGGTGAAATTAAGAACAATACCCTAGTTCTACTCATTATTATTATCTATTTGTTTAATGAATATCAAATTTTGAAATCTGAACTTACGTTTTAAAAAATTCAATGAAGTTTGAAATCTGAAATTATGGAAATTAATCTGCAAACCTGTTATTCCGATCCCATCCGTTCACATTTTTCCATGGACAAATCTCAATGAAGAAGTTTTTTCATATACAAATCTCAACTAATATCAACGGCTGGAGTTGGAATAACATAGTTGAATTCTGTTGAGAAATAGATAACTAAGCCTCAGAAAATCCTCATCATAGGCTAATTTAGGAAATGAATAATCTAGCATCCATAATATAGCATGTAATCCAAATTAGATACCTAGAATCATTATCAAAGATTTAACAAATCTAATATCATGTAAATTAGGAATAGTCCAACGGCTATAATCAGCCTATAAATACACATGTACATCAACTCTCTAAGATCAGACAACAATTCAATATAGATTATTTTCATCACCTCTCTCTTTTTAAAACTTATTTAAGTTCAACAAGAGACTTGGTGAACTTAAGAACAATACCCTAGTTCAACTCATTATTATTATCTATTTCTTTTAATGAATATCAAATTTTGAAATCTGAACTTACGTTTTAAAAAATTCAATGAAGTTTGAAATCTGAAATTATGGAAATTAATCTGCAAACCTGTTATTTCGATCCCATCCGTTCACATTTTTCCATGGACAAATCTCAATGAAGAAGTTTTTTCATATACAAATCTCAACTAATATCAACGGCTGGAGTTGGAATAACAGAGTTGAATTATGTTGAGAAATAGATAATTAAGCCTCAGAAAATCCTCATCATAGGCTAATTTAGGAAATGAATAATCTAGCATCCATAATATAGCATGTAATCCAAATTAGATACCTAGAATCATTATCAAAGATTTAACAAATCTAATATCATGTAAATTAGGAATAGTCCAACGGCTATAATCAGCCTATAAATACACACGTACATCAACTCTCTAAGATCAGACAACAATTCAATACATATTATTTTCATCACCTCTCTCTTTTTAAAACTTATTTAAGTTCAACAAGAGACTTGGTGAACTTACGAACAATACCCTAGTTCTACTCATTATTATTATCTATTTTTTTAAATGAATATCAAATTTTAAAATCTGAACTTACGTTTTAAAAAATCGAATGAAGTTTGAAATCTGGAATTATGGAAATTAATTTGCAAACCTGTTATTCCGATCCCATCCGTTCACATTTTTCCATGGACAAATCTCAATGAAGAAGTTTTTATATATAAATCTCAACTAATATCAACGGCTGGAGTTGGAATAACAGAGTTGAATTCTGTTGAGAAATAGATAATTAAGCCTTAGAAAATCCTCATCATAGGCTAATTTAGGAAATAATAATATAGCATGTAATCCAAATTAGATACCTAGAATCATTATCAAAGATTAAACAAATCTAATATCATGTAAATTAGGAATAGTCCAACGGCTATAATCAGCCTATAAATACACATGTACATCAATTCTCTAAGATCAGACAACAATTCAATATATATTATTTTTATAATCTCTCTCTCTTTCTAAAACTTATTAAGTTCACAGGAGACTTGGTGAACTTAAAAACACTCTAGTTTTACTCATTATTATTATTATTATTATCTATTTTTTAATGAGTAGCAAATTTTGAAAAGTGAACTTATGTTTTAAAAAATCGAATGAAGTTTGAAATATGAAATTATGGAAATAAATCTGCGAACTTGTTATCCCGATCTCAACCGTTCAAATTTTTCCAAGCGTACATCTCAATAGAGAAGTTTTTTCATGTACAAATTTCAACCAAGATAAACAGCTAGAGTTGGAATAACAGATTCCTGTTATTCCTTTGAAATAACAGCAGATTTATTTCCTGAAATTATGCGTTCAAAAGTCTTGCTTCGGCATACGCTTTCATAATTTTAGAAGTAGGTGTTCAAATATTTATGGTTTTTTTTAAGCTTACTATTTGAATGTATATATGTGCATAAAACACTTCTAAACACATATACGTAATATATTTGAATTGCATTGACATAAAAACAGATATCTAATTTTCATATTTTTTTGAATTAGGATAGATATCTTAAATAATATTGATCTTTTAACTTTATTTTGATGATCGATCATGACGAAAAATATTACATTTTTACAATGTGCACGAATTTCATGATGTAAGCAAAACACCTATTTTATCATGAAATTGTGCAAGGACTTTTGAGCCAGCTTTATTTTCTTAAATATAACCATACTCTCGGAGGAAAGCGGAAAGCATGCAGTATATCTACAAGAATGGGATATTATTCGCGAGAATAAAAAATAATTATCCAGAAGAACACGTACATCGATAGAAAAATGTTATTTTTGAACGTGTCGGCATTACAGAAAGAGTATCCATGACATTACCCTCGTGACATTCTTGTAAGTTTAGTAAATTTTAGTATAACCGACCTCTGATTTTTGTTGAATTTATGTTCTATAGTTGACATATTTGAACTTTTTCTTTCTCTATATATAGTTTTATTATTACCATTTCTTTTTTGTTTTAGCATATATACATCTAACTTGGATACTACATCATTTGATATTTTAAAAGTATTACTAAAGATAATTAAAAAAATTCAAATTACCGGCCCTTATAGGGGTTGTAAGAAATCTTTACTAACTAAAAACTAGCTTAGCTTTCCAATATCAACTAATTTGATAATTGGAAAAGTTAGTTTAATTTTAACGGCTCTTTGATGGATGAACAATCAAATTTCAAATTGATTCAATATAATTGTGATATACGCCTATGTCTAAAGATGGAGCCATGCTTGCCAGTGAGAAGTTGCTAGTTATTTTTCTTTTATTTCCTGTTTTATGTACCTAGATTCTTTTACATTTCCTGCAACTCTTGGCAGCCACTGCCTATCTCTAAAAAGAAGAAGAAGAAGATTTATAATATAAACATTGTATTTAAAAATATCAAATAGATGCACCATAAGGTCATGTTTGGTTGTGGAGTAACTTTAATCCGGAGTAAATTACTTACTCCAAGTTAAAGTGAAATAAGTTAATCATGTTTGATGGAGTAAGCTAAACCACTTCTCTAGGTGGAGTAAGTTACTCCGGTTTAGCTCACCTCTTACTCCATCTTACTTCTTCTATTTTATTCCTCGTTTGGCTCCTTAAACGTGGAGTAAGGGATTACTCCACCTCTTAATCCACAACCAAACATGGCCTAAAAGACACAATGTCCGATGCACCATATAATAGATTACCCGTGTTAATTGTTGCTAAATTCTAACTATTTTTTTCTTAAACCAAATTTAACAAATAATATGGATCCACGGTAAAAGAAAAATGATTTTGACAGTCAACCGACAATGGAAATGGGGAGCTTAATTAATTATTAATCAGGAAAAAGCTATATATGTCATATGAGTAGGGGTGATTAATGAGCGAGTTGGGGTATACTCATGCTCAGCTCATTAAGTTAATGTTAATGAGCGAGTTTAAGTGAGTTGATAATGAACTTTTAGTAAGGAGTCACGAGTTATGAGTTATAGAATTTAACAAATTGTCATAATCAATTTAATATTTTTTTTTACAGTAAAAACTCATAGGTTATCATTAATATAACAAGAAAATATATTAGTGTTTAGTGCTGTTATCAAACTGCAATGAACAGAAAAAACAGACTACCAGAAATGATGGCTCGAATAACACTTTAGTAATTTACTCACCCCTACATATGAGGAGTAAATTATATATGTATCAATTAGGAATAATATACATAATGTATGGATTAAACTAATCTCGACATATATATGCTTTTAGGTAAATTTAACTAAAAGTCGCGCGGTAATAGATCTGAACAATAAATTGAAGATTATTTCAATTTGTTTCAAAATCAAGGAGTAAATTAGTGTTACGTTGGCTAATTATTTAAATACAAGGAGGGGTAGTAAATTAACTTGCATCTGAAAATGTATAAATATATATGTAATGAAGTACCAAAGATAAGGCTCCTAGGTAGTTAATGTAGCTATGAAATGTATTTCTACGCACAGAAGTTGTGGTTTTATGTATGCGTCAAATAATCAAGGGTAGATTTATATGCTATATATGTACGGTAAAAAATAATTAATGCTTTGTGTACTATTAATATATAGATGCACAATTAATCAGGAATATTTATAGAATTGGTGGCATGCAGCACTGTCCTAAGATTAATTGGATGCTAACAATAATACTTTAACGATACAATACAATCAGCTTGAAGTTGTTTGGAAAAGTTAATGCAAACATATGCTCATGCTTGTTTTACACAGGTTGGTCAAAGATGGTCTTTCACCAAAGTTAGCTCTTAAAAGATGAGAAAAAGTGGAAGAAGATACCCTTTAATCTGAATTCATAGCTTTACAAAAGAAAATACAAAAAGAGTTGCACCCCTCTCAGAATTTGTCACAAGCTTTGCACAAAAGCACTAAACAAAGATAAATTGTTGGATTAATGCCAATATTCATTCTGAGTAACCAAAAGCAAATTATGAACTCCCAAACTGATTCCATTAGCTTTGTTTCAAATAGACACAGATCACCCCCCCCCCCCCCCCCCCCCCTTTTTTTACCTATCTCTCTTACAAACACACAATGATTTTTCCGGTAGTTTGATTTGACGAGTTAAAAACTAGAACCACTATAAAGGAGAATTTGCATGTTACTCTATTCCACTAAAACTCATCATCTCAAGAGGAAAAATATCATATCTAATGTGTCCATGCCATGCATACACAACAAAGACTGTTCAAATATATATATATATATATATATATATCTATATAATATATATATATACGTGCATAGAGCAAAACTAGGAAGGAAGAAGAACTTAAAATCAAAGAAATGTTTAATTGAGCTAGCTACAGAAACTCAACGTGCACATCAATGTAAGAAATATCTCTATCAGCAAGACCTTAATTGCATATATAGTTATTATGTTCACGGCCGATACAAAGATTGTCCTACCCTAAGTCCCTAATTTTACTGCTGTAGATGAAAGCCAATCTATATTAACAATCTACCTAATTTAGATGAGAAGGCTCTTAATAAATATCTAAAGGAGGCAACAATAGATGAAGATTCTCTCACTAGCTAGCTAACTAACTATGAAATCCTACTACAATAGGCTACAACTCTCTTTTGTTGTTCAAATGCTTGGGACTCTCTCTCCCTTCCAACCCCCCTCCAAATTTCCAGGTACGTACTCATCTATTCACTGTTCGGGACAAAAAGTAAGCTTCCAATTACTACAGACCAAAATGGCAAGTGCATTCACACTGCATGCGTGCATATAGTTGAGCTGACTTTCATGTATTATATGACCGGTCATAAGCTAACCAACGTATAATTG
The DNA here is from genome assembly GCA_964058845.1 of Carex sylvatica. Classification (NCBI taxonomy): domain Eukaryota; kingdom Viridiplantae; phylum Streptophyta; class Magnoliopsida; order Poales; family Cyperaceae; genus Carex; species Carex sylvatica. Next base: position 109,440 of record CAXKVR010000138.1, read on the forward strand.
CTATGTCTTTATGATAACTGACATTTACATCAGACAAATCTTACATATATTTTGTCAACGCCATTTATATGAAATTTGTTTACCCGACAGACATTTATGCATTGATTAGTCAAACTAGCTAGCTAGTCAGGTCCACTTCACTATCTAATCTCATTGCATGTCCTATAAGAAGCAAATGAACAAACATAAGCTTATCAATGCCATATATATCCTAAAATTTGAGAATGCAGCAATATGCAAAGTTTAATATAAATTTTAATTTACTGAGAATCTATATGAAGCTGTCTTATATATATATTTTTAAAAAGTATTACAAAGCTATATAAGTTAAAAAGGAAAAATAAATCTATCAGCAGAAGTTAATATTTATTCCAAGTATATATCTACATTTTATTTTTCAAATAAAATTGGAAATGATATGTCTGAATTGTTTTAAATATATGTGAAGGAAAAAAGTAAAAGAAAAAAATATTCATAGCAAACTGCATATCTTTGTAATTCAAGCATCTTTTTCCAAACTAAATTATACATGATTCTAGAGATGAACATGTAAGAAACCAATCACTAATAAGAGAAGAAGTTCCACACTGCATTTGCATCAACTAATGCATCACTGATACTGAAAGATTAAAAAAAAAAAAAAAAAAAAAGAGAAAAAAGAAAAGAAATGGGAGGAGGACACATACCCTGGTTCTCATGCACTTGTATACATGGTTAACTAAGGAAAGCATACAATCAAGAGATCTAAGGTGTGTTAATTAACTAAAAACAGAACCCATAGAAATATCAAAAAAAAAGCCCCATGCTTTAAACACTATCCCCTAATATAAAGCTAAAGAACAAATCCACTTCAAAGTGTCCAAGAAATCCCCAAACTTTTGAAAAGAGAAATAATGCTACATAATAAGTACTAATTAAAGTTTACCCGTTTGCATGCGAAGAAACAAATAATGCCACCACAATGTTAATGCCAAGCACCTTGAGATCCTTCAAATTTGATAACAAGAATTGGACCACACGCTATGAAGGGTTCCCGGTTGATTGAGAGTTGAATCCTGGCAAATCTGATGCCCATCCACTTGTATTGGCGCCGGACATGTCTCCACCACCACTTGCTCGGATAGCATTGTTACCACTATTCCAAACATTCTCACCATGAATAACACCCATATGCTGTCTATCATCCATCTTGACTGCAGCCATATGTGCAATAAGTCCTTGCCGTGACAACCCCCCTTCACCTATTCCGCTGCTTCCGTCTAACCCTAGACGGTACATGGCTGACATCTGCGGCACTGCTTGTTGACTGGTGTCCAATCCACCAAAGAAAGGATATTGCTGCATATGTTGCATCAAAGTGGAACCACCACTTGAAGTAGTGTAGTCTATTGATTCAAGAGGTTGCCCCATTCCGGCAAAACCTAACCCTATGTTAGGTGCACCATAATCCAACATCGGGTTAAGTGCGCCCAAAAAGGGCAAACGAGTCGTAGGTATTGCTGAGATGGTTGTGGTAGCTGAAGCCGAAGAAACAGAAGTGACAGAAGAAGAAGATGACTTGTTAGCAGAGGAGGCTGATTTTGATCTTTTGTTGCGGCGGCACCCACCTCCAACAGGTACGTTGCGTAAGGCCCCTCCACGTGTCCAATACCTGCGGCATGTCTTACAAAAATGTCGTGGCTGAGTCAAGCTATAGTTGTTGTAGTAGCAAAATTTTGTGTTGATGGATTCGCATCGTGGACACTTAAGGGCTTGCTCAGGTTGTGGAAGCCTTGCTTGGCGAGCCCGTTCTGACATGGATCCAGGTCGGGTTGCAGAACTCGGGTTTGAACTTGAGGCCGGTATGCCCGTTTCTGGACGAGGTGGTACCATAGCTCCAACTGAGGCTGTGGCACCACTGAGAGGAATATGTGTATGCGCATCGGAGCTTCTGGGAAGTCCTTGTTGCTGATTTAACTATATTATCACAAGAAAAAATAATTAAAAGGAGAATTTAAGCAGCGGATATTCAAGAGGAGATAAAGGAGAATATTTTGTTTCAACAACATATTATACTTTCTAGAGATGAATATCGGAGAAAACTTGGATTAGAAAAGCAGAGAAAGGAAAAGAGAACAAACCTGGTTCCAGTTAGGAGGATCTAGGTAGATAGGAACAGAAGGAAAAACCATGGTGTGGATGTTTATTCTTTAATTTCTCTCTTTATTGTCTCTCCTTTTTTTTGTCCCTCCTTTTTGTGGGGGTAGTGTTAATGCTTCTTTGAAAAAGGTTGACGGTTTCTTATTAGAGATGGTGGAGAATCACATCCATAAGGGCTTCACAAAGAGAAGAAGAGACTATGGCGAGAGAGAGAGAGAGAGAGTACAAGGGAAAGCAAAAGAATTTTATCAACTATCTGGATGGTGGTTCTTATATTTTATTTTTGTGGGTGGGGTTACAGGAATTAATGTTATAGTGTGACTGTGTGATAGAGATCTTGAGAGACAGAGAGATTTTCTTCGTTTCTAAGGTGTGAGGGAAGGGTTAAGTGGCAAGGCTGCTCATGCATGAAAAGTTGAGATTAGAAAAAGAAAAAGAAGATCTCAGATCATGGGCCATATACAACCCGTGGGTGGCTGTTCGTCGATAGGGATGATATCTCAAATTCTCAATTATGTATATTATGGAAGAAATAATTATAATCGAAAGATAATGAACAGCGAATAGCGTCAGCAAGAGGCAAAGTGTGGACATGGTTAAGTAATTCTCTATGTATTTTTTTTTTTGAAAAACACGGTTAGCTAATTCTTTTTTTTTTTTTTAAGTTAAGGTTAACTAATCTTAAGCCCACACAAATAGTTACACGCTTGCAAATTGCATATGTTGTATTCAATCTCATTCGTTTTCAGACTTACAGTGGCAATAAACTTTCTTAAAATATTGATATTCCATATATATACTTCCTATTTGTAGAAGAGAGTGTTATTTTGAGAGTAATAATTATAATATTGAACATTAAGAGAATTTTCTCTCTTAATATCTAAATTTATCCTTATTCAGAACTCTTCAGTTATGGTCTAAACTTCATTATGTATTATTATGTATGTGAAAGTAAGTAATTAGAAAGAAAATCCATAAATGGTTTGTTATTCTTTATTTATTTTCAAATGCAAATGACAAACTAAGTGATAACAGGAGATCCATATATGGACTTAGCACAGTGGTACGAGTTCTAGTCTCTTTTTGGAGAGAAGAAAAGCATGTTCAATTAATTAGATGCCATTTTTTTTGAAATAGTAGGCTTTGCTGCATAATTTCAATGTCAACAATTATTTAGCAACTTGTGTAGCATCGGAGATTATATATTGTTCATTCTTAATTATAAAATAACCTTAAAACTTTTCAACTATGGTATTTATGTCTAAAGAGATGACATATATGACAAGGTAATTTTTATTGTACAAGAAAAAAGAAATTAAGAAACAAATTAATACCAGATCACCAGATAAAACTAAACGTCTTTTTTTTTTTTTTTGCAATTTACACCTACTTTGATGGCACCAACTAGCACTTTCCAATTTCTTAAACAGAAAGAAAAAGTATATACCTTTGCATATTTAAGATTATTTTATCATTCTCCGTATTCCTGATCATATAGCTAAATTAAAAACCTGTTGATTGACAGTTAAAAAGTACATTCCCAATTTTGCTTGTTTCAGAAGATTTCTTGCTGACACTTCGGAGGAGTAGGTCCGATGCCCATTGGACCTACTTTGGTTCGATGGGTGATCTGGCCATCCAATTGCATCAAAAATTGTGCGCTCTGTATTAAAATCCGTATGATTTTTTATCAATTTCCGTGCACATAGATCTTACTACTAATCCTACGGTGATAGAGCTAATTAAACCTAAAAGTAAGTCCATGCCCATCGAACCTACTCCTATTTCTCTTGCTGACCCTAATTAATTAAGCACCAGAAAATGGCAAAAGGACAACAGGATGCAACTAATGAAATGGAGTGGCCGGTTGAGAAAACTATATATTGCAGTGCTGGTATATGTTGCAATAATTAATAATTTGCACAGGTAGTTATTAATTTGCTGATGTTGAAATATATTGACGTTATGTCAGTTAGCTGATGGATCTAAACTGGGGACTATATAGGAGGATCTACATATATCTTAGTGCTTAGCCACCCTCATAATTTCAAACTTTTTAATCATGTATATTAAAATTTGATCAAATTTTTATTTTTCTGAAAGATTATATATAGTTCAACTCTCTCACGAAATATTAAATGTATACTTATAACCTAGTGATTATAATTATATTTAGTGGTTGTGGAGACGAGTCCAAATCTTAGTTACCACACATTATGTGTTTTCACATATTTTGCATTTTATGTTTCAGTTCCTAGATATCTAAATTTTCTAATTACACTTGTCATCTAAAGTTATTTTTCTGGTTTTCTAATGATATTTAAGGTGCTTGATAGAATTTTTTTGGAAGTTTTTGGGAAAAAAAGTTGCAAGGACGAGAGAGATTTAATTATCGGTAAAGTTTGTTAAGTTTTGGATGTGGTTTAATTTGATGGGCGAAGTTAATTAATTAATGGCGAAAATCAATATAGATGACTATTGGAATGAATTATGATAAAGATTAGGGTTATAAAAATAAAATAATTATATTCATCCCCACAATTCTATCCCCCTCTATCTTCGCAGCTACAATTTGGAAATATTGTACTATGGTCCCCACTAATTATTACACTTTTAAAATTAAAAGATCCACGTTAAATAAGGAATGTGATAATTATTTAGAGATTGTACTATGGTTCTCACGAATTATTTAAACACTTCTAAAATTAGAGGGTTCACTTCTAAAATTAGAGGGTCCACTTCTAAAAGTAGAAGTTGTACTATGGTTCTACTAATTATTTATCTATACAAAAAAATATTCATCACGATAAACGTATACGAGATGATTATTCAAATATTTTTACATAGGTATTGTTGAATTTTAGAGATAGATAGTATAAAATGGAGAGAGAAAAATATATTGAGAAAAAAAGGTGTCTTTCTTATTACAAGATTTCCTATTTGTAACTACAAGGTTCAAAAATAGCCGTTGGTACTATTTTCTATTTTAGTAAGGAAGGTACACGTTACTGTTATCTATCTATAAATAAGTAAATTTCTATTTCTATATTAATTAAATAATGAGATCTATATTTTAACACCCCCCCCCCCTAAGCTAGGAATGTATATATCATATAGTCCTAGATTGCTAGTAATCATTTTAAATGGATTCAAGTCCAAGCCTTTGGTGAAAATATCTGCAAGTTGATCTTCACTTTTAACATACGGTATTTCTATTTCTTTTGCTTGAACTTTCTCTCTAATGAAGTGACAATCTATTTTTATATGTTTCGTTCGCTCATGAAACACGGAATTTGATGCTATGTATCGTGCCGAGTTGTTATCGCGAAACATTTTCGTAGGTTCTTGTGTTTTAAATCCCATGTCCGATAAGAGTTGCTTAATCCAAGTTAATTCGCTTGCGGTTGATGCCATGGCACGATACTCCGCTTTGGCACTTGAACGTGCCACAACATTTTATTTCTTGCTTTCTCATGTGACTAAGTTTTCATCTACAAATGTGTAAAAACTGGTTGTCGATTTTCTGTCAAAGTTTCCGGCCCAATTTACATCGAAATAGCCACATATGTTGTTAGAGTTATTGTTTTTCATCAAAATGACCCTTTCCTAGATTCCCTTTTAAATATCTCAAAATTCTATTTATAGCTTCTAAATGTGGTGTTCTAGGTGAGTGCATGAACTTACTAATTTGGCTTACGAAAAAAGATATATTCGGACGAGTAACCGTTAGGTTGATCAATTTTCCCACAAGTCTTTGAAATTGGTTCATGTCTTTTATTGGTTCACCATCTTCACTATTTAATTTATGGTTGTAATCAAATTGGGGTAGAGGCCGATTTGCATCCTAGTTTATCGGTTTCTTTTAATAAATCAAGTGTATATTTCCTTTGTGAGATAAAAAGTTCTTTATTTGAAAAAGTCACTTTTATTCCTAAAAAATACTTGAGGTATCCTAAATATTTTATATCAAAATTTTCTTTTAGTTGTTTTTTGATTGTTTGGATATGTTCAAAATTATTTCCAGTAATTATAATGTCATCTACATATACTAGAATTAGAGTTGTGTTGGTTCTGTCACAATTGGTAAATAGAAAATGGTCGGCATTACTAACCTTAAAATTACAAGAAAGTAAATAAGAGCTAAGTTTGCCATATACCATGCCCTTGGAGATTGCTTCAATCCGTAGATTGATTTATTTAGCCAACAAATCAAGTTAGAATTGTTTTTCAATTTATGACCGGATGATAATGTCATATACATCTCCTCTTCAAGTGTTCCTTGAAGGAAAGCATACATTATTTACCGCAATAGAGAATAAAATTCTAACGGTATTTATTTTTGCCACCGGTGAAAAGGTTTCGTTATAATCTATTCTATAGGTTTGAGTAAATCCTTTAGCAACTAATCTTGTCTTATACCATTCTATGGTACCATCACTATTATATTTAATTTTATATACTCATTTACATCCAACCGGTTTCTTATTTTTTGGTAAGAGGACTATTTTTCAAGTTTCATTTTGTTTCAAGGCATTAAGTTCTTCTTTCATGGCTTTGCACCAAATTAGATTTTCAATGGCATCTTGATAATTATTTGGTTCTAATTTATTTTTAACACAAGTGAGAAATGTATGGTATTCGGATGAAATTTTGTCATAAGAAACAAAATTTTCTATTGGGTATTGAACTATGTAGATTTCATAATCTCTAAGTTTAGTTTATGGTATTTGTATCCTAGGTGACCTTCTAACTCCTAAGTTATTTTGTACTAAACCTTCACTTGTGTTTTTATTAATTTCACTAACTTCATTTTCACAAATATTGGTTGGTTCACAATCTAAGTCATCCATGTAAGGCATCACAATGTGGTTGCTTATATTTGTTTAGTCAAATACTTTTTCTTTGAAGTATGACTCATTTTCAAAAAAATGTAACATTTCTAGAATGATATATTTTTTATTAATTGGATCATAACATTTATAACCCTTTTTGTAATATGAGTATCCTAAAAAATATAGTTTTTTGTGACACAAAATCAAGTTTATCTTTTCTTTTGATATGCACAAAACTTGTGCAATCAAATATTCTTAAATGATCATATGTAATTTTTTGTTGGTAGATGATTTCTAACGAACTTTTATTACATAAACCTACACTTGGTAATCTATTAATTAAATGTGTGGCACAAAGTAGGACATCCGGCCAATAAATTTTAGGAACATTATTTTGAAATAATAAAGTTCGTGTCATTTCTAATAAATGTCTATTTTTCTTTCCGATACTCCATTTTGTTCCGGAGTATTTATACAAGTTGTTTAATGTATGATTCATTTTTCTCTACAAAGGCTTGAAAATTTGTTGTTTATAAATTCGGTTCCATTATCCGATCTAAAAATTTTGAGTTTGACATTAAATTGAGTTTCTATAAGGCATAAGAATTCAAAAAAATATCAAAATACTTCATCTTTAGATTTTAATAAATACAACCAAGTAGTTTTTGAGAAATCATCAATAAAAATAACAAAATAGTTAAATCCATTATATGAATCAATTGGGGTCGGTCCCCATACATCGGAGTGAACTAAATCAAATAAAACTTTAGTTTTGCTAAAGGAAGGTACAAAAGGAAGCTTTGTTTGCTTAGCTAACTTACATATTTCACAATTCATATAATTTGAATTTTTAAAAATACTACTTAAAGTCTTGTCGGATGGATTCCCAAGTCTTTTGTGCCATAGATCAAAATTAACGGTCTTTGCGAAAGCACACAAATTAAATTGCTTAGAATTCAATAAATAATGTCTGTTTTGTAAAAATCTCTCACCAATCTTGACTCTGGTTTTCCGGTCCTGAAATACGACATTTTTATAAGAGAAAATTGCATTACAATTTAATTCTTGTATTAATTTATTTATAGAAAGTAAGTTTATGGAAAATGTTTCTAAGTATAAAATATTTTTAATTAACTTGTTACATAAATTAATTTTTCCTAAGCCATTTATTGGTGCCTTAATGCCATTTGCAACTAAGACAAATTTATCATTCTTGGTCGAGTATATATTTGATAACAATTATTTGTTATCAAACATATGGTTAGTTGCTCCACTATCTATAATAATTTGGTTAAAAAATATATATTTTGAGTTAGAGACAATACCACATGCACTAGGGGTGTTTTAGCTCCCAAGCAGTGCAGAAAGATGCTCCAGAGCTTGTTTCACTTGATCCCCAGCGCCATATACACCTCCTGACCCGTTTATTGACCCGCCAGCACCATAATAGGCTCCTTACCCGGTTGAACTTTACCCGCCAGCACAATTCAGCCCCTGACCCGGTTGAACTGACCCGCCAGCGCCATATTGGAACTGACCCGCTATACCTGATCCATTTCCGAAAAAACTTGAGTTAACGGGTCCGCCTGGGTGGTAAACGAGTCCGCCTGGGTTGTAGCCGGGTCTGCCTGGGTTGTAACCGAGTCCGACTGGTTTGTTGGGTCTGACAGAGAAGGAAATAGATCTGCCAGGGTAGAAATTGGCTCAAGATCCGAGTTCAGTCGAACCCGCTATGCCACTGAACTCATTTTCTTCCTTTAAGACAGCAAAGGTCTTATTTTTTTCCACTGTTTCTTTCTCAATTTTGTCCATCTCCTCCCTTCTCCGCCCCTCTAATTTTTTTAGGTTTGAGATGCGGATAGAGAAACCAACACCGATCTTGAGTGTGACCCTCTCTTTTACAGTGATTGCATTTTTCATTTTTGTTTTGATTTGGTCGGTTTTGATTGAAATTGGGGTATTTTAAAGCTAAACTACGAGTCTTGTGTTCCACAAATTTTGTGATTTGTGGACCATCCATGACAGATTTTCTACTTTCCTCTTATTGAATTAAGTTTTGAATTTGAGAATAAGAGGGAAAAGGTACCGTAGTCATGATTTGAGACCTTAACCCGATGAGGTATTGAAAGATGTCATCTTCTTCATCTTGTTTCTGAGGTGTGGTCAAATCTGTAGTTAGAGGCCGGTAAGTTTGAAGTTCGGCCTTTTTATTCTTAAGAGCACCGAGGTACTCGGTATTACTTCTTGATCCTTGCTTTTCTTGTTGAATTTCTTGCATAAGTTGATAGATATGAAATAATTGTTTTGTTACCCGTACATGGTATTTATGGCTTTCCACAACTCATACGCTGTGTCGGCCATCTTGAAGAGGTCGGCTACAGTTGGCTCCATTGACAACATGAGCAAGGTTATGATTATATCATTTTTTCTTCTCCAATTTTTCGCTGTCTTTTTTTCGATTTCAATCTGATTTTCTGAATTTGCTGCCGTTGGCTCTTTCGTCTCGCCGGTGATATATTCTAACACCTCCCGACCACTTAGAGCTCTATATGCAGCCTTTGCCCATGACAAATAATTTTGGCCATTGAACAAAATGTGTGTTAGCTTTTGTTACCCTTGCCCTTCTTGAGCCATTTTGAATTTTTATTGATTTTCGCTATTTTTTTGGTACCGACTAGCTTTGCTTGTTTATGTGGTACTTGAGCGGTATAGTTCAGATCTGTTGCTCTGATACCATGTTGAATTTTAGAGATAGATAGTATAAAATGAAGAGAGAAAAATATATTGAGAAAAAAAGGTGTCTTTCTTATTACAAGATTTTCCATTTATAACTACAAGGTTCAAAACTAGTAGTTGGTACTATTTCCTATTTTAGTAATGAAGGTACACGTTACCGTTATCTATCTATATTTGTAAATAAGTAAATTTCTATTTCTATATTAATTAAATAATGAGATCTATATTTTAACAGGTATAAATACTCTAGTGTATAAGTATAAATACTTGTAATATTTGATATTAATACTTTCATATGTCAGTCAGTGTCATATGTAAAAAATACTTGCATGATAAGGTATAAATACTTGTGGGATGACGAACCTGAAAGTACTTCATCATAGATCTCATTTGAAAGAGAAAATTGCGTAGAAGACGTTCGTGGTTTTAAATTCACAAAATTCCTCATATATCATCAGAAATGTGGACGGGATTGAAATGAGATAACAAAAAATCACCTCTAAAAATGTGCATGGTCCCCCAATAGTTTGAGATTTGGTTGGAGATACAATTATTTACGTAAAAATTGTTCACATTATAGATATAAATACTTTTGTGTTTAGAGATAAATACTTTCGTGTGCAATTATTAATATTTTAGGGGAAAAAAATTAATGCTAGAGTTTTTATGATCTTCATGATAGTTATGAAAGTTAATACAGGGATAAATGCGAGGATAGGAGTACGGAATAATTATCAGGATTCATAAAAATAATGGGGGAATTGAGCAAAAAAAATTTTCTCATATATCTTCAGAAATGTGGACGGGATTGAAATGAGATAACAAAAGATCACCTCTAAAAATGTGCATGGTCCCCCAATAGTTTGAGATTTGGTTGGAGATACAATTATTTACGTAAAAATTGTTCACATTATAGATATAAATACTTTTGTTCTTAGAGATAAATACTTTTGTGTGCAATTATTAATATTTTAGGGGAAAAAAATTAATGCTAGAGTTTTTATGATCTTCATGATAGTTATGAAAGTTAATACAGGGATAAATGCGAGGATAGGAGTACGGAATAATTATCAGGATTCATAAAAATAATGGGGGAATTGAGCAAAAAAAAAATTCTCATATATCTTCAGAAATGTGGACAGGATTGAAATGAGATAACAAAAAACCACCTCTAAAAATGTGCATGGTCCCCCAATAGTTTGAGATTTGGTTGGAGATATAATTATTTATGTAAAAATTATTCACATTATAGGTATAAACACTTTTGTTCTTAGAGATAAATACTTTCGTGTGCAATTATTAATATTTTAGGAAAAAAAATTAATGCTAGAGTTTTTATGATCTTCATGATAGTTATGAAAGTTAATACAAGGATAAATGCAAAGATAGGAGTACTGAATAATTATTAGGATTCATAAAAATAATGGGGAAATTGAGCAAAAAAAAAAAAAAAAAATCTTTTTGAATAATAAGATTATATAATAAGTAATTAAATCAATTGTGTTCTACTTGAATAATTTACAATTCATACGAATTAAATACAAACATATATCAAATATTCCTCTAGTGCTAGCACCACTGTTTATTCAGGAGAGTAATTAGAAAATTCATGAGATTGAATTAAGTGGCCGAATGAATAAGTCTCATGTAAATTATTTTAAGGGTGTTTTGTAAGAACTAAAAATTTTAAAGAACAAAAATAAATAAAAAATGCAATTCATAGGGAAGGTGAGAGGGGGATACAAATCTGCTGCGATCCCATTGAATCTACAGTAACCCTGAAATCCCTGCTATTCTAAATTCAGGCGTTAAAATATTTTGAGATGCATGCATAGAAAAGTCATTGAAAAGAGTTGCTTCGAAATTCGTTTCCGAAAAAATTTAACAACTGGATTTAGAAAAACAGAGATTTTAAGAACACTGTTCATGCATAAAGGATTGCAGCTGATTTATTTTGGGAAGGGCTTCACCCCGTTGCTCCAATGTGTACTTCTGCCACTGTATCATAAATAGTACATAACCTAAATGGCTATAACTATATTATAAGTTGTTATTAAGTACCATAAATTAAGTTACCAACCATGACAACTTCTAATGCAATATATATCCAAGACACCTAAAAATAGAATTAACAAATTACATAAATTATAGCTAGCATCCATTACTATTAATTAACACATTAGCTCTAAGAACAAGAATCAGCCTTTAGTCTTGTGACAGAAGACACTTTCTATGTAAAAGATCGTGTGCTCGAAATCCGGAAGGGAGAGTACTTTGAACACTAAAATAAATAACTCACTTAACAACGACATGTTGGAGGCCATTGATAGACTAAATCTCAGAAGATGAAAACCTCGAAATTGTTGTATAGTTTGTCAATTTTCCAATGCAATTAAAAGCACATTACTCTGATCAATAATATGTAAGTTATGATAAAAATTGTCAAAATGGATCGGCATAAATTAAAGCTACCATTTTTCTCCAAGTCCAAGCTAGCTGCATGCAGCTTGCATTGTGGGCTGGTGTCATTCCTATATTTTGAGCGATCAAGTTTCTTTCATATTTCTCATATAGGTTCTAAATTTGTCTATGGTTTATTCTGATGCTCTTGAGGTGGGCTATATTACCATAAAGTCATTGTAATGCCTCCTTTTGAGATCATATCTTCAGGGATTACAATACATACATGTTTTATATATGGTCGGCTTGGCCCGCTTGGGTGATCTCACCTGTGGTACAATTCTTGCATGTACCATGTCCATGCCCGCCGAGTCTTGCATTAATTGATTGGAAGATGATTCCACTCCTTGAATAAAGAGAACAAAATTAGGATGGCTCTAAATAGTGGCACGTGTGGTCGAATGCGACAAGGAAATTTGATGTACGACTGATCCGTTTTAAATTAAATGTCTTGAAATCTGAGGCTATGCTAGCTACCACTTCCTAGTTCCTACCAGCAGTGAGATCATGGATTCATGATGCATGTTTGCTCGGATACGTATCCTCCCAGGTACCTGACTCAACACAATTGAAACGGACGGCTCAGATTTACTCTCAGCTGGTCGGGATTCGGGATGGCAGAGGGGCATGATTGTTCATGCTTCGAGAGTGCCAATCCATTTCGGACCGTCCGATTCAATTCTACTATCAATCAGGTAACCTGAGGGGATACGAATTCTGTTTGCTCTGGGTGAAATTTTATGGATAAGTCAATTGTTTTGTAAGTGTGAGCGTTGTTCTCTCATTAGCAGTTGCGACATATATATACCAAATTAATTTGGACTTACCTCGAACTTAATATAATTTATTAATTTGATTTAATTTGTAGAGCTTTAATTGACAAAAAAATATCTTTTATTTTTAAAGCCATCATTAAGAAAATTAAAAAAAAAAAAAAAATTTGATGCTGGGTTACATATACATTAATTGTATGCATGGTTATACTGTGTGTTCCAGATTTTTATTGAACAAAAGGATTCCCAACTTATTTTTTTATAAATCTTAGCAGTTGTTTTATACGGTTACAACTTCCAAATATTTTCGAATCAATGGATAGCTCCTTCAGCGGTGACAGCAAACTTTGCAGGGAATATAATGATAATGATATTTTCACAATTACTGTTCAATTATCTGCTTGTGTAATAGTGCCAGTATTGATTAATGACCAGGTGTCCAATAGTACGGAAAGTCATATATATATATATATAGAAAGCAAAATTAGGTTGTGATGTGCACATCAAGAGGAGTTAGTGAGCACACCTTCAAAAGACTATCGAATTAACTTTAAACTACGAATTCAAATCATTGAAATTCAAGTACTTCGTGAGTGATGTATGTACATATAAAAAATTTCAAGTTTCGAATTGTTTTAGCACATGGTCAATCGGTCAAAACAATGAACATTTTATAAGTTATTTTTTTAATTGTTTTATGTATTAATTTTTCATTATTTTTTTGACCGCTTGATCATGTACTAAATGAATTCGAAACTTGAAAATTTTTACATGCACATACATCACTCACGAAGTACTTGGATTTCAACAGTTTGAATTGGTAATTCGAAGTCAATCCAATAGTCTTTTGGAGGTGTGCTCACCAAGAGGACTTGGTGAGCATATCACACCCTAGTTTTGCTCTATATATATATATAGGAACATGCTAGCACGCTATGCGTAGCATAGAGGGCCTCAATATTCGACTTTTCAAAATTCTAACTGTCTATCCGAACCGTTCATCTTGTTCTCCATATTAATATGTGTTTGGAGACCAAATTTTATATTTTTTTTGAAATTTTTTTACTATTTTTTTAGATTTATTGAAAATCGTTGTTTTTTTATGGTCCAAATTTGCTAAAAACAGCGATTTTCAATAAATCTAAAAAAATAGTAAAAAAATTTCAAAAAATATAAAATTTGGTCTCCAAACACATATTAATATGGAGAACAAGATGAACGGTTCGGATTGACCGTTAAAATTTTGAAAAGTCAAATATTGAGCTGTTGCACGAAGGCCCTCTATGCTACGCATAGCATGCTAGCATATTCAACAATATGCTAGAGAGAGAGAGAGAGAGAGAGTACGTCTAACACGCTTCCACTAGTATATCAACAATATGCTTTCGGCCTCTAAAATCTATCAAATCGGCTTCAAATGAAAATTCGAACCGTTCAAACCAATGTCCTTAACGAGAGCTTCATTTTCATATAAAAAATATTTAAGTTTCGAATTTATTTACTTGACTCAATAAAATGAGCAAATTAGTACATTAAAATGCGCACACAATCCTTCATATTTTGACTGCTTGACTTGATAGTAAATATATTCGAAACTTAAATTTTTTTTATATGGATACAAAGCTCTCGTTAAGGACATTGGTTTGAACGATTTAGATTTATCATTTGAAGTATATTCGATAGATTTTAAAGACCGGAGGCATATTGTTGATATACTAGAGGAAGCGTGTTAGCCGTACTCTCTCTCTCTCTCTATATATATATATATATATATATATATATGAGGTTGGCTACTATGCTTATATAAGCATATCCCCACATATGCTTATAACTCATTTTTGTACTTTTAATGTCTAAATGGTCGATCTGAACCGTTCATCTTGTTCTCCATATTAATATGTGCTTGGAAACTAAATTTTACATTTTTCTGAATTTTTTTACTATTTATTAAGCCACTTGAAAATTATTAATCCAACGGTGGCTGCTGATTTTACTGTTTTGTGCAGCCACCGTTGGATCAGCGATTTTCAAAGTGGCTTAATAAATAGTAAAAAAATTCAGAAAAATGTAAAATTTAGTTTCCAAGCACATATTAATATGGAGAACAATATGAACGGTTCCGATCGACCATTTGGATATTGGAAACACAAAAATGAGTTATAAGCATATGTGGGGATATGCTTATATAAGCATAGTAGCCAACCTCTATATATATATATATAGTTGTACACTTATTCAAAACAAATTAATAATTAATTTGCTAGTTTCATCTAGAAACGGTGAGGGTGAAGAATAATGACTTGGAAATTAATGAGAATATTGGATTCAAACACTTTTATCAAATGTTGCGTGCCATGTATAACAGTTATATTATGTACATAATTAAAGAGACATCCTGTTACACCATTGAATTGCAAATGTTGGAAGGGAATAAAAATATGGTAATGCAGAACCATTAGAGAATTTTTTATACATAGAAAATATTATAAAATAATATAAGTAATTAAAGTGAAAGAGTAACTGTAAAATTGATACATATCCAAACTCTTCTTTTTTTCACTGTTGCCACAGCAACACAAACAGTAACGGGGTTCAAAATTTTTTTATAAAAGTTTGGATCCGTACCAATTTAATTTCCAGGTTTAAATAGACCGAATAAATGCTACAGATTCGTCTATTCATCGATCGAGAATCGAAGTTATTCTTCTTTTTTTTCCTATATTATTTTATAATATTCTATAAAGACACATTTCTAGAACCGTTAAGAGTTCTTATTTGTAACATTCTCTTGAAATTAAGTTCTTGTTCTTCTCTAACGCAAATCCCCAATTCTGCTTTAACCAAATCCGGAAACGTAGCTCTAGACTAAAGAAATGAGATTTCTTATTTCCGCAAAAAGTATCATCTAATTATATATTAAGTGAATTTTATTTATACATGTAGCGGGTCAAAGAATGCTGTGATAAAAGCAGGCCCCTTTAATTTGAAGAAAATTTTATGTTCGTTTTTGCTTACACGTGGAATAAAAATATTGGAGATGGCGCGCGAGGTTGATTAACTAGTTCCATCAACAGATGCTCTCGGTCGGAAATCTCTCCCCTTGCATGGATTTCCTGTTTGGAAGGGGTGCACACGCACGAATTCACGATCCTCTCCAATACCTGATAAGGGAATCTTTTATCTTTACTAGATCTGGACCGTTATTTTTAACTTGGCATGAATATCAAAGTCCAATAATACTCCCCCCATAATGATCCGAATCTCAAACCAGTTGTGATTTAATCTCAAACCGTAAAGTGAGATAATCCTCTGCAATAACTGAGAGGATACAAACGTGTATACGTAGAATAAAGAATTTGTACCATCCATTTTAAGCTGCACAAATTTTAAAAACTCTCGTGTATCTAATGATTGGTCCGAAATAATTATCGCTCAGCGAAAATTGCATATAGTAATGCGATATTACAGAGGATATATGTTTCCAAATACAACAGATACCGTATGAATTCGAGAAATTATATAGTTTCCTAGATATTGTAAAAAAAAAAATTATTACAAGTATTTTAGAGTTAATCTGTGTGGCACTTTTTATTGAAATTAAATATTTGTTCATTATTAATTTGCAACACGTAAACCTGAAAATTTGAGCTGCAAATTAATCTCTCATGTACTGTTATCCTTAATAGCACCTAAAAAGGGATGAATATGAGATATTTTATAGAAATTTAACCATTTTTGGTTAATTATTCAAAAACTAAAATATTCAATTGCAAATAAAATAAAATAGAAGAGTAAAAAGAATTGACACGCGATATGTTAATAAAGTTCAACAAAAATGGCATACATCTTCAATGCTTGAAATGCTTTTCTCGGTGCGTCTTTTTATTACCAACTTGAAAAGAATACAACTTGTAAACTGGTGAGTCCTTACAAAATAACATGAAATCACACTACCTTGTAAAGCGAGCTGAAATGGCTCTAAGTTCAAACTCTCAAGAGCTAAACTCTTAGATAATCACTCTAACCTAATTTAAGCAGAGATTAGTGAAATATATTTGAGATCTAATAAAGGTTTTAATGTTTTAAGCACATCCAACAATGGTGGCTTAGTCTTAGCAGATAAAAACGTAATATTGAAGTGTTTTGCGATTGCTGCAAATAGAATAGCCAAATTCAAACCTTCTATTTATATCGAAGGAAACAAAATTAGATTTTTGGTGACAACCATTACCAACTGTTGCCAATCGTTGTAATAGTTACAACGGTTGAGGCAGCTAATTGTTCAATGGTTGTCAATATTTATCAACAATTAGTGAAATAGATTTGAGGTTCATTTGGAGAGAAAGGAATAATAGAATATTCAATGACAAAGCAAAGACGGTCATAATGTTTACTAATGAGGTGATGACGGACATGCAACAATGGATTATGAACTGTTGAGAGATAATTATTTTTAAGGCATTAAAGAATAGAATGAGCGGTATAATTAGTGTAAATATTAGTTATCTAACTATGTCTGTTGGGCACTTGTAAATAACTTTCTATTAATCAAAATGTAAGATGGCAAGTTGTCACCTTACCCTCAAAAAAGAAGACTATAAAGCTACATTTTAATTTCAAATATTATTTAAATCGTTGTATCGTTTGTCAACCGTTGCTAACAATTGTTCATTGACTTTTCAACTTCAAAATAATTGTACCAATTTTTAATTATTTGTTGCTTAATTAATAAATTGTCTTGGTCAATTTGCTTTTTTTTCATCAATTCATATTGCAATGATAACTCCTATGAACCTGCACATATTCCGATCAAAGAAATTGTAAAATTCAAATTTGTATATTTTATAAATTATTCAAATTAAATATATCAAAAAAAAATTACTACAATTATTGATGCAGTCAAAGTTAACTCAGGCACTTTAAACTATATAAGTTGCAACAATTTACAGTGAATTAGTATATTTATATTTTAAACAGCTATATTCCTATGTGCATGTAGTAGTTTGTGATGTGTTTTTTTTTTTTTTTTTTTTTTCAGAATGTTGGTCTCATCTTTGTGAAGAAAATGAGTCCAACGTTCCGCAACCATTTGAATAGAATGCAGTCCTATTTTAATTTTACAATTGGACATATAATAATAAATATAATTATATTGAATTCAATATTGAAATTGTTATATGTTTGTATTTTAATATATGATCCTATGATATGGAAAAAAAGTAATTTCGATGTTAATTTCTTACTGATATTGATCATGACACAAAATAAATAGTGTAAATCATACATATTTTTATGAATAAATTAAGTTTTCTTGCTATGAAAAATATTACAATCTGTATAAGAATATTTGTAGAACTGTTCAATTGATACATAAGGAATTTTTGTGACTGCTTCTATTTTTAAAAGAATAATTATTTCAGTATCCGCGCTACAGTATCCGCACTTAGAAAAATAATGTATTATGGTCTCCACTAATTATTATTCTAAAAGATATTATATAGTCTCAACTAATTATTTTTCTAAAATTCCAGCAGCACCATTTCTTTTTGGTCCCACTAATTATATAGTTTCTCTTTTACAGTCCCGCATCAATCTTTCTCTAACAAAAATAGTTGACCTCATACATATAAATACTTCAGTGTATAATTATAAATACTTTCAATACTTAGATATTAGTACTTTCAATATCATATGTAAAAAAAAACTTGTAAATATAGGTATAAATACTTGTACGACGAGATATAAATACTTACACGACAACGAGTCTGAAGGTAAATATAAATACTTACGCGACGATGAGTCTGAAGGTACGTTATCATGGATCTTATTTGAAAGAAAAAATTGTGTAGGTATTAATAATTTATAAAAAAAAAATTGTGGAGATTTTGCAGTCCCTGCAGGAAGTTATCTTTTTGCATTTAATTTTCGGTGGTCCCCCGATGGGTACAGTACTACGGGTACTATTATCTTCGCGCTACAGTACCCGCACAATAAATAATTGTTCACCTCATAGCTATAAATACTTTCGTACTTAGGTATAAACACTTCGTGCATAAGTATTAATACTTCAGGAAAAAAATTGTATTGTGGAGTTTTTGCGATCCCCACAAAAAATTATTTTTTTACATTTAGTTTCCGGTGTCCCCCTGTGGGTACTGTTATCAGCTTCCATTTTAAATTTACAAAAAATTTATGAGGCAATGATACAAAATAAATAATGCAGTAATTGTATATTGTTAATGATATTATAACTATGAGGAGGGTTCAAATGCCTCTATTTTTTGTGTCACCATCATGCCTCCATTTTAAAAACCTTTAATAACTCAAAATTTAAATCTTAAAATTCAAAATAAAACCGTTGGATATGAACTATATCATTTTATCTTATGCACGCGTAAAAAATTATGGCATTTCAACTTTGTTTTGGTTGTCATCTTGAGCTTGTAAAAATGTATACTAATGTAGATAATTTCTAGATGTTGATTTTTTAACTTATTGATTCACATAAAAGTAAAATCAAAATGTGATAATTTTTTATGGGCAGATGGAGAAAATAACATAGATCAAATCTAACGGTTTTATTTGGACGTTTAAGTTTTAAACTTTGAGTTATTTAAGTTCTTAAAAATATAGGCATGATGAAGGCACAAAAAATAGAGGCATTTGAACCCTCCTCTATAACTATATACAAAATATTTAAAAAAAATGTTTGCTTGCTACAAAAATATTAAATCTGTATAATAATAAAATTTATAAAAAAGTAGTTTTTGGTTGATACATGAAGAATGTTATAATTTTGCTATTGATGTGGATGTCATTTCTTCCATATATAATTATTGAAAATAGTTGCTTTATGTTAGATGAAATATTCCAACATGTAACCAAAATATGTTATGTATACACTGAAAATACTTAATTATGACAGTATAAATTTATAATTTATTTTGAAATCTTTGTTATGCATTTTTTTGTCTTGAAGGTTCTTAAATTTATAAAATCTATTGATTATTTCTTTGTATTACTCTAATGGTTCACAAAATAATAATAAAAATTGATTAGAGGTCTGAAATTATGAAATGTAAATTGATAATGATTAAATAAATTAGCCGAAGTATAGTTGGACTTCACAATTATTGGTAAAGATTTATGCTAATATGATACGTACACATCCAATCTTCTTTAATCAGACTGCTTAATAATTCACATTTTATCTTTAACTAAAATAGATCGCGTTTAATAAATTAAGAGCACTTTTTATGAGATATATGAAGTATAAATAATTTAAATATTTTTGCACAAAAATATGCTGTTAACTCAGACAGATCGAACTTGTCATTTAAAATAATTAATCCGATCAATTGTTATATATTTATAACCAGTGCGTGCATCTGCTGTCTCATTTTAATCTGATTCTTTATGCAGCGTCTTTTGAAATGGACGGTTCATGCGATCTGACGACTGTTGACTCACCAATCAAAACGTTTTGCATGGAGGAGGAGCCTAATCCATATACACCGGGTGCATATCTACATTTGCTTAGTCGCTTTTCTTTCATAAATGGTCCCACGAGGATATTTGCTGATAACGACGGCCCACCACGTCGAGGACTGATCGCTCCCAGTTTCTTTCCCGTTCATACCTCCGTTATACCTGTATAGACCAGGTTTACATGAACCGGTCCGACTTTGCTATGCTGACGGTGGGAGCCATTATCAAAGTGTAAACTTTTTCATTGAGCTCTTGTGGGCCTAAGTGGTGGGCCCGATTTGAAATGGGGCTTGATGCCAAGATGCGCCCAATAACCTGGATGCTTCGACCCCCTGCCGTCTGCGCGCTTGTCGGCTTGTAGCTTTAACGCTTTTTCTGGGACCCGCAAAATATGCCAAAGAATCTTCAAGTTTGGATACACGCGGTCTATGCACCTAGGGATTCAGATGGGCTTGCTTAGTTGCGTGGTCTACTCTCCTGTTTTGAACTCTGTATAGACTGCATGGCAGAATGGGTATAGCTGGTATAACTTTAGCTACCTTGTCTAGGCTTACATATACTGGATAAACCAGTCTGTCTGCTATTGACATTTGAAAGTTGAGATGCTTATTGCTCAAGTGACATTTTCAGTTCAATAGATCATATCGTAAAATGTTAAAATTTCAGAGAATTTAATATTAAAGAATATTATTTATTGTAACATATTGTTATTTAATTTGTTTGGTTTCAAATAGTTATTGTTTTTAACATTTCACAAAATATATAATTATAGTGTTTTATTTATTTTAGATTATAATTGCTATCGAAATTTTAAAAAAAATTAACATTCAATTATTAATAAACTTTGTAACATGAATCTACCAAACACCTCTCTTAAGGACTGTGGTCCACATGTTGAAGGGAAGATTAGAGAAGGATTTATTATTTTCTCACCACATCTGTTTTCTCGCTATTTTCGCAAAACATGATAATAGAAATTAAATTGATGCGTGAAATGATAGTAAACTAAACGCCCTTAGGAAACCAAATAATTAATATTTTATTTAAACCTCAAAGTTTTTATAATTGTTATAGCATTCATTATAGGTTTGGTGCAATGGCACGAGCTCTCGTCTCTTTAACTTTCTTTCAAGAGGACACATGTTCAATTCTTGAGAATAACATCTAAAGGATGCTGGTGTATTGGGTCGTTTAATAAAAAATACTCTTCATTATTTTTATCCATTCAATTTAGCTTTTTCTCATTTTATTTTCTATTCGAATAATTCTTATGTTAATTTTTCTCTTCTCATTTAAAATTTACGTATCTAATGTCTCTAAAGTAAAAAATAATAATTACTGTGCAGTTAACCATATTGTTTATTTTTTTAAGACATCTTTAACGTAAAAGAAATTCCTTGCATTCAAAAAAATTTGAATGCAAAATAGTTTTCTATAGAAATTGTCTTATTTAAAACTAAATATTTTTCAAAAGATACTTTTTTCAGAAAAATGCTAAACAAATAATTCTAACAACGGTATTGTACTATTAGTATTAAATGTTATACTAACAAATAACAATAACAGCTGTGGTAATAGCACTCGGAACGAAATACATATTCTCTGTTTTTCTCTTCAATCAAAATGTTAAAAAAAAAAAAAAAAAAAAAAAAAATCTGAAGTCACCTTATCGAAATCACTTAAATTGAACAGTCTGCATGAATGGAAATAACGAAGAGCAACTCGTGAAGAAGGAAAGGAAGATGCGAATTCCTTGATTGGGATACATTTCATCGATCCATCCTTTGGTGCATGTATGATTCATGAAAGCGATAATACAAAGTAAAGATCTACTTTTGGATAAAGACTAGTACACTAATGACAATTAATGCTTAACGTCTGGAAATATGGCGGACCTTATTAAGACTTTAATTGAAAACAAAGCGGGTAAGCATCACATAGGGGTGTACAACAGGTGGGTCCATGATATTTTATTAAAATTTGAATTAATTAGATTACACTGAGTTAAAAAAAATTGTTTACTTGATCCACTCATACTCTAACCCAACTCATCTATTTTTTTATATACGGATTATTACGGATTATGCGGATTAGATGAGTTCAAGGGCGGAACTAGAAAATTTAAATAGGAGGGACTAATTTATAAAATATAGTGAAAAAGACAAAAAAAAAAAAGAAAAAAAAGAGAGAAAAGTAGCTAATGAAAATTGAACCTATGACATCACACATATCAACTAGAACTCAAACCACTAGACTGTAAACAATTATTTGTTATTTTATGAGGGGTGCTAGACCATATAAAAGTTCAAAAAACTCAAAAGTTTAATTAAAATTCAATATACATAATTAAGAATTTTAAAATCATATGGTGGCTTAGCACCCCCTGGCCTATATGTAAATTCGCCCCTGGACGGGTTAAAGGAGTTATAATTTTGATCGAAAATCTATTATATATCTTTTTACTATTTTTATTAAAACTTAGCCATAAATAAAATAGATGTCTATCTGTGATAACAAGCGATTATTAAGTCAAAGCATTATTTAACTTAAAATTTTCTTTTTAATACGATAAACCAACAAAATTGATGTCTATCAGTGTATGGTCCCAGGTTAATTAATTTGAACAACTTAGCCAAAACATAGGATTTTTTTTTAAGAAGAAAATTTAGTTAGGATACAGTAACCGAAGTAATTTAAAAATTTAACTGAACCGCTGCATTTAAATTGAAAAACCAGACCACTTAATCCAAACTTTTTCAGTTCAGTTGAAAACCAAATAAAACATTAGAAAATTTAGCTATATCGAAATGTAGAAACGTAGATTTGAGACCGAATCCGGATATAAATGGGTTATTAAGAGCAATCTCATGATCCGACCCAGAGTAACGGGTTTGTCAAAATCCAACCCATATCCGACCCAATAACATCTCAACCCGATAAATAGTTAAATAGTTTCAAACGTACAATTAAACTTGACAATATTTGGTGATTGATCCAATAATATAAATTATGTAATGATTTGGTACGCTTAAAGACGTTCAAACTCAATTTGTTAATTTTATCAATGTGTTAATATTTTTAGTAAGAATTTCAAGAACACTGACTTTTATTTTTCTTTCACATTTTTGCAAGATACTTTCAAATATCATGAAAATAAACTTGCGTCTCTTTGTTGACTTTAATATCTATCATAATTAATATTAAACTTTCAATTCCTATAGATGATGTGTGTGCATGTACTAATAAAAATAACTCTAATTGTAACTTAATTGAACAATTTTACAAGTTTATGAACTTACCATTTAGCATATATAGAATCAGGAGTAAAGCTACGGTGCTATGGGTTGCATAGAGGGCTACGGTACTACGGCTCAATATTCAAGTTTCTAAAATTCTAACGGTCGATCCGAACTGTTCATTTTGTTCTCCATATTAATATGTATTTGGAGACTAAATTTATATTTTTTGAAAATTATTTACTATTTTTTAAATAAATAGAAAATCAAATATCTTAATGGTGCAGAATTTTTTAGATCAAGTGATTTTCTACCTATCTAAAAAAATAGTAAATAATTTTCAAAAATATAAAATTTGGTCTCCAAACACATATTAATATGGAGAACAAGATGAACTGTTCGGATCAACCGTTAGGATTTTAAAAATTCGAATATTAAGCCATAGCACCGTAGCCCTCTATGCAACCCATAGCACCGTAGCCTTACTCTAGAATCAGAGTGTTAATCTACGGGGACTAGATATGAGTATTAATTTCCCAATCTTTCAACGAGCTAGATAAATTAGAAATTAAATTGGAGTAAGTTCCTAAATTAAACTAAACTAAAATGATGCAAGTAAATAGCAAGTTTTCCTAATTTCTAAGATTTGTAGGGTCTTTGGTTTTCACTACAAAAACTCTTAAGTATGGTTAACTTAATTTATATAGGCTAAATTTTTGTTGGTCTTTTAAGAATTTCTAATCGTATCTTGGTAATTATCCATTCTCACAGCATAACACACTATCTGTAAAGGGTGGACAGATTAATTGTAAAAATTCATTTAGATATAATTACATATAAGTGATTTAGACATTATTCTTATCCTCATAATTGTAAACTTCACCGAACATAACTGAGTTTTTATTTAGACTCATTGTTCGAAATACCTTAAGAATGCGCACTTATCCTATATGAAACTGACACTCCTGTAAACCAAAGGAAATTACACACGCTTAAAGTCGATTGAAAGTAATTTGAGGTTATTTTATTTTATATTTGTTTGGTTCCTACACGGCCCGTAGGTCTATTTGAGGTTGTTTGAAGCATGAGAAGTAATTATAATATTTTTTTATTGAAAGTTTAGTAGAAAAATAATGTTTATTATTTATTAGTAAAGTGAGAGTAGTAATAATTTATTAAATTTCATATTGAGGAATATGTAACGCCAGGTAATAAAATTCTATAGCCATATTAAAATTTCACAAGCATTCTAGAATAAAATTTAGGAGACTTCAAAATTTCAGACAAGCAGCTTATAGTATTTTAATCATATCTCATTCATATCAATTTGTATGTAAATAAAATTTAATACTTGAAAATCTAACTCCAAAATCTACAACATTCGTTAGAAACTATCTCAAATTCTGAATGTAAAATTCTCCATAAATTTTCAATGTCACTAAACAGTGCTGTTTCGAAACTACAGACCCCTTTCGACTATTTTAAGTTGAAATTAGTCGTGTTGCAACCATAACAGAAAATTTTACGACTCTTATGTTTTAATTTCTCTAAATTCCGAACCTATAAATTCAATTATTTCAATATTTGAAGACAAATATTAAAACATAATTCTGAATCCAAATCTGAATTTATAATAGTTGGCCCACTACACCAAGTCTAAAAATCACAAATCCTCTTCTAAACCTACCCCCCCCCCCCCCCCCCCCCCCTTCTCTCTCTCTCTCTTCCCTTCCCCTAGCTGACACTCCCTCTATCTCGACCGCTAGGCCGCTCCAACCACCCGTGCCTTCCTCAACCTCTAGTCCGCCACCTCCTCGACCATCATCACAGCCCCTTTCCCAAAAACCAAAACCCTTTCTTCTCTACCCCCAAGCCGCCACAGCAGCCCCCAAATCAGATCTGAACCCTTACCTCCTTGGATCCGAAACCCCGCTGGATCCAAACTGATCAACCAGCTTTCGCATAGAACTGTCATCCGTACGTTTAATATATGTATGAAACTTCAACACAAGAATTGTAGTGCTCGAAGATACGGACGATTGAGCGCTAGATTCATCTCAATCCAAGTTTCCACCACCAAGATCTGGCCAAAACCGTGGCTGCTGTCCGTAATCAAATCAGAAAACCGAGCTGAACCAGTTGGCCGAGTTTCACAGGGAACTGCAATCCGTACGTCCGGAATCTCAAAAAGCCTGCAAGACGAAAGTTGTAGTGATCGCAGATACGGATGCATGAGCGCCAGTTTCACATCGATCGGAGTCTCCATTGCTGAGAACCGTCCAAAACAGTGACTGTTATGCGTACCGCTATCTGCTGATCCGAAAATCCTCATTCCAAATCTGAAATTTTTCTTTCGTTTTGCATTACAGATAATCTGTAAACTCAAGGTAACTCAAAGATTTAGAACAAATAAATAACATTCGGATCTATTACATTTTATTCAAATAAAATAAAGAACTTTAGAAAATTAGAACACATGAATTTGAGGATTATTAAATAGAAATTTGTTTAAAACTTAGGTTCGACTTTTGAAAAATTAAGAGACGTGAGAAATGATCAAGGAATTGCTAAGCTAAAAGGTGCGAGTTTTCCAAAACTTTTATAAAATTTTGAATTACTTGGATCAAGGTTGGTATCATGTTATTTATGTTAGTAGTTGACTTGTGAATGTTGAAATCGAACCGCCCTTTGAAATTGTTTAGTATTGCACCATAGGATTTTGATGCATAAAAGAATTGACATGTTGCATGATTTTGAGTTGTGTTTCGGAAAATGCATAAAAGAATTGATAGGTTGTATGAATCGAAAAATGATTTGAAGTTGTTTTGAATTCGGATCGTCCTTGTGTGGCGACTTGCCAGACTGTCCTTGTGACAGATCCAGAGTGTGAATAATTCGGGTCATCCTTGTGTGGCGACCTATCAATTCGAATCTAGAGTGTGAATAATTTGGGTCGTCCTTGTATGGTGACTTGCCGGACTATTCTATTGATAGATCCAGAGTGTGAAATTTCCAAAAAGTGAAATCAAATTTTGAATATGATTTACTGTTAAACTTTCATATGTTGCAAACCAAAGTTATGCATATTTTCCATTAAAAGCAAATGTTTTGTAAAACTCTGGGCTGGAACTATATCCCGCACTGAGAGAAGGTTTGATTTCTCGCTCATTCCACTTTTATGTGAGTTCCAAATAATGAAGAAGAGCTCGAGCAAGGTCGCGAGTGAGATCGAGCGGAAGAATACAAATAGCCACTATTTGTTTTAGTTTTGTTCTTGAAGAATTGATACATTGAACAGGCTTTGGCAGTAGTTGGTTTACTAGCCATGTCCGTCGTGATCATTTCTATGTTATAAACTCGTTTGATATTCAATTAAGTGGCTTGTTTGATTATGTTATTGATAATGTATGTGATGTGTGTATGCCTTACGTATAAATACATGGCAGGTTGTCTCGGGATGTCACAGAATAATTCGACAAGATCTAAAGTTTGTAATATGGGTATAATGGATCTAATTCTGAAAAATGCTTTCTTATTATGAGTAGAACTAGGGTGTTTCTAAGTTCACCAAGTTTTTTTGTGAACTCAACTCTAAAATCTATTGGATTTGTTTCAAACAATGAATTCAAACCATTGAAATTACCTTACGAGTGATAAATCTACATGCGAAAATTTTAAAATTTTAAATTAATTTTGTATAGCCTCAAGTGGTCAAAAGACGCTAAAAAAATGAATGCATTAAAATTAATTTATAAACTTTCTAATTTTGATCATTTGACTTTATACTAATGTAATTCAAAACTTTAAAATTTTCACATGTAGACGCATCACTCATAAGGTAAAATAATTTTAACTGTTTGGATTTGTGATTTGAAACCAATTCGATAGGTTTTAGATTGAGTTCACAATAAAGCTTTTACAATTAATTTTTAAAATTTAGAAATAATTTGAGAGTAATTGTTAAATTCGTAAATTTTATTTAATTCACTTATTTGTTTAAAAAACGAATAATTCAAAAAAAAATAGTTCAGATTCACATAATGCTAATTTTAAGATATTTAAAGGAAAAGAAAAGGAAAAAAAATATAGCATGTGGGCTGTGGCACAGATGAAATGGCGGTACAGGTAACTGGTAGGTTAACCAAAGCGGAATTTCTTTGTACTTCTCAAAGAAATAAAAATTTGAATGTCATTTTCATAGAAAGAGAACAAAAATTCTTTTTGATACCCCTCCTTAACCAAACATTGACGATGATCTTGATTTCTTCTTTTGTTTTAGAAAGAATGTTAGGTTCAATCTTCTTGAAAAAAAATACAATTATTGCTTCCTTTTATAACCGTTCTACCATACTTTAATGGCGTTTTATATTTATATTCGCTATATTTGTTTCAGATTTCTTTCTGATTTTTTTTATCAATTGTTATTAAAAAAAACTAATATTATACTGTTAACGCACCATAAAATTTTATACTGGCACAAATTAATATTCTGTCAAAACTTTATATAAAGCTTCACCTATTTTTGTTCTAACGTTTTTGGTGCTTTATGAAAATTTGACTGACAGTAATTAATATTTTGTCAATATATATGAATTTAACTGTCATTGTTAATATAAATTTCTTACATGCCAATACGAATCTATAGATTAGTCATCAAATTAACTAATAACATCTAAACAAGTTCGGAATTAATAATTGAATAAATACAAGATAAGAATTAAAATGGCAAATTTTTAAACATGGGAAAGTACCTTGTAAACATTTTAATTTGTTAATCTCGAAATATAAAAAGTATAGTAATCCTCTTTTCCTGCTTTCCCTGCCCTTCCGTTTTCTACATCTATTTTATTGAAGCGTGGGCCCGGAAGAGCACTGTCATAATTAGTTGGTTAGTGTTTTAAGGGCTTTGCAAGGCTGGACTCCAGGCCTTAAATACGTTTTGTAAGGGACATGCTAAAAGGGGAAAAGAAAAATAAAAGGCTAAGCCTAATGCCGTAATCAGTAAGCCTGCTCCTTGCATCAACATTATAAGACAGGCTGGGAGCTTCCGCAATTTGGGCTTCTTATTTCAAGGCTTCATTTGGGCTGTCAATTTTTGGGCCTAGAAAACCTTTCGGCAGTTAAATATAGGTCTTTATAGCATTGATGGTACTTGGTAAACAATTGGGACACGCAAAGCTCTAAAGTCGGAACAAGAATATTCAGTGGCACAAAAAATGATGGCAAATTTGTATAAGCAAAATTTAGATGGGACCAATCATGTAAACACAATTTTGTGGACGAAATTAGGAACCTATTTTTAATTTGATTCGAGAGAATTATGAAAAAAAAATGCTTCCTAAAAGCAATCAGCAGTCCAATTATACTCTCTGATATTTTTTTCTGTTTTTTTTAGTAGTCTCTCTGAATTTTCTAACAACAGAAAAGGGTTATATATTAATTGAGGAAACTAAAAAAACAAAAAAAACGAGGTTGACCAGAAAAAGGAATATAATATCTATTGTTGGCGACTATTATTTGAAGAAAATAATATTATATTATTTTGTTAAAATAACAAACAGCGTGAAACCGTTCAAACTATCGCGCCGTCCCAGTTTAGTCCACGCAAAAATGCTGGGCACTTTTGAACCTCACAGCAGATGACAACCGTCCGATGAGAGAGGTAGGGCTAGTCGGCACCTGTAATCTAACGCTCCAGGTTCATCAGAACTTTCTAGAACCCCTCTCCAATTGAAAGCGAGCCTATATAATCACGCTCCCTCGCCTCCTTTCCACTTATTCCACCTCCACAAAACCTAATCTTCAACCCTTGCAATTCTATTCTTTTCTTCCATAGTAGGTTTTAGTCTTAGTTTCTTGTCTTCAGATCTGTTTCTGAGAGATGGCCGGCAAGGGTGAAGGTCCTGCGATCGGTATCGATCTCGGTACCACCTATTCTTGCGTTGGTGTGTGGCAACACGATCGTGTTGAGATCATCGCCAATGACCAGGGAAACCGTACGACCCCGTCCTACGTGGCTTTCACTGACACCGAGAGGTTGATCGGTGATGCAGCCAAGAATCAGGTCGCCATGAACCCCACCAACACTGTTTTCGGTGAGTCAGATCTGCTCTGTTTTTTATTCTGTTCTTAGATGTTTTAGATTTAGATCTGTGTCTCTTGCTGAGGATCTTCTATGGTCCAGTAGACAGTAGATCTGTGGTTTATGTTGACATTAACCTTTAGGTCAATTTGGATCGAGTTTTGCTATAGGTTTGTGAATATTTTATTAGTTGATTTAAAGGCCTATCTGGTAGAGAACTATGATTCTGTCTATCTTTTAGCAAAAGGCTGATCTTGATTTATTTCTGTACAGATTTGTTGTTTGAAATATGATTCTTGTGGAAATACAGTTGTGTTTGCTATAGTTAAATGCCCAGTTACATATGTATGGTGTTAAGTTATAATTTATAGTTATTATGGATTGTTCCAGAGCATGTCTGTATCTGATATTTTGTTTTAGTTTATTCAGATGTTAAGATTGTTTCTATTACGTGTATATCATTATTATATCAGCTATCATAAGCAATGTTTGGTTATTGCTTGTGAAAATCTTCCACAGCATTTATAGTTCTTATCTTTATGGAAAAGATTGTTTTGTTTGTCTCATATAACCTCTAATTCATAACAATGTAAACCAGCCTTGCAAATTACTCTGTATTTTAGCGAGTCTGCACTCTTACATCTGTTTTTTGTAATTAAGTAGTGCCCTCAGACTTGTTATATCTAAAGATTATATCATTGTATCCGCATCATCAAAGTCTAACAATTTACCTCATTATATTTCAGATGCCAAGCGTTTGATTGGTAGGCGCTTCCAAGATGCCTCAGTTCAGAGTGACATCAAATTGTGGCCATTCAAGGTTGTTCCTGGGCCAGCTGACAAGCCCATGATCCATGTCAACTACAAGGGTGAGGAGAAAGAATTTGCAGCAGAGGAGATCTCCTCCATGGTGCTCATCAAGATGAAGGAGATTGCCGAAGCCTACCTTGGCTCTACCATAAAGAATGCCGTGGTCACTGTCCCAGCCTATTTCAATGACTCTCAACGTCAGGCCACAAAGGATGCTGGTGTCATTGCTGGGCTCAATGTCATGCGTATCATCAATGAGCCTACTGCTGCTGCAATTGCCTATGGGTTGGATAAGAAGGCAACCAGTGTTGGTGAGAAGAATGTGCTGATCTTTGACCTTGGTGGTGGTACCTTTGATGTCTCACTTCTGACCATTGAGGAGGGTATTTTTGAGGTCAAGGCTACGGCTGGTGACACCCATTTGGGAGGTGAGGATTTCGACAACAGGATGGTGAATCACTTTGTGCAGGAGTTTAAGAGGAAGAACAAGAAGGACATCAGTGGCAACCCAAGGTCTCTGAGAAGGCTCAGGACCGCTTGTGAGAGGGCGAAGAGAACTCTCTCCTCCACTGCCCAAACCACAATCGAGATTGATTCCCTTTTTGAGGGTATTGATTTCTACTCTACCATCACCCGTGCCAGGTTCGAGGAGCTGAACATGGATCTGTTCAGGAAGTGTATGGAGCCAGTTGAGAAGTGTCTGAGGGATGCTAAGATGGACAAGAGCACTGTCCATGATGTGGTTCTGGTTGGTGGGTCCACCAGGATTCCCAGAGTGCAGCAACTCCTCCAGGACTTCTTCAATGGGAAGGAGCTCTGCAAGAACATCAACCCTGACGAGGCTGTTGCTTATGGTGCAGCTGTACAAGCTGCAATTTTGAGTGGTGAGGGCAACGAGAAGGTGCAGGATCTGTTGTTGCTGGATGTCACTCCCCTCTCTCTTGGTCTTGAGACTGCTGGTGGGGTCATGACTGTTCTGATCCCCAGAAACACCACCATCCCAACCAAGAAGGAGCAGGTCTTCTCCACCTACTCCGACAATCAGCCAGGTGTTCTTATCCAAGTCTATGAGGGTGAGAGGACCAGAACCAGGGACAACAACCTGCTTGGCAAGTTTGAGCTTTCTGGCATTCCCCCAGCACCAAGAGGTGTACCCCAGATCACTGTCTGCTTCGACATTGATGCTAACGGTATCCTTAATGTCGCGGCTGAGGACAAGACCACCGGCCAAAAGAACAAGATCACCATCACCAACGACAAGGGTAGGCTCAGCAAGGATGAGATTGAGAAGATGGTGCAGGAGGCCGAGAAGTACAAGTCAGAGGATGAGGAGCACAAGAAGAAGGTTGAGTCCAAGAATGCCCTTGAGAACTATGCCTACAACATGAGGAACACCATCAAGGATGACAAGATCTCATCCAAGCTGCCGGAAGCTGACAAGAAGAAGATTGAGGATGCGATCGACCAGGCAATCCAGTGGCTGGACAGCAACCAGCTGGCCGAGGCTGAGGAGTTTGATGACAAGATGAAGGAACTTGAGGGAATCTGCAACCCCATCATTGCCAAGATGTACCAGGGTGCTGGTGCTGACATGCCTGGTGGCATGGATGAGGATGCCCCTGCTCCGAGTGGAGGCAGCGGTGCTGGTCCCAAGATTGAGGAGGTCGACTAAGTGAATCGGTTGATGTGTGGTTCAGCCAGTCTATGTTTTTTTTTCAGTTTATTATGTTTTGGGTCCTACAGTAGTTAATGGGCAGTAGCGTTGTTAGCTCTGCAATTTTGATTTCTCTGCTTATTGTCAACTTTTTAAGTACGTGATGGTTGGGGTTTGAACAATTTGTTGTCATAGACGGTATTTTGCATTGAGCAGTAGTATTTTTTTCGGTGCATATTTGTTATTTATTTTTATTAGTCTCATTTCTTTCATCATTTTTTTTTTTCCTATTTTCATCTTCTTGGTCAGAACTTCAAATATGGTCCGGTAATGGAAAGTGCATTTCCGCTTATTGTAATGTTTTCACTAGAATGTCTGAATAAATTAGATCCCCTTGTATCTCGTATCTCCAGATCATAAAACCATAAAATATATTTCAAATGATATTATTGCAACTTGTGTGAATGATTGTCGGTCACTACTATCCAACAGTAAATTGTAGTCGGTGATAATTGGAAATAGAGGTTACCATTTCGTGCAGTTAGAGAATTAGAGTAAGACTAGGATGCTATGGGTTGTACAAAGGACTACAGTGTTACGGCTTACTATTTGAGTTTTTAAAATTCTAACGGTTAATTTGAGCTGTTTATCTTGTTTTTCATAATATATATGTATTTGGAGACTAAATTTTACATTTTTTGAAAAAAATTTACTATTTTTTTAGATAGTTAAAAAATTAAATATCTGAATGGTACAGAATTTTTTAGATCAAGTGATTTTCTACCTATTTAAAAAAATAGTAAACAATTTTCAAAAAATGTAAAATTTGGTCTCCAAATACATATTAATATGGAAAATAAAATGAACAGTTCGGATCGACCGTTAGAATTTTAAAAAGTTAAATATTGAGCTGTAGCACCGTAGCTTTCTATGCCAACTCATAGCACCCTAGCCTTACTCAGAGAATTAAATGAACACGATGATATAGGTTACCATTTCGTACGGTCAGAGAATTAAATGTTCAACAAAAACATTCAACGCTTTAGTTTCTTTGTACAATACACCAATAGTCGAAATGATAATCTTTAAAGCCTCAATCCGGAGAACCACATATTTTGGACCCATTAGATGCGAAAGATCTCAGAATTGAAGAATTCTGGTCTGGACAAACATTTTCAGTTAGTTGTTCTCTGTTAAGACGAGATTGTTTCGCCTCTGCAGAACTTGATAAATATACTAATGTAAAAGTGTCATTATATAAACACATCGCAATTTAACCTGAGAAAAGACAATTGGTACGAATCGTTCTTTTTACAATGAAGTAAACAGTCTGTGATAGCGGTTAATTTGTTTCCACCGTGGAAGGAAAATTTGGGACTGATGAGCGACTTCTGTGCTCTACAAAAGCAACAGGAGAAATTTCAGGTTCGCCGGATAAAGCGTAAAGTGATCAACTTAGACGATATCTGAATCGTCCAATTTTAAGATTCGTAAGCAGATTGGATGCCGTCTATTTTGAGACTGGCCTTTGCTCTTTTCAACTTCTTTTCTTATGAGTAATGACCTATAACGTTGCAAGTCTTTTGACTTAATTAACTACACGTCATTCTAATCTACCGATTTAGTTGTTCGGCTTATCAGTAAATAATTTGTGCTTGGCATACATACATCACATTAGGGGTGTAAACGGTCGGATACGGATCGGATAGTGGTCTTACTGGATTTGTGTCCGTATCTATTATAATTTTTTGAATATGGATACGGATATGAATAGTCTCGGATACGAATATGAATCAGATATTAAATGTTACGGATATGGATCGGATATCGGATGATTACGGATAACTTGTTAGTTACAAAACATCTATTATATTATTAAAATATTAGTTACTAATTATGTTATAGTGTTATATTGTTCATTAAAATATATATCTATATGCAATTTAATAAATTATTCGTACAATATGCAATTTAATAAATCAATTTAAGAACATATATCACATTTGTTGTGGTTTAAAGTGTAAACGGTCAGATACGAATAGTAAAGTGCTTTATCGTATCCACATCCATTATAATTTTTCAGATACAGATACAAATAGTCTCAGATATGGATACGGATCGGATAATTTAAGTACTTTTCCGGATTCGGATTCGGACAAAATCGGATATTATCCGATCCGTTTAATCACATCCAAGTTGAAGCAGTTGAGACCAGACAGAAAAGCTTGTGAACAACAACCCACAATTGATGATGGGTCCCTACACCTTTAAAAGTGAGACGCATGTTCAAAATTTGTTATGTGATTTCGGTTGATTATTTAAAACAGGAGGTCCAAAAACCTCTGTTTCATAAAAAACAAAATAAAAAGATGATGACACACTATGGAACCCAACTGAAGCTTTTGTAATAGTTCTCTACTTCTATATTATTTAAACGTACTTTCACAAAACAAATTTGGTAATAATAAAAGCAGCTCTCAAAATCTTCTCCGGGAGAACTACATTAGGTCACGATTTAAAATTATGCTCTTAACAATTTTTTTTTCATCGTCAACAGACTGGCAATTCCATGTCAAATTTTATTCTAATTCAGGCATCTTGCATCAGCCAAGACCACTGTAGCTCTTGACATGCTCAAAGGCCTCCTCTTCTAACTCGACTAGCACCCGACAGAATGATTCAATATCTGTGGCCGCCTCCTTGAAATCAAACCTGGACTTTACAAAAGGAGATCAGCTATTAAAATCAGTAATTAACTATAAGCAGCTCTGAAAGGTAGGCAACAATGGTCCGGCTTCAGGAATTTTTCCATAGAAAGGAAGGAGGAAAATATTGGCAAGAAGTTCAAAATGAACCTAAATTCTTTCCAGTGGTACTGGTGTTGTTGCGCAACTCCAGTATTGTTCAAATTTTGAGGGACTCTGGCAAGCACATCAAATCCATTCTGATCTAAGGATAGCATGAATGCATCCTGCAAAGACAATAAAAAAAATTGCAAGCATTCAATTCACTTCTTTACTCTTAAGGCTGTATACTTTAAAAATGAAGGCTTTGAACTTACCCGAGCAATAGTATTGAAATATTCCAAACAGAAGAGCATTAGTGCCCTCCGCCTTGTCTGACTCCGGTTGATGCCGTCTATTAGTTTTGCAGAAAAAGGCACTATAACAGAACAAAATATATATAAAAATTCATAGGCATTCATGACATCTAATTTTGGCTATCATCTCTTCTAATAGACAACTAAGTTAGGTTGGCGTCAATGCTTAGATTCTAGATTCTACCAAAGAGTCATGTTTTAATGCAGTGGTTTTTAATACATGATAAAATGTGCTCAGACATGTACTTACATAGTAATTCTGATTTAGGTTCTTCAAAATTTTCCAGATTGACATCATGCGTACCACCACTACCATCAATATATGCACATGAACTGTAGTTGTCAATAAGCACTCATAAGGATTCAAAACTCAAAAGGATATGATCAAAATTTAGGATACAACAAAAAATTACTTAGCCAGCTATAATTATCCTAAAACAAGATAAGGCATATAAGTTCTCAAAAAAGGGATAGTGTTTAGCATGTACATATTAAACTTAATAAAACAACCAATAGGTGTGACGATGTAAAATGGCATACCCAATGTCAAACTTGTAGAGATTGTAGAGATGAATCTGATTCAGTATATTTTGAAGGCCTTCACTCCTTGACTTACAATTAGGGCCTGCTGAGGTGAGAATGGCAGAGACCGAATGGCTGAATCTGCTAGCAATTTCATGCTCACGCGATACATATTTGTTGAGGCTATCTAAAACAGTTTGAACCTATGGAAAAATGAAAAAGAAAATGATTAAATACCAACTTAGATCAGAGGTTTGGTCTCGGCTTATAAAGAAATTTACCTTTTTGTCCTTTGCAGGCATCACATCCCCAGTCAAAGCAACCCTAGCTGGTAGCTGTATAAAAAAAATACCAAGAGCAAGAAACTGATGAATTGAGGTGTCATGGAGCTGAGTGTAATTTAACATAGCAAAAGGAGAGTTACCGATGAACCCACTTGCAAATGAAGAGAAACTTTGGTTGGAACAAACAATGGTATTCTAATTGTCCTTAATAATCTGAAACATACCTTCCCAAAAAATATGCTCAATCCAAGTCAAGAAAACCTTCCATTAGCATTTAAAAAATTAACAATTTCCACGTAAATAACATTTTGGCCTATAAACATTAATCATACTTAGATAAAACTCATCAATTGCAATTCAAATTTAGTAATACTATTTAAAAAACAAACATATATTTTAAATTCACCAACCTTTTTTAGGGTTCTAAGCAATGCTATCAGCTGGCCAGGAACATTACTGCATATTGAAAGAGAACCTCGTTCATCGATTATTGTGTTCTACATATTTTAGTAACAAAAAGGAATGGTTAGTTAAACAGTTTCTAGGACCTCATTTTACTAATAAACTAGAACAAAGAATAAAACAATCAGATATCCTCTGGACTGCCATGTGGTTACTTCAACAAGGCCATGGGACAGATCAATATATGACTATGCGCACAGGTGGCACCATGGCAGCACCATAGTGGATCCAAAGTTGAGTAAACATACTGTATTGTGCAAATCTCCTTCAGGTACTAGTAAGTGGGGGCAGCCTTTGTGAAACATGTAGATAACCTTTGATGTATGAATCTCTTCCTTGCTTTGGTACAGACAGAAAAGAAAAGAGAAGAAAAATGAAGTGCAAACAAATCAATTGAATCTATAAAGTAAAACTCAAGAAAAAGGGGTGAGCAATACCTTCCCTTAGCATTGGCTTTAATGGTGTGGAGGTGACCTTCCCAATTGGACGCCAATACATTCTAAGCACCACATTTTATGAGCAAATAAAGCGAAAAAGGAAATAACTAATTCAAGCTAGCTTTGCAAAGAGAAGAAATGGAATTGGAAAGAAGAGGTATACCTACCCGACATCTCTGAGCGAAGGAAAGAAGAGCCAATTTATTCTTCATGGGTTCCGGTTCTTCTGAGCGCACAACAACTGTTCGACGAAAAGACTGAGGGAGCCAAGAGGCATCTGATAAACTGATAAAGCCTCGGACTAACGGAGTCTCTTCCCCTCTGATAAATGAAAATGGTCAAGAGTTATGTTTTGAATGAAAAAGTAAACAAAGATCGAAGCTAAACAAGGGTTTTCAAAACCATGAGTAAATTGGGCTTGTAATTTCCGGGTTTTATATATAGCCAGAAGTGAAACAGATCAGGCCTTAACAAAAGGCCCGGGAAACATTTTCAAATAGGAACGAAACCTACTCATTTCTTTCTTCCTTCGTATCTCTTTGCCAGTTTGAGAATTGCTGTTATTATTAACCATCCTGCTTTCCTGAATGCAAACGATGCACTATCCCAATATTGCAGAAAGATAGTAAGCCTAAGCTTTTTGTTCGGAATGAAAAGGATTCTTGATTTAATTGACCAGCTACTGGTAGAGTGGAAAAAACGTAACGTGCCAGTGCCGTGTCGTGACTAACACGCTGTGACTTTGGTCTCGTGCCGTATCGTGCTGTGATCAAGTGAACAGTGGCCCGTGCCGTGCCATGACCAAAATGTTAAGGGGTGATCACGGCACGCGAGTCACGACGTGACTATTCGCGTGCCGTATCCAAACGTAACTGGTCAC
Source organism: Carex sylvatica (assembly GCA_964058845.1). Lineage (NCBI taxonomy): Eukaryota > Viridiplantae > Streptophyta > Magnoliopsida > Poales > Cyperaceae > Carex > Carex sylvatica. The sequence continues at coordinate 147,335 of CAXKVR010000138.1, forward strand.
GTTTAACTATTTTTTTCATAATTTATTCAAGATTCACCATTTGATTAAGACATAATTGTCCTAATTACACATGACTCGCCTAATTAAGTGTCGTGTCGTGTTGTGACTGGATCTTTCACATACCGTGCCATGACCAAAATGTCAAGGGGTAGTCACGGCATGGAACAGTAACACGTGCTGTACCGTAACTATACCATTCCGTAACAGAGCCGGCTCCGCCGTGCCATTTTTCCCACACTAGCTACTGGAGTATAATACGGTCAATTTGTTTCGAGTTAACAACTATTGACCAAAATTTTAAATGTTTTCATATTACGAAAGTAAAGTTTTTTTGGAGTACGTTTAGGTGACACAGGAATAGCGCTAATTCAGAAATAGTTACTATTTTTGATGAGTTATTTTCAATCCAACACGTTTGGATGAAAAAAAAAAACGCTTTTTTCAACAAAAGAATAGCTCGAGTATCTGCTATTCCGCTATTCTTATGAAATGTTAAATTAGCAGTTCTTCCGAATCAAAAAATAGCTACTATTTTCGAGCTATTCCTTGATTCATCCAAACATACCTTAAGATAAATGGTAAAAGATAAATGGTAACAGCTGAATGGAAAACTTTTTCCGAAAACTCTCAGTTGTTGCATTTGGTTAAGATGCTGCATTTTCCAATACAAAATTAAGGCCAGTTATTTTTACATAGCCATCTTCGACTTGCGGACAGAACCAGCTTCAAATTCAGCAAAACAAAAATATAATAAAAAAATGAACTAAATTTTGTCACTCTCGGAAAAAAACTGTTGACTACGTATTTGTTCTTAATTATTTTTATTTACACTGTCTTGATCTGAAACTATCAGGGTCTAAAAGCCTTATCAACAATTTCTCCAGCTTCTTAGACCTATCAGTTGGTCTTATAATAAAAGAATTGCTGTAAACACTACAAGGATCCCTCCCGAACAGCGTGCTACCCATGCACCACCCACCAGGGGCAAACTGGTCCCTTTTCCTCCTCAATAATTCCCTGTCAATCCTATCCAAAACCTGATAACCGTCCTCTCCGAATGAGTGAGCAAATGCTGCACCACTCTCAGCCATCAGATCAAAATGACGTGAGGTCAGATTCATCGGTAGCAACTTAGGGGGGTTATCCCAGAGTGTGAAACGCAGATCTCCATTTACAGTGGTGTTTTGGAAGTACTTTGAGTTACATATGACAGTGTGGAAGTACGCCTCAGACGAATAAAGGAAATTGACAAAGTACATGAGAAGCATGCGAGGAAGGTTGTCCCAACCCCTTATGCAAAACTCCAGAAATGATCGGTTTAACACCACCCAAGAGGACCCTGTTTGAAAGGAAAAAATATATATTTTATATACATATTATGTGAAAAGGTAGGAAAAGAGTTACACATTTATCATACAAACATACTGAGGTAAAAGATTGCACAACAAAGATCTGCATACAACATACAAACTTGTCTATAACAAATATATGACTTAATAAAGTGCCTGACAAATCAAAGTAGCAATTTTAGTACTTCTCATTTGGTCTTTTACCCAACTACTAAGCTTCACAAACCCTCAAATAAGAATCAGAAATCCCAATTTAAACAGTTAGAATTTAAATAAAAAAACAAACATTTAAAACACAAGCTGCGGCCAATCTAATAACTGAAGTACCTGGTTCATTATGCTGAAGATGAATTGTTACCTATAAATAACTGGTAATCAGCAACAGTGTCTGGAACCCAACCATACTTATCCAGTGTTTTAGTAGCATTTTGAAATAAATATAGCTTTCTAAATTAGTGGGTGGCACAAAATTACCTTGAAGACAATTTCACATTATATGTAATAGTTGAGAAAAATGAATGTCATAAAACAACAATGCACAAAGTCAGTACCTACAAAAAGCTTGAAAGAAGCAGGCATACTTCTTTTCTCCTTCATCCAATGTAATTGTGATCGATTAGAGGCATATAGTCCTGAATCTACAATCATTGGCCTTGCTCTGTGATACCTAAGTTTTTTAATGTGATAGACTTAGAAAAGAAAAGAAAAAAATGAAAATAAGGATCTTTGAACAATAAGAACAAAGTACTCCAAGAGGTCAGAAACTTGCTCTCTCCATCCAATGTTGCTTGTATGCTCGATGAAGTTATAATCCCGAGGTATGTAAGAGAACAAGTGAAGAATATCTGCTAGAAACAAAGTTAATTAGGAAACTTACAAATTGAAAATATCAGATGGTACCTAATTGTGAAACAAAGTGTTCAAATTTGGCATTAGTAAAGAATCAGTTCAAGTCAGTGAAATTACCCACATGCCAATGACTGTACTATGAATAGATGTGAATATAATTAAGCACCACTTGCATTCTAGTGTTGCAATACATCTGAGGTACAACAGATATATTGACAAGGGTCGTAGAAGTGGATTTGCACACCAACTGTATGTCAACCACAAGCAGCAAGTAACTTATCCAATTATGGTGCTAAAATAAATTACTAGCATAATAACAGTCTAAAGGAGGAAATGTACCATCTTGAGATAGGAGTGGATAATCTGAAGCACTAAGATTAATAAACCAATTCCAATCCTTAATCTCTCTTAACAAAATTGCAATTCCCTGAAGCATTGCCGCAACCTCTGAGGGTCCCTTGCTAGATACATGCCCCGCCCCCTGTACTAACCTTACATTATCGAAATCCTTAATTACTTTCTCCTTTTGTAGGAACTCCGCAAAATCTATCCTCTCGCTTTCTAGATCGAGACGAACTAAATAACAGTTCCACGGATGGTATATGGCCATCAACAGTCTTTTGACACGTGGCAAGTCACCGGAGGAGCCAGAAATCATGTAGGCCAACCTAGGAGGTGGCGGAGTCCGTATATCAGCGCTGCCATGTGGCCTGGTGGATGCAAGAACAGAGAAGAGGAGAGGTAGGAGAAGGAAAATTCCAGCAACGAGGAGGATGGATCGCTTGTAAAAATTGCGCTCACTGAGGCGGCGGTGGGGCTTCCTCATGGCGACGTCAGAGGTAGGGTTCTGGCATGGCCTCGCCGGACTGAGATCTCCTCCGATTGTTAAGTAACCTCTAAAGGCATTAACCAAATAACCAAGTGAGTGGGTTGCAGTCTTGAATAGGACAAACTCGATCGATTAAATAAGATAAAGAATGAATTAGCGATAGAGTAGTCACTACTCACTAATCACTATTTACTATTTTGAACCGTGAGAGGAACGAAGTTGAAATGGAGGATGAGATTAGAGGGAGGTGATGAAACCGCGTTGGATGGGAATGGCCGATGCGGTGGGTGCGATTCCACTTGTTTGCTGGTGAGTGAGGTAGTGGGGCCCAGTGTGCAGTGAGTGTGCTAGTAGTTGCAAATTTGTAATGCAAAAATTATATCTCATCACCAAAACCAGAAAGGTTACTACTTTAAAACGTGGTTGGCGTGAAGCTAATCCCAATCAGGAATGCAATTAATGAGATGAGATTCTTCATTCCAGTTTACAAATATTAGAAAATACCAGTCGCCCATGTTACTGGAAGTTAGTACGGCATCAGAAGATCAACTCCAAATATTGCATTCCTTTTCTATTGTTTTATAATTTAAAGAATAAATGAAATTATGAAAATAGACCTAACTTGAACTTCCATTTTTAGTTTAATTATTTTTCTTGTAAATGACGGAGTTAGGGTTGTACCGACAAGATTGAATTAAACAGGCCGGCCCTGGTTTTTTGTTTAGTTTTTGGGCCTGGCCGTTTAGGCCTATATTTTATTAAAAGGAGTTCCTTTGCAATATCTTGGAAATATATATATATATATATCACATTTTTAAATCTAAATTGTTGACCTGTGCAAACCTGCTTATCAATTTATCATATCTGTAAGGTGTAATGTATATCTTGAACCGACCTATAAGGATTAAGCAATGGAATTTTTAAAAGCAAGCATGACATTATCACTTATAGGCTTAATCAAACCCCACCATCTGGTTCCCTATCAGCCTCCTCCGGTTTCTACAATTATTAATTGCTTCCTTTCCGCTACTTGTAAAGAAGAAAATATATATAATAAAGAAAGAAAGTTGAAATGAAGGTGTCTAGTCTAGTCTATACTTGTGAGAGAGCGAAACACAATTTTGATTTTTATTAACCAAAGGTCATTGTCGGTTACTCAGGTTATTGTTTACCACGCTTGCTTTTTGCCTAGTTGCCTTAGCTGAAAGGAATGCAAATAACACAAATTCCATTCGCAAGTGGCCAATCTCCTCTGTTTGATTCTGGACAGGTTTATGTTAGGTCACAGTAATTTACTAATTTATGTTGTCTTCGCAATATGCAAACAAGTTTGTGGAAAGACACCTTATCCAAATAAAATAAAATAAATGAGGAGAATTTACGAAACATGCAAGAAATGGTTAATTGAGTGGATATCGTGTAATTGAACTGAAAAATCATCAACGAAACCCGGGTACCGCGAAGAAAAGGTACTCATAAAAGCCCTTTTTTGCGATTATTATATTTCGTGAATAATTTATTTTATTTCTGTCAAGAGCGTGCTCAATATTTTATAGAGAAGGGAAAGGGAGCCGTTCCAATTAATGTACACAGTCAAATTTGATTCGATGTTCGGTCAGATTTGTTCGAGCTGCATCAAAATCTAGATGTCTGTTTAGGTTTTTATAATAAATTTTAAAGTAAAACGTTCATGCAAAACTTAAAGCAACTCGAACTACTTCACCTGAATATTGAACTTAATTTATTATGATACTCATAGAACATCTCGTTTTTGGATGCCTTCGATATTAGGGGGGATTTTAATATATAGCCTTCGAAAACTTTAAATTTCGATATATAAAATTCATAATATCATATTTACCCTTTTAAATTTAAAAACGTACAAATCTTTCTTATATATTAATTTTGAATGAGGAGGGTTCAAATGCACCCAAATTTTTGTGCATCTAAATGCACCCTATCTTTCAAATCCTTTTTTTTCGTTTTTAAAGTCAGAATAGTCAATCTGAACCGTTAGATGCGATCTATATATTAAGATGTACTTGGAGAAAAAAATTTATATTTTTTTGAATTTTTTTACTATTTATTAAGCCACTTTGAAAATCGCTGATTTTACATTTTCTGGACCATTGGATCAGCGATTTTCAAAGTGGTTTAATAAATAGTAAAAAAATTTCAAAAAATATAAAATTTTGTCTCCAAGCACATCTTAATATATAGATCGCATCTAACGGTTCGGATTGACTGTTTTGACTTTGAAAACGAAAATAAAATATATAAAAGATAGAGTGTATTTGAGTGCACAAAAATTTAGGTGCATTTGAACCCTCCTCGTTTTGAATAGATGAGTATTATTCACCTACAGTGCTTATCTACAGTGAGGCTTACAACCCCGGGTCTACTTTTCAGCCACCCAATTCTGACAAGGGGTCTCATAGACAATTGTCACTTTTTTTTCGTTTTCTGAAATTTCTACCATCTTCATTAGTTCATCTCCATTTATTCGAATGTGTATCATCTGCATTAACTCAAAAGATAACCTTTTGAATTAATGAATATCAACCGTCTGATTTTATCTTGCACATGTCTATAACATAAGGAGTCTTTCAATATTAGTGCGGATCTAGTCTGCATGAATTTTGGTCTGCACGAATTTTGAAACATATCGGATAATTGAGATTTATTAACTCAAAAGATACTCTTTTGAGTTAATGCAGAGGATACGAATTCCGTTTATTCTTTCTCTCTGAATTTTTCTCCTAAAGCTTTCACCATCTTCTTCCTCTTCCAAACAATCACTCTCCCTGCCGCTCTCTTTGCCTTTTTCCTTCATCTCTCCTCTCTATTTCTTCGTCCTTGAACCCCCACACCTCCCTCTTTCGGTGCGCGATCTCCCTGTTCGAATCTCACCAACACGATCTCGCATTTATCTATTTTATTATCTTTTTTATTAAAATTCTCTTGAATTTATAAATTACTCATTTTATGTTTTATTAAGAAAAAATAGAAAATATGAATCATCCTTCATAAAATATCAGTTTTCTAATTAGTCAAATTTTTAAGGCAAATGAATAATTTCTCTGCTTCTGACAATTTGACGCATACATAATGACATTTAGGTATATAGTTGTGTAAGTGTTAGAAGTAGAGAAAATGACTCAGCCATTGGAGAAGGAAGAAAGGAATTATGGAATTGGAAATTGATCACCTAGATAGTCGACAAACTCACCTAGATAGTCGACCACAACTCGGCCGTTGGAGAAGCGACTGATGGGATGTCTGGTGTCAAAATCTCGACCATATGGGAGGTGGTCGACATGGGCGAGTGTGAGAAGGTGGTTGTTTGTGCCATAATCGAGTAAGAACACAGATCAAGAAGAAAGATTTATTTGAAGAAGACAGATCTCATATGAAAGATAAAATCAAGTAGATTACTCTCCTAATCTTTAATTTGTTGTTTTCTCGAACAATCACCGGAGATAGGCCAAGAAAAGGTGGTGCAAAAATTTATTTCTCTCCTCTGGAAATGTGCAACGAATGAGGAGGGAGAAATTAAAAAATGGAAAAGAAGAGTCCAAGTCAGCAAAACAAGGGTAAAAGAGTCAAAGGCTTCTCTATTCCAGCTCAAAATCTAATTCCAGATCTCCATTGGAATTGAAAAGTTGGGAAAAGTTATCTATTCTCTATTCTCTAATCTTATCAATCCTGAGTCTGTTCAGTGAGAATAGAGACTCAATTCCATATAATTCCCCTATTCTGTTATTGCCGAGCATGCCCGCAAGGAATAGTGCAAGAATAGCATTTTTTGGATTAGTGATTGAGAATAGTACTAACCCAAGTGGTTTGAGAATAACACTAACTTTAGACTATTCGGATTAGTAAAAATATCGTTTGGATTGTATGTTTGGAATAGTGATAGAGAGAATGAATAAAATAGTGATTAAACTAATCTAATATTTAAAGTCATATTATATTATATTTAATATTTAAACTAATATGATATTATATTTAATATTTAGACTAATATTATATTACATTTAAACTAATATTTTTTATACTAATCTAATATTTTATTTAATAGTAATTTAATTTATCTGATATTATATTTATTTAATATTAATGTAATATTTTATTTAATACTGATCTAATATTTGAACAAATATAATATTACATTAACATTTAAATTAATACTATATTATATTTTATCTAATATTTTATTTAATACTAATATAATATTTAAAGTAATATTATATTATAATTAATATTTAAATTAATATTATATTATATTAATATTTAAAATAATATTATATTATATTAATATTTAAAATAATATTATATTATATTTAATATTTAAACAAATATTATATTATATTTATTTAATACTAATCTAATATTTAAATTAATATTATATTATATTAAATATTTAAATTAGTATTTTATTTAATATTAATCTAATTTGATATTATAGTTATTTAATACTAATCTAATATTTAAATTAATATTATATTACATTTAATATTTAAACTTATATTATATTACATTTAACATTTAAACTAATACTATATTACATTTAATATTTAAACTAATATTCTATTATATTTAATCTAATATTTTATTTAATACTAATCTAATATGGTATTATATTTATTTAATAGTAATATAATATTTAAACTAATATTATATTATATTTAATATTTAAATGACTACAATATGATATTTAATCTAATATTTTATTTAATATTAATCTAATTTAATATCATATTTATTTAATACTAACTAATCTAATATTATATTATATTTGATACTAATCAAATATTATATTTAATACTAATCAAATATTTTATTTAATACTAATTTAATATTTAAACTTACTCTAATTGAGAGAAATCAAATATTTTATTAATATCACTAACCCAACTAGCTCTATTCTTGTTAATCCACCATTTCTATGGATTAGTATAATAGAGTTATTCTTGAGCTAATTCAATTTGCTAATTTGTGTTTGGATCACCAAGATTTGAGAATAGTGGAGCTAACTCAAGAATAGCTCTATTCTTGAGTGATTCAAAAACACCTTAAGTTATTTCTTATAGCAAGAATATAGTTTATTTCAAATTTGAGAATAGTAGCTAATCCAACTTTTGGTTGGATTAATAGAATAGTGAACTACCCCATATAAGACAAACAAAGAATAGTGAGTTAGTGCTATTCCTACTCCATCCAAACATCGAATAGCTCTAAAGAATAGTACTTTTCTTGGGTACGTTTGGATGAAACAAGAAATATAGCAAAAATAGAGTTAATCTCAAATTTGAGAATAGTAGCTAATCTAACTTTTGATTGGGTGTAGAATAGTGAGCTAATCCATATAAGACAAACAAATAATAGTGAGTTAGTGCTATTCTTACTCCATCCAAACATCGAATAGCTTAGAAAAATAGTGATTCTTGGGTTAGTGCTATTCTTGCTACATCCAAAATCACCTAAGTTGCGACATCTCTGAATTATCTTGCGTACATCCAAATGATTTGTATCTGAAGTTAATAAGGCGTTGTGTTGTTAAGAATAAGGATATTTATTTACTTTATAGAAAAAGAACAAATAGACTACACACAAAATTTTGGTATTACGATGTACGTGTTGGAGTAAATTTTCAGAAATCTGAATAGTTAAAGATAATTAATAAAATAAAGTAAATAAAATTGGAAGGATAATATCTAGATGGTGATATTATTATTGTCTTTAAACATATTTCGTCTATAATGTGCAAGATTTGGTTGGCCGATGAAGAAAAGTATTTAGATGGCCGATTAAGAAAAGTATTTAGTTGTTCTTGTAGAGTGTAAAAAAAATAATTAAGAAAATCATTTCAAGGACATCCCATCAAGAATAGGGAGCTTTAAAGGTGATAATTAAAGGTCATCCAGTTAATGAAAACACATTAAATAGTAAAATAGGTGGGCCAATTGATAAAGTTATCTTTAATTAGGAGGGAGGGAAATGATAAAACTATTCTTAAAATAACTCATATGTGACAAATCATGGGTGGTGGGGACTGAGCGCTTGGTCCCACTTGGCCCCACTTAGATTCTTCCGCTGCTTATTATAATGACAAATAATTCATAATACAATGATATATTAATAGTCGAGAACTATATCTAGCCTAATTGTAAAGTTTGCATATTAAAATTCTGTGTTAGCACTAAAAGTAATTTATAAATTTTAATCCTTATGTCATGCTTAAATATATATATATATAGAGAGAGAGAGAGGGGTTGGCTACTATGCTTATATAAGCATATCCCCACATATGCTTATAACTCATTTTTGTGTTTTCAATATTCAAATGGTCGATCTGAATCGTTAGATGTGATCTCTATATTGAAATGTGCTTGGAGACCAAATTTTATATTTTTCTGAATTTTTTTACTATTTATTAAGCCACTTTGAAAATCGCTGATCCAACGGTGGCTTAACAAAACAGTAAAATCAGAAGCCATCGTTGGATCAGAGATTTTCAAATTGGCTTAATAAATAGTAAAAAAATTCAGAAAAATGTAAAATTTGGTCTCCAAGCACATTTCAATATAGATATCACATCTAACGGTTCAAATCGACCATTTGAATATTAGAAACACAAAAATGAGTTATAAGCATATGTGGAGTCAACCCCCCCCCTCTCTCTCTATATATATATATATATATATATTACAATACTTATCCTAAGTAATATTTTTTCTACGAGCTTTCAAAGTACTAACATAATTAATGCGGAACATGAATGTTGTTGTTAAGAACTCATCTCTTGTTGTCATAAAAAATCGATACATTGATAAGAAAAAGAATTGATAAAGAAGTTTGTGCTTTATAGTACTAATATGTTGTTGTTTTGTAACGAAATAAATATATTGGCTGAGTTGTAGGTACCTACTTTAAGTACTTATACTCGTTTTTTTTTTATTTCTAATAGAAATAGGTGGATATTAAATTCACTAGTTTAAAAAAAAAAATACAGAAAATGTCATTCTTGAAAGCTCATTTTTGCTAAAAATATTTTGTTAAATTAATGATTACAGTTGTGGCTAAAATTGTAGAAGTATCTGGCAAGATGTACAGATAATGGTTAATCTGGATCCTCACCCTGATTAATGGATGGACTTTCTAATTAAATTGAAAACTTTTACAGGACATGCTTCATATTTTAAATTATTAAATATAGAGGGATACAAATGAAAATTCGATGTGAGCACCTGCACCTCAGGAAACTTCGCCTCGACTCGAGTACTGACCTCTTGTGAACGGATGGGCTACAGTAGACCGGTTCCGACTGCCAAATTAGCAGTCCATCAAATGCGTCAAGGCAAGGGATAGATTAGCCGGTCCCACGGAGATTATAATATTGCTTGCACATGGACCATCCGTATTATAACAGCCTCTGGCAACTGGAATTGGACCAATCATTTCTAGTTTAGACTTCGCCGAATAAAAAATAATTAGTTCCATGAACATGGAAGGGGTACAGTATTTAGGACCACTTAAAAAAGAAAAAAAAAAGAACTCATGTATCGCATGACATGTTTATTTTTTCTAAAAAAGATTTTTCACATGGGATAATATAGAAATAATAGAGAGGAATTTGACATCAATACATGAGATATTTTCTGCTTCATCAATTGGTGATAACTAAAATTTCTGGTCTCCATGGTTATATAAATTTGTAGGGAAAACATTATTTTGGCCAATGAAGTAATTGTATCATATACATTCTTTATAGGTAATTATACGCGTATATACAAGTTTCAGATGAGTATATTTAAGTTTAAAAAATTCATCATCCTAAAATTAGATTTGTAATATATTTTTATTTTGTATCATTTTATAGTTTATATATTTTTTCTTGTCAACTACTTGTATTTTTTTTACTCATGTTTTGTATATTGAAGAGTTCAAAACATAAAAGAAGAAGAAAGATTCAATGAGAATTAATTTACTGAAATACTTCAAGAGAAATATATACTTGAACTAGAGTTTTGCAAAAACCCGGGTTGGGCAGCCCGTACCCGACCCGCCCGTGCCCGGTACCCGTGCCCGAGCCCGAGTATGGGTCGGGTAAACGGGTACACGGGTACAGGCATAAAACGGATAGGGTACGGTTATTTGGTTCAAAATCCGGGCAAATCCGGCCCGAATTATGCCCGTACCCGCCCGACCCGACCCGTTAAAAATTCAATTTTTTTTGAAATTTCGAATTTGCCGCCGGTTCAACAGAAAAACAGAAAAAAAAAAAAAAAAAAAAAAAACCAAATCAGACTGAAAAACAGAGAAAAAAAAAAAAAAACCGGACTGGGTACCCTACCCGGACCGCCCTACCCGTCAAGGATACTACGGGCACGGGTATAAGACGGGTAGGGTACGGGTTTTGAAAAAAATACCCGTGATACCCGGCCCGTGATACCCTTATACCCGTGATATCCGTACCCGACCCCAGATATACCCTACCCGCCCGTACCCTACCCGTTAGCAAACCCCTAACTTGAACCAAATATAATTTGAACTCCTCATTGGATTTAAATCTAGGTAACGTGTGTTACAATCATAGTTTTTTAAAGTCATAGAAGGTAACGTTTCTTCTTTTCATTGGAAGACAAAATGATAATATAAATTATAGAGTCGATTGAGTCATAATACGTTAAAGTCATGTTATATTATCAAACTTGTATAAATTAATTAAGATAACTAATTAATATAGCAACATGCCGTAGCATTCAATCTACATATGTATATTGTTATGTAACCATAGAAGCAATTGAAATTCTTTTCTCATCATATCGTGTTTGCTTCAAGATTTCAAATTGTGAGTTTGTAATAACATGGACAAAATAAAAAGCTATAATTTCATGCAAAACAAAATAAAAAGCTAAATTCGTTATGGAGGTTATTATGCATGTTTAGATTTTGTGAATCAAAGAAAATAATTTTTAAGAGAAAAAAATGAATATATATATATGTGTGTGTGTGTGTGTGTGTGTGTGTGTGTGTGTGATGAACTTGACATTAATACAGTGCCGCTTTTTAACCTTATTCGATTGCTTCTTCTCTGCCATGGCAATTTTTTTGCATACAAGGAATAAGATTATTTAAATTATAGTTTAATTGGACGGATTCTTAATCTGGTGTAATTTTATATAAGTATTAATTATCAATATTTTTTTTCGAAAAAAAATATAAAATTCTTGAGCTAAAATATTAGTTGTGCGCACAGACTTAGTTTTCACCATATACAAAGTCATATTCAAGCATAAATAAATTACATCTAATACATTACAAAAACAATAAAAAGAGTGTGAATTGAATATGAACGAACGAAAGGACATAAATGTAAAAGAAATTTTGGAAATAATAGTTAGATTTTCAAAGTGTTAATTTAGACTATGCTCTACATAAGACGAATAAGAGTGGAAAAAAAGAGAGAAAAAAGCAAAAAAAAAAAAAAAAAAAATTACCTCTTTTATATTCCAAACAAGTAATTTTGATTTTTTTAAAATGAAATGTAGAGGAGGTAAACTGAATTTTATAACTTTTTAGAATTTTTTTTCTCACATGTCACTAAACTTCATATAAAATGATTTTTTGCTCACCAAACTTTTGATTATTCGTTTTTACCTCAAGTTCAATACTTTTCCAAATTTGATTACCCCGTTATTTTCTGCATTCAAAATTATATGTCAAATTGATATGGCGCTTAGTAAGATTATATATTTTATAATTGGACTATATTAAGATCTAAAATTACAAATTGCGGATCCGAATTAATTCTTCACGTAATAAAAGAATAAAATACTATATCAACCTCTTTTTTACAGTTTACTGTTTCCACTCTTTAATCGGAGTGCTCCAAAAAAGACTACTTGTATTGTATTGATAAGCATAAATTATATACACAATTCGATCTAGTTTTGATTATAAAATAAATTAAATATCTTGTATTTTGAATATAAAGTGAATAGAATATACTTAGAATCAAGTTACTGCAGTTATTTGGCTTTAAAATACAGGAAAATATGAAAATTAAAGAAAATACCTCTCAGTTCGGATCAGCCACCCGCACTCACAGACAGTGCGGACGCACTCAGCACTTAGCCAAATTTTTAGCATCTCAGCAGTTCACAGAAAAAAGTCCGAGCCTAATGCGTCTGCATTGAGATCTAGTGCGGATCACCCCAGCTGCACTCAGAACTTGGCCGATTCATGCTCCAGCGCGGGTCATCCATCCGCACCAAAATCCAGTGCGGACGCACTGAGAGTAATACGCAGGATTTTCAGAATGGTAAAAAAGAAAACTTCAAGCCAGTGCGGGTCATCCACCCGCACTCACCACCAGTGCGGACGCACTGGACCCGCAGACAGTCAGAATTACACGTTTTCAACACGGTTTTTAATTTTAGCGAGCTAGGGACACATTTTGACAGTTAAATTTGGATATATCAATCCACAAAAATAAGACAAAGATAACACCCACTAATCCCACCTTCTAGCCTCTAAATTGGACATAGCCTTTTGCAATATAAGGGGGGGTTCATTTTTTTATTCAAGGGGACTCTCTTTCTCTCTCTCTAAAGATAGCGATAAACCTGCAGCCATTCTAGGAGTTCTGGAAGCTTTTCAAGGAAAGAGAAGAAGGTCCAAGTAAGATTTTGGCAAAATTGAGGTTCTTGATTTAATACTATTTTCTTATTTCATTTCTTATTTTTGTCAATCTTTGTAATGGATCTCTCCAAGAGAGAGTAGATCTCTCTCTAGGGGTTTAGGTCAATGCATGAACTTGTTTAATTCTATTTATTCGGTTATATTATTTTTATTATGATTGTTTTATTTAATAGTAATTTCTATGAACTATTCTTTATGATTTCATTATACTTGCAATTATAAGTACCATGTTAGGTTTAATGAATTAAAATAGCTAGAAATCGTGCTATGTCATGTTTTTCCGTTTTAATCTATTAAACTCTAGCATAGGTCGAGTTAAGGAGAGTACTAGTTTAAATTATAAATGTAAATGATTTATCTTATTAACACTTCGATATTTAAACCGGATCTCCAGAAATTAGGGTTAGGGTTTGGTGAAGTATGTTTTGAAGTCAAATCATAATTTGGACACCTTAGAACAAATATTGTGAAATACTTTAAATTATGTGTATTAAAAATTCCGATTAGGTAAGTGATAGCCCTAACAATGGCAGAACATCAATCCGTTCATCCAAAGTATTTGTATCAATATTTGTTTCAAAGGCTAACACAAATCATAAATCAATTTTAAGTTTCTTGGAATATTAATGTTTGTCTTGAATTATGTGTATTAAATATCCCGCTAGGGTTTGTAAAAATCCTAGAATTTGAGGCAAATTAATCCGTTCACCCAAGATATAACATTAATATTCCAAGAACGAATGAAGTTAGAAACCTCATTAAAATCAAACATGAATATAAACAAACCGAATAGATTGAATTAACAAGGAATTGTAGACCGAATACCCCCAGATCTTCTCAACTTAAAAGCAACCTAAACATTTTTTTTTGTTCATTTATTGTTTACAATTCTTTTTTTACGGGTATTGAACCCAACTTAGAATTATTAAAACAAAACCCCCCAATTTTACTTTAATTGCACTTTACTTCTTTTTATTTTTCTGAAATTAATCAATAAAGTTTAAGCCTACCATACTCTCTGTGGTTCGACACCCTAAGTACTACTTTGATAGGTTGTGCACTTGCAATCAACCCTTCATTTAGTATCAAGATTTATAAATTTAAAAGATAAAATACTATAAACCAAGCACAATTTTCTATATTAAAAATACTCAACATGTATATAATATTTTGAAGATTGTATGTACTAATGAATCTCAAACAATTCACAAATACACCAAAAAAATATCTAAAATAATGAATATGGATAGACATACGGCTCATATGCTTCAAAATAATGAATATTTTGAAGATTGTGCAGTTGCAATCAATCTTTTATTTAGTATCAAGGTTTATAAATTTAAAAGATAAAATAGTATAAACCAAGCACAATTTTCTATATAAAAAATACTCAACATGTATAGAATATTTTGAAGATTATATGTACTAATGAATCTCAAATAATTCACAAATACATCAAAAAAATATCTAAAATAATGAATACGGATAGACATACGGTTCATATGCTCCAGCAAATCATATAAAATTTACTCATACATTTTTTTTATTTGCGTTCCTTTTCTTTCATTCATAACACAGATACTCGATAAGTCTATATCAGTCTATTATTAGTTTTCTCAAGATTATATAAACAAAAATTAAAATTTAGCGCTTATATCATTGGTGGAAAGACAACGAAGAAGAACTAGGGAATAATAAGTTAATAACGCATCATTATCAGAACTAAATTTTAAAAACATCGAAATTGAGTGACTAAAAATAATTAAAATTTAGATAACAAAAAATAAAATTTGTATAAAATTTGGAGACTTCTAAAAAAATTTTGCTCATTTTTTTTTTTTTTCCATCCCTCTGATTCCCTTCCATCTCTTTCTTTCCGCTTTCCTTTCCATACAGAGCATGACTTGATGATGATCCTAGAGCAAGCAAGAAACAGATATTATTCACAAATTCTTTACATCCGCAGCTTCTTAGCCACACACCTACTCGCTGTTTCGCCCCCGTCTTTTAAACAGGTGCCGTTACCGTCTTCTCCTTTTCTTCTCTCTTTCGTCTCTCTCACCTCTCTTTACCTATCGCATGGAGGCGGCCACTACTATAGGCTCATCTCGAGCCCGCTTACTTCTTTGCTCTTCGCACTCATCCAATAAGGTAACCGCCTCAGCTTCCTCAACTAGGGGTTAGTTCTTGGGTTTGGGTTAGTTCTTGGGTTTGGGTTAGGTCGGGATTAGGTTAAGAGTTAGGGTTAGGGTTAGGGTTTGACCTTAGATCCCTTACCCTGACCTTGATTTCGCTGATCCGGTACCAGATCATTTAATCCCTCCTTCCAATTCAAAGCTCTGACCGTACAATACAATCAATCCGATGAAGATTTGTTGTTTCAGATAGAGAGGTTCGAAATCCGATGCGCGTGTTGTTCACACCAATAGAGGAAGAGGAGTGGGTGATTCGGAGAAGGAGAAACAACGGAGAAGGAGACGGCAACTGCAGCGGGAGAAGAAGAAGAAGAGATCTCCAATTCCACCGTGGCCATGGGAGAACCTCTGCTAACTGCCTTGTCCATTGAGAACCACCACCATCAGATGCAAATACACCACCACCACCCCTCCACTCTCCTCACCATGGACTCCACTGGGCCTCACCTATCTGGTCGACTTGACTGTGCTCGCAGCCTCTTGATCCAGTCCGAGCCCTCCATGCCTAGCCCCGTGGACATAAACCAGCCGGTTTATGTTGAGCGCTCCCCACCGCCTCCTCCTGCCACCAATCCATGGCCTGCTGACACATGTGACATGCTGGATGTGGGTCTCGGCTCGGTTACTCAGATCTTCGAACCAAAAGCCACCGCAAGCAACAACAGCAACAATAGCAACAACTCCGCTTCCCGCAAGTGCGCCAAGAGAGGGGACAGCATATGGGGCGCATGGTTCTTTTTCAACTACTACTTCAAACCTGTGCTGTCTGAGAAATCCAAGGGTAAAAGCATCACCCGGGATGCTAATGGGTTTGCGGGTTTCAGTAAATCAGACCTGAACCTGGATGTGTTCTTGGTGCAGCACGACATGGAAAACATGTACATGTGGGTTTTCAAAGAACGGCCTGAAAATGCCCTTGGCAAGATGCAATTGAGGAGTTTTATGAATGGACATTCTCGCCTTGGTGAGCCCCAATTCCCATTTAGTGCTGAGAAAGGGTTTGTGAGGTCCCACCGTATGCAGCGTAAGCACTACAGAGGCCTGTCTAACCCGCAGTGCTTGCATGGAATTGAGGTTGTCAGGGCACCAAATCTGACCTCATTGAGTGAATCAGATCGGAAAAAGTGGGTTGAGCTTACTGGCCGTGAGGTTAATTTTCTAATACCTTTAGAGTCAAGTGATTTTGAGTCATGGAGAAATTTACCTAGCACTGATTTTGAACTGGAGAGGCCACAGCCTCCTCCGAAAAACACCTCACTTTCAAATAACAAGAAGCTTCTGAATGGATCTGGGCTTAATTTGTCGACCCATGGACCAACAAACCATAACACTGCAGATGGGGTGGACATTTCACCCATATGTAGTGGCAGCAAGCGGAGGAAAGATTGCTCCCCACATGCCATGGAGGAAGACTTGAACCAAGAAATTGAGATAAGTCCTTTTGAGCCCCCATGGTTACATGATTTCTCGGGTGTGATGCGTCATGCTTGTGGGCCAGTTACTGCTTCAAAAACCGTATATGAAGATGATGAAGGCTATCTCATAATGGTTAGTTTACCCTTCACAGATTTACAAAGGGTTAAGGTTTCTTGGAGAAATACACTTACTTATGGTATAGTCAAGATATCTTGCATGAGTGTTGGTCGAATGCCTTACGTGAAGAGACATGATAGAACATTTAAGCTAACTGACCCTTCACCAGAGCACTGTGCACCAGGAGAATTTGTTAGAGAGATCCCGTTAGCTACACGAATTCCTGAGGATGCAAAACTTGAGGCGTACTATGATGAAACAGGTACGGGTCTTGAGATAATGGTGCCAAAGCATCGTGTGGGGCCGGAAGAGCATGAGGTTCATGTCTCCATGCGTCCTCCGCAGTCGTGGGCTTAATAAGAAAGTTTACCTTTTTCTTTGTTCAACAATTGAATTGTTTGATGAGGCTCTATATTGTTGTTTATGTCAGGGATAGAAAATATTTCTTCTAATGTTCTTTGTGGCTAGCTGGGTATACTAACCACCGTTTGATCTTTGTGCGGTGATTGGTTTCATCTTAAATTTAAGGAAAATGCTTTATATTTTACAGAGCATTTTGAGTTACTTTGTTCCTTGGGTATTTTAATTAATGTACAATTTAGATGGGCCTCCCCTGAATACATGTTTATTCGTACAATGTACTTTTTGTAAGAATGGCTTAAATTTTTAAATTTAAATGCTCATTGGACATGTACTCTGATTTTTTAATAGGAATGGCTAGTTCCAGTTTAATATAATTTTAATAATAGGGATTCTGCAGCACTCTTCTTGATGCTTTGTGTCTTCCTTTGATTCTCACAGTTTTTTTTTTTTTTTTTTCTCTTTTCCATATTGAATTTCTCATATTTTTTCTCTCTTTTTCAGTTGAATTTCTCTGTACGCTGCAATTGTAAAATTCGAAATTGAAATTTTACTTTAATGTGAATGTTGTAATGGTCTATTTTGATGATGTATATTAAATTTATTACATACCTTGCTGTTTTATGTTGTTCTTGTGAGTTGGAAGACAACATATTGCAGCGGGAATAATAAAAACTCTTTATCTGCGTCTGCTACTGCAAATTAAGACATGGCATTTTAGAAGTTGGGATTAAGACATGGCATTTTTTTTTTGGATGAAAATGTAAGGTGAAAGTTGAAGCCGGTGTATAATGTGCATTTGATAAAAGGCAGCTTTTTTCTATACTTTGCTATCATCTTTTGATAAGATAAAAGTACGATATATATATATATATATATTTAAGAGGGAAAAATAATGCCAGTACAATCAATGTGCATGCTCTGTATCATGGAAATTGCTTCATTTGGGTAGACAGTAGTCTGCTGGTTGTAAAAGCTTGTATTGAATCTGACTCATTATGTACTTGGATCTGTCAAATACTCAAATTCCTCTGCAAGGTAGCTGGAATAAGAAAAGTCTTAATTTATTTGACAGATGCTGATTATTGAATTGAACAAAAGCCGCATACAAAGAGAGAACATATGTTCCAATATGAAAGGGAAAATAAATCACTTGAGTGGTTGGTCAAGCAACAATCACTATGGAATCTGACCAACGGCGGGTACGAACTACGAAGTCAAATGTCCAGCTCAATTTGATTGGTTCCCTACATTTACAGATAAGGTATACTGCCATACGCCTATTCGAAGGTTAAGACGTGTCAGTTCTTCACTATTGTCTTCTTGTGAGAGTCTGTACCTGATTTGTTTATTTGTTATAATGTGGTTTAAGCATCTTTTAGAGACGGTGGCTTTGCACATAGAATTATGCTCTTTTGACCTAATTTAAACGGACGGAAGTTATTTTATTTTGTTTTTGTTGCGTTAGCATAGATCTGGAGGGACCAATGACCATTGAATTATCACGTCAGAAACACGTTTGCTTGAATGTTCAAGACCACATTAGTCTGCTCTTTTGTCATATTGCCCTTTCGCTTCTTTCTTTTTACTTGTTTGTTTTTTTTGTTTTTTTATTTTTCTTACCCCACTCTGAAACCGGTGAAAAAAAAAATAGAAAATATATGCTTTACGACCCTACAAAAACACAAAATATATTATCTATTTTGTTCTTTCAAAACAAAGGGCATCATGGCACCTTACAGAGTTGATGATTTTCATTTTGCTAGGCATGCTTAACATTTTAGGTTTTGACGTTTTGTGGGATAGACTAGTTCGTTATCAACTTCTTAGAAACTGGTATATGTGAATGCAACATATAGAAGGTCAAAAGTTTGAAAATTGCTCACATCTGCCCGTACTTTTCGCGAATCATTTTGAGAATCTCAATTTTTACTGCGTTAATTCTATCTCATATAGTATGAAAAGCGTAAAATTGTGACAACGTGGATGTTTCTTACTGTCATGGAAGTATAAAAGCTGGAAAATTTAAAGAAAACACAAAGAATGTCCTTTTGCCAGTAGCAAAAACTATCATTTCCTTTCAATTGTGTTTCCAATTATTTTGAATTTGTACTCAAATCATGAGTCTACAATAAAACCATGTTTAGCATCTTCTCAGGGCTTCTCATCAACTGTAATGTAGCATCAATTTCAACTTTTTTTTTTCTTTAAAACCTTCTTATATTATTATCATAATATTTATCTAACACCTATAAGAGTACACTTTGCCATTCCAAGAAAATTAACTGTACAGACAAAACCTTATAAATTAGGAGGATGCTTGCAAATATCTCTATAATATCGACAATAGTAATTGACACATAAATACTTAGAAAACATCAGCAATACAAATTCAAAAATTAGAAGCCAGAGGTATAAGATATCTTGATTTCCATTTGAATTTCAGATAAGCCACAACTGTCATGACGCGTCTTAGCAGCAACCTGGGTGTCTATATTTGATATCTCTGCCTTTCTAGCCTGACTTGTGTTTCTAAAAATCTGGAGTATTCCTTTCTATCTCCTTCATTCTCAGCTGCCCTATTGGTTATCATACGATTATTGCTGATTTATAATTTAAGTTATAAACATAAAGAGTTTAATAAATAACAGAAATTAACCATACCATTGTTTCGGCCTGTCCTGCTTTTGTAAAAGATGGCATGCCCTGGGTGCAAAGAGGAAAGAAACTGTTGCAATAGCTGCCAAAGAGCACATCCAAATCCAATTTGAACATTTGTATCTACCAGTATTCTTTTTTAAACTCGAGCCCTCATACTCATTCTTATTCGCATGCTCTTCCAACTCCATTTCTTTTCCCTTCTTCTCAAAATATTCTCCACTCAGCATAGCCGCTTTTATTGCAGCACCACGTACTATTGCCTCATTCAGCTTGACACTCTTGTGCAGCTGCTTCCCTTCAAAATAATTTCGTAATAGCTCCTGAACTCTGGTTATGTTGCTCAATCCACCAACTATTATCACATCCTCTATTTTCTCCCTTTCCACACCGGCATCCGTCAAACACTCTGCAACCAACTCGATGCATGGCTCGAACTGGTACCGGTTCATCCTTTCAACCATAACCAATGTAAAGGAATTCTCCCAGCCAACCTCGTCATGCAGAGAGCTTTTCTGATCAGCTGAAGATAGAATTAGTTTTGCCCTCTCTGCAACTGCTCGAAGCCTCCTTAAAGCCTCAGGATTCTCATAAGCATCTAATATGAGCTCCTGCTGGCAGTACTTTGCTAATCTATCATCAAAGTACTCTCCTCCAAGATCGGTATCTCCTAATGTCGCCTTGACCTTCAGCTCCTTTTCTTGAATGGTAACAACCGACACATCCAGAGAGCCTCCACCAAAGTCAAATACAACCATGTTCCTTTCCCCTGAGCTGCCCTCCTTTATTTCTAACCGGTAGGCAAGGAGGGCTGCAATCGGTTCTTCTAGCAATACAACACTGAGCTCGGCCATGTTGGCTGCCTCCTTAATAGCTTCGCACTGAGAAGCATTGAAGCTGGCAGGTACCGTGACGACAGCATTCTTTACTTTGGATCCGAGATGATTCTCAGCAATCTCCTTCAATTGCCCAAACAGCAGTGATGCGACCTCTTCTGGTTCTAACTTTTCTTCTTTGCCATTGCCGTTGACTACTATTTTTGGTCTGTCCTTCAGATCACCAAAGCTTCTTTTGATTAGTTGCTTGATATCTGTGTCAGAATTAGCCCTAAATGATAATCCGTTTGATATAGCTAGGTTATGTTTGACATTGCATAATTGAACTAAATTAAATTATATTGGGAATGAAGGAGACATGAATGATCTTAGACTTTTAAATAGGTGCTTCAAGTATAATATAACAATGCAGGAGTCACCAAGTAGGTTGTTTGTGTACTGTGCAGATTTGTAGGTTCCTTATTTTTGAAAAATTACTCTGTAATTTAGATTTCAGAAAAAAAATGAATTTTGGTTTGATATATATACTGGTAGGTTAGTACATAGGCAAAAGGGAATTTAGTTTGGATATGAGTTACAATTCCAGGTTCACACCCTGCATAATTTCATTAAAAAATGTGAAAGAACAGGTTTGATTCAAGCATTGTTAGGGACACAATGAAGTAGCAATGCAGGTTATATTTATTTGGCTTGACTATGATGGTTAGGTTAGACCAATATGGATTATCCTAATTCTCTTCTGTTTATGTATAATATGTAAATCTATATAATGAACCGATAATTTTAACAAAGGTAAGCATATATGCATTGAAATTGAGCACCACATAAACAAGCTTATGAATTCTGAATCAGGAGTTTCTGATTAGTTTCCTATTTCCTCCCTGTAGCAATGTTGAAATTATAAAGGGCATTCGAAATTACTTGAAATCGTGTTGGTGGGGTTTGCACTAGCATGATCCTTGGCAGCATCACCTATCAGAATGCCGGTGTCAGTAAAAGCAACGCACGATGGTGTGTGGAGGTTGCCATTTTCGTTTGGTATGACGGTTACACAGTTATTCTGCCACACTGCCACACGTGAATACATTGTTCCCAGGTCTATCCCGACCATTTTGCTCTCATTGTCTCCCATTGCAAGAGTTTAAGTGGTTGAAATGCAATTAGGCAGAGAAAATTGTATTCATATAGAGAAGACTAAAGAAGAATTGCTGGTACAGAGTATACATCTGCCATGGCACGCTTTATGTGGTGATCACCTGCACATAGGAACCATGCAAATTTTTTTTTATTTAAGGAGTCTGATAGTTTTTTCCCCTAGTTTTATCTTTATTTTATTTTATTTTCTTTGGGGTCCTACGTTCCCTATAAAATATCTTATTTTTGATTTCCTACGTCCTCCAGTGTGATAGTTTTAGATATATATATTTCGGTAGAGGGAAAAGAAAACAAGAACACAATTATCTTTCTATTAACTCTTAAACAAATGTTTTTCTCTTACATTTTCTTACAATAGAATACAACTCTATTTATACTCTATTTATACTCCTAAGACTCTATTTATACTCCTAAGCAGCAGTTAATTCTGACACTTAGTTACTAAAACTGTCATAACTTATTGTAGGGAACTCCAAACGACTTAAAACTAGACTTCAAGAAACATCAAATAGACTCTTCATTTGTCCAGAATGATCTAGAATTTTCCTTTCAAATTCGCTCATTAATCAGTCTCAAAATCTGTCCACTGTAGAATTCAACGGGATCCAAACTTTAATAACATAATTAAGTTTATATTTTCAACATTCTCCCTTAAACTTAATTTCCTTCTATTCTTCATTTTTTATTTGTCATCCGCAGTTGCCTCCTTGTGCTTCGTCTCAGTCTTCTTCGCCTTGGCTCTTCTTCCATCGACTTATTTTCTTTTGAAGAACTTTGTATTTCACTTCCTCGGTTTTTCTTTCAACTTCCACGATGCTCGTCGTCCCACTCGACGATACTTGTGGTATCTTCTCTCGATCTCGGCTATTCCTTGATACTTATCACTTATCATTCTTGTTGTCTTGTCTTCATATCATCATCAAAATTTCTTAATTGTTCACAGCGAATCACAGTGCCATCCTCTGACAGCTTGTTCTCAATTCATTGAGCTAGCATGCGTTTTCGCTCCTTGCTTGCTCGCAAAATCAGTTGTGGTTTCATCTCCTCTGCCATCCAATTGCCTGACTCTTCAGGTCATGTATATGTGAGTTTCACACCCACACCACAGCTCTTGTGGTTTTACACCACATCTTCTCATGCTTTTCGAACACTTTCAGCAATCACCTCATCATGTCGCTGGTTCTCTTATCCTGGCATTCATTGCGCAAGCTCTCTCGTGAGTCATTGCTCACGTCGACTTCACTCACCGATTCTTCAAACAAAAACCATTGGCAGAAACTTCACCACACTTTAATCACATTCGCCGCTTGATATATATCACCAACCATTGACAAGTCTTTTTTTTTTCTCCTTCTCGCTTTTTTATTATCAGCACTCTCTAAATAATCTTTTTTCTTATCTTCCTTTTTTTTTAAAAATGCTATATTTTTCTCCTCAATTTTTTTACTAAACCAACATTTTTTCAATAGCCATATTTTATTCTCTTTCTTTTTTTCATTGAACCGACACTTTTTTTTAATAAAACCAACACACTATTTTTTCTCTCATTCTTTTTTCATAACTACATTTTTTTTTCTCTTCCTCCACTCATATTTTTTTTAAACCACATACTAAAACAAACTCGTTAAAAAAATGACACTCAACTTTTTTTTTCTTGAACAAATAACAACTCACCATATTTTTATTTTCTTCTTCTCGGTCATCTCTTTTCTTAATGATTACCAATTGATAGTCACAATTCATATATAATTTTCTTCTTTTTCTTTTCCTCCTCTTTCTTCTTCTTCTTCTTCTTCTTCTTCTTCTTCTTCTTTTTAATCATAGTTGAACCCTCTTTTATCTCACCAAGCTCTGATACCAATTTGATAGTTTTAGATATATATATTTCAGTGGAGAGAAGAGAAAACAAAAACACAATTATCTTTCTATTAACTCTTAAACAAATACTCTTCTCTTACATTTTCTTACAACAAAATACAACTCTATTTATAGACTCCTAAGACTCTTGAAATTCATATACAACATAAATGTAAAAACAGAATTCTAAACAACAGCAGTTAATTCTGACCCTTAGTTACTAAAATTGTCATAACTTATTGTAGGGAACTCCAAACGACTTGAAACTTGAACTATCAGAAACTAGACTTCAAGACACGTCAAATAGACTTCTCATTTGTCCAGAATGATCTAGAATTTTTCTTTCAAATTCGTTCATTAATCAGTCTCAAAATCTGTCCACTGCAGAATTCAACGGGATCCAAAATTTAATAAGATAAGTAATTTTATATTTTCAACACAGTGAATCTTCAGTATTTTTATTTAGAAAACATAACTAACAAAGTCAAAAGATTCCACTGAGTAAAAGCAATGTATGTAATTTTTAAGAAAGTTGTCATAAGAGAACAACATAACAATTCTTGGTTATCCCAGAAAGATTAATACGTTAAAAGTTAAAACCACATGCTTTGTGTGTTTAGTGGATGAAGTTTGTATAAACAAAGATGAAAGGAACAAGTATGATATAGTTCTTTCACATATTACATTGAAATGACTAAAGAAAGAAACAATACTTAAATAAGCAGCTATTCTGTTTGGAAAAATATATTTCAATATGTACAGAGATAATTACTGCTTTTGAAGAAAATTATTTTGGACTTTATCCGTATATCAACAACAACAAGGTATGCACTTTTCACGAGGGTAAAAAGTGACTTTTAGCGACGTGTTTTTTTTATTAGTGACGGTACTTTTTGTGACGGAGTGCCGTCATAAATGTCTTTTTTCTCTCGCGAAAAATATCTACCTTTTCTATACGTACGTAACATGAGGCTCAGGTGTGTTCAAATAATATAGAAAATAGGGAATGAATATAAAGTTCGTTTTAGTTGAGAAAAATGGTATGATTAAGAAAGCTTTTTTTTTTGTATTCAATGTGCATATCAAATATCGTGTTATTTATCTGATATTCCTGTTTTGTCCAGTTAGATGCTAATCAGCTAGTCTGCAAGCCGCTTGCCTGTTGACTCTGTCTCAGTCGTAAATTAATTTGGAGACGTCAACATGTATTGAAATTCAATGTCAAATTAAAAACACATTCTCAACTTATAGTATGGAGGACAATATCATTAAACTAGAAACGCTACAAATTGCTGTAGTGGTTTCAAACCATATTATTATACAGCCACAGTAAGGATAAAGGAACCTAGTTTTTGCTGTTTTATATTTGTACCAACAATTAGTTTATTGAATGGACTCTAGTCCAGCTCTCAGTTTTGTTTGGTCAACTGGTAGTTATTAATTATTTAGTGCTAGCATTGCATAACAGCAGCTGGTTTTAACTTATTTAATCAATTCTTATCCACCAGCCTTCATTTTAATATGTGTCATTTCGCAAATCATTTTTCTTTCTTGAAAACAGTGATGACCAAACAGTAGTTAGGATTTAGTTGATCGCTTAATAAAAAATACAACCAATGGATTGCCTCCTGACTGATTTTTCTAATTTATTGGGCAACCATTAACAGTGAACCAATGTAACTCCTAAAAATACGATCATTGCAGACATACGCATAATTCTCAGGTGCAGTCGTGCAGATCATAACCATAATTCACAAGTTGTAAATCATCCTTTGGCTCAGCCAAATCTTGTTACCAGTTTTGAGAAACTTGGCAGATGCTGCCAAGGGGTTTCATTAATCATAAAATAATTACAACTCACACCACATTCAGTTCATCCAGCACATAATATAATACCCACCTCACAGCGATCCCAAATAGACAAATTAAACAACAAACAACAATATTTCCTTCCTGTTAATTGGCATCTACTGCAAATATTCTTTGATGTATTGTTTCCAGATCAAAATTACAAAATTACAAACCTATAACCCTACTAGGCTTAAACTGTCAAAATGGCTTAGTTAATTGCAAGTCCATCGGTGAAGAGCAATTACCGCTTATATTCAGGAGAGTAATACCAGTATACTGGTAGAACAAGCATCACCGTGCCAGTGTTCCATGTTCAGCGCCTTCTTTGGAGAAGGGGCTTCTCATTTCGTTTTAACAATGAAATCAACTAATAAGAGCATAATTTGTGAATATTTCTTTTGTTTATAAACCCATTGAACCGTCAATTCTTTTCTTCTTCTGGCACTGCCACATTATTGGCGTTCCAATCAAATTAAGATGTACAATTCTCTAATACACGAAATGTTAAATTTTTTTTTTTTAATACAAGCATGACTTTAATTTAGAAGAAGAAGAAGAAGATGAGGAGAACACACTCCAAATTTGTTTTTAATAAAAGCACGACTTTAAGTTGCACCTACTCTAAATTTGTATATAAAGACTTTGAAAGAGTTAAAGAGGCACTGGTACGAAACAGGACTGTACCGGGTACCACTGGTACGAGACTGATAACTGCGGCCTATGAGAACAGTACTGGTACTATGAAGGTCATTTACTATCTCATGTGTAATAGAAGGAGAAAAGGATCAGGGACCTCTTTACAAAACCAACTGTCTGGGAAGCTGTCAGCTTTTTAATTTTAGTTTTTAATCATTTGCTTTTAAATTTCTTCTAGGATTTAATAGCGATTTAATTTTAATTTTTCTCTTTTCTAATAAGCTCAGCTGTTTGAGCTATTTTCTTTAAATTTTAGTTTTTACTAGTTACAAAACTTTTGTAATTTTATCATTATTAATGGAATTAAATATGGACTAGACTCATATTTTTTTTTTAAAAAGACTTTGAAAGAGTTGCCGCCCTTTAATTCCTATGAAGACCAACCACTAACGATTGATGCTATATATACACCCCGGTACATCCGAGCAGAGTCAGACAGGATTATATATTGGTGGCCTACTTAATTGAACGAGCGGTGATCCTTTTTAACAAATAAGACGTAAATTTAATCTCCAGGTGATGCAGGAACACTGTAAATAATGATCAGTGTCATTTCAACCTATATAACACTAACTCTAAAATCTATCAAATTGACTTCAAACAATAAATTTAAACTGTTCAAATTAATTTACATTATATGTGATGCATTTACAAATAAAAATTTTATATTTTCGAGTTATTTTAGTATCAAATTAAGTGGTAAAAATATTGAAAAATTAATGTATTAAAATTAACTTAAAAACTCATATATTTGACCACTTAATCTAATACTAAATAAATTCGAAAAGTTATAAATTTTACATGTAAACACACAACTAATGAAGTAGATCGATTTGAACAGTTTGAATATACTATTTGAAGTTGATTTAATAAATTTTAAAATTAGTGTAATATAGGTTGAAATGACACTGAATAGCCAAACTCTGTATGGAGATCTATTTTGTTCTCAATTGATAGATCTTAACAAGCTTCAGTACCAAAATTACGGACTTCTGAAATTTCACTGACAGAATTATGGTGAAATAAGGAAAGATTATGCGTGCGTTGTTAGGGTGATTGATCTGAGAATTGACACCTTAATTGGAGAAGTCATTAAATATTCAAGGTTTTAAAAAAAAAAAAATCAATATTCAAGTAAGTAGCAAGCGAGAAAAAGACCGAAACAATTTTAAATAAATGCTAAATATGATAATTTTTTATTCATCTTATATCAAAAGGTAGAATTTATACAAAGGCAACAAAGAGTTGTACATGCCATACAATTATTCAACAAACTGTACGCTAGGTATACATACATAACTCTAGCTACCGTCTCTTATTCACCAAACTCTACAACATAAGTATCATACCACACCAGGCAACCAAATCAACACACATCACCAGACACCCAATCAACATAAATAACAAAACTAGCTCTTCAATTAATCGACCTCTTCAATCTTTGGTCCAGCACCGCCACTACCATTACTTGAAGGACCCCTTGGCGCATCCTCATCCATACCAGTTGGCATGCCACCGGCACCTCCCTGATACATCTTGGAAATGATTGGGTTACATATACCCTCCAGCTCCTTCATCTTATCCTCAAATTCATCCACCTCAGCAAGCTGGTTCGAGTCGAGCCACTTGATAGTCTCCTCTACCGCATCCTCTATCTTCTTCTTATCTGCTGCACCGAGTTTCTCACCGATCTTCTCATCCCTGATGGTATTCCTCATGTTGTATGCGTAGTTCTCCAGAGCATTCTTAGCATCAACCTTCCTCTTGTGCTCTTCATCCTCAGCCTTGTACTTCTCAGCCTCCCGCACCATCTTCTCTATCTCCTCCTTGCTGAGCCGGCCTTTGTCGTTAGTGATTGTGATCTTGTTCTTGTGGCCGGTAGTCTTGTCCTCAGCCGAGACATTCAAGATGCCATTGGCATCAATGTCAAAGGTGACATTGATTTGCGGCACGCCTCTCGGAGCAGGGGGAATGCCAGTGAGCTCGAATTTGCCGAGCAGGTTGTTATCCTTAGTCCGGGTCCTCTCTCCTTCATAGACTTGGATTAAGACTCCCGGTTGATTGTCCGAATAGGTGGAGAAGACTTGTTCCTTCTTGGTTGGGATAGTGGTGTTTCTCGGAATCAACACAGTCATGACTCCACCTGCAGTCTCAAGACCAAGTGATAAGGGAGTGACATCCAACAGTAACAAGTCTTGTACCTTCTGATTACCCTCGCCACTCAAAATTGCAGCTTGAACTGCAGCACCGTATGCTACAGCCTCATCCGGGTTGATGCTCTTGCAAAGCTCCTTCCCATTGAAGAAGTCTTGCAAGAGCTGCTGCACCTTTGGAATCCTTGTCGAACCGCCAACCAGGACAACATCATGGATCCGACTCTTGTCCAGCTTGGCATCCCTCAGGCACTTCTCCACCGGCTCCATACACCTCCGAAACAGATCCATGTTCAGCTCCTCAAACCTCGCACGTGTGATCGTGGCATAGAAATCAATTCCCTCGTAAAGAGAATCAATCTCTATGGTGGTCTGAGCAGTAGAGGAGAGAGTCCTCTTAGCCCTTTCACAAGCAGTTCTGAGCCTTCTCAGAGCCCTTGGGTTGCCACTTATATCTTTCTTGTGCTTCCTCCTGAACTCCTGCGCAAAGTGGTTCACCATCCTGTTGTCAAAATCTTCCCCTCCCAAATGTGTATCACCGGCCGTTGCCTTGACCTCGAAAATCCCCTCTTCAATTGTGAGAATAGACACATCAAACGTGCCTCCCCCAAGGTCAAAGATCAACACATTCTTTTCACCTGTACTGCTGGCCTTCTTATCCAACCCGTAGGCAATTGCAGCTGCAGTGGGTTCATTTATAATGCGCATCACATTGAGACCAGCAATGACACCGGCATCCTTTGTTGCCTGGCGTTGAGAGTCATTGAAGTAGGCAGGGACAGTCACGACAGCATTGTTTATAGTGGTTCCAAGGAAGGCCTCTGCAATTTCCCTCATCTTGGTCAGAACCATGGAGGATATTTCCTCAGGGGAGAACTGCTTCTCCTCACATTTGTATTGGACAACTATCATCGGCTTGTCACCTGGGCCTGGAATTACTTTGAAAGGCCAGAGTTTCATGTCGTCTTGAACTGACGGGTCGCTGAACCTCCTTCCAATCAGTCGCTTTGCATCTGCAAGAGTTGAACAATAGATATAAATACAATTTAGTACTTCTTATTCTGTTTTCTCATGAGCAGTAGTTAATTTATTTTGCTTCTGTTTAATTTTGGATTTAATATTTTTAAGAAGACCAATAGAAAAGAAATAACAACTCATGAACAATACAAAGATGGTCAGTCGGGTACCAAAATATAGAAATGAAAGATTGGATAACATAAACATATTGAAATTACAACAAAATATAAAGATTAAAGATGAGATAACATAACATACCAAAAACAGTGTTAGTCGGGTTCATGGCAACCTGATTCTTGGCTGCGTCACCTATAAGCCGCTCTGTGTCAGTGAACGCCACATAGGATGGCGTGGTGCGGTTCCCCTGATCATTTGGTATG
Organism: Carex sylvatica; assembly: GCA_964058845.1. Classification (NCBI taxonomy): domain Eukaryota; kingdom Viridiplantae; phylum Streptophyta; class Magnoliopsida; order Poales; family Cyperaceae; genus Carex; species Carex sylvatica. The sequence goes on from CAXKVR010000138.1 coordinate 177,760, forward strand.
ATCTCCACACGGTCATGTTGCCACACACCCACACAAGAATAAGTTGTCCCGAGATCAATCCCAATTGCCGGCCCCTCACCTTTCCCCTTTCCGGCCATGTCGAAGAATAATCAATCGAACAGAGATTGCTTCTTTGTGATTAAGAGCGAGTTGAGTTGTTTGTTTTCTGTGAGCAGGGATTAGCAACTTCTTGGCTTGAAGAGAGTGAGGTTTGTAGTTTTTATAGAGAGCGACAATTAATGGTTCGGGAATTTTCTGATGGGAAAAGAAATATCTGGGCCGTTGGATGGAGCGGTGGATGATACGAGAAGGTGGAAGTTATTTCTACGAACCGCATAGATTTCTCCAGAAACTGGATAGAGGGGCCAGGTGAGGTCTGGCCGTCTGGGTCTCTCCAGATCTCTATAGCTGCTTCTCGTGTGTTGTTCTTGGGCCCCAAGGGATGAGTTCTCCTATCTCAACCTTTAATTGTAGTACTTAAAATTTCAATTAAACTAAAAAAAAAAGTTTATAATACAATAAAATAGTTCGGATTCCCCCCCCGGTAAAGCTCATTTCATTTCTCTATTTTTGTATATCAAAGGGGCCAGGAAATATTTTCTGCAATTGAGCATCTCTTGGGCTTCTTTCTAGTTAACATTGGGACTTGTGAGACATTTGGGTTTTTACTATTGAACTTTCCATTTCATGGGCTAAAAAGAAGCCCATTGTAGGCTTTAAATTTAAAATTGGAAGACGTCTTAAAGTTAAAGATGGAAATAAATTTTCTGATTTGTGAGAAGTAAAACAGAAATCAAAATAAAATGAGAAATTGAAAGGTCACTTTTTATAGCTCTCATTGGAGAAAAAAAAAAAAACAAGCAATTTTTTGAATTCTCCCTGCTTTTTCGGAATTCTATCTCTGTTTCTCCAATGCTAAATTCAAGCCAAGCAATCCGCCTCCTCCACAAGCAGCTCAAAGGTGACCCAAACTTTTCTATAGAACTTGCTATCATTTGATCTGTTTTTCCTTCTTCTTCTTTTTTCCCTTAAAAGGAAAGGTTTAATGTTTTTTTCCTTCATAAAAATCTGGTGGATGGCTTCTCAGCAGGATTAGTCGATGATTCGAATATCTTCAAGTGGAGCATCACCATCATTGGCCCTCCTGATACTTTCTAGTAAGTCTTTCCATAGAAATTGCATTTAATTTTAGTTTTTGCTTAATAAAAACTAAAATTAGGAGAACAAAATGAAATTCTAGTTCACATAGCTCCAGTTCCTATCATGGTGTCATTCATTGTTTCCTATTTTATTTGGGCCTTAGGAATCTGGTCATTGGTGCAAAACTTAGGGTTTTTCTCTTACTTCCGATGCGGCGCAAATTTTATCTTATCGAACCAATATCAATCAGTATTATTCATGACAGTGATGCCAATCCCTCTAATTTAGTATTAGAGCAGTAGATTTCAACAGCTAAAACCACAGCTATTGGATGGCTCAATCCCCTGGCATGTGCTAAACTCGTTTAGGATTGTAACAGTTTGCATAAACAAATCGACACAGCATGCATGATGAAATAAATAATATAGTGAAACATGCATTTTCAAAAATGAAGAAGCAAAAATGTAATGAAGTTGATACCACATACTCTCAACATAACAAGAGTTGTCCTCAATATAATTACTTTCCACGAGTATGTCAAATCTTATATTCTCGACACACTGTTGCAAACAACACTGGTGACTCCTTGACCTACCTGTAAGGTTAAAAGGTTCGAGACACATTGGCGATACTCTTATGATTTATGTCAAGCCCTACAATTGATCTTATGCAAACATTGGTTCTCCATCTATGGTCATAAGCGGAGGCAAATCTTAGTATATTCTTGTGGGTGCTAAGCCACCCCAATGGTTTCAAAATTTTAATTATGTATATTAAAATTTAATTAAATTTTAATTTTATTAAATGTTTTTTGTAGTCCAGCCCCACTCAATAATTATCAAATGTTTGCTTGTAGACTAGTGGCTAATAGTTAAAACTCTATTTAGTGGTTGAGAGAACATGGGTTCAAATCTCATTCACCACATTCTGCAAAAAAGAGATGCCACCACACAACTCGCCCCCTATAATTTGTACCATAGACTGAGATCTTAGTTGAAGATTGTTTCGGTCAAGGATTTATATTTTGTCTTGGTAAAATAATGATAAGAGTATGGTATGGTAAGGTAGATATTCCCAATTCAGGTAATTATTTGAGCCATTTTGATTATGTGTATGTTTACAGTATACCTATAAGCTAAGGCTAAGGATCAGGAACTCGTCCAAAAAATAATAAATTGCAAACTTCCATTACATACTGAAATCGAACCAGCAGCATGTATCTATACTGATGGGAACAAAACCAACCCAAATTTGCATATTGGAATCCTTGATAACATATTGATCATTGATTTTCTTATGCTTTTAGTTCTTGGAGTTGAGTGCTTAGCCACAAAAAAAATAAAATAAACATGCTATATTTCATTCATAACTGGGAACGAGTTGCAATGATTGTTGGGTGCAAAATCATATATAAAGTTATTTTGAATGATGCCTTAGAGCATCTCCATCGGTGCAAGCTTTTGCAATTGCAAACTGCATAATTGCAATTTCAATTGATTTTAATTGCTATGATTCTACATCCATGAAATTAGATTTAATTTCATTTTGACTGCCACGTCAGCCATTTTTTTTTTTTTCAGTTGACCACTTCCTTTCTTCTCCATGCGTTTCTGTTTCCTTCTTCCGTTCATTTTTCTTCTCCTTTGTCCGCATCACCACTTCAGAAAACAACTCTCTCTCTCTCTCTCTATATTCTCTCTCCACAATGACCAGCACAAGCCCCCCTCTCTCTGCTCTCTCTCTCTCCATACATTCTTCAGTGGAGAGGTCCATAGTGCAAATTACCCTTAAAATCAATGAACACGCATCCACCCCAAAATTTTGTATCCAAGGCAACCAAACTTCAAAACCAACAATAGAAACATGAGGAGATTAAATAATTAAATAATATTGAAAAATCTAAAATAAAAAGTTTGATATCTCTCATTACTACAAGATGAGTCATTTCTTGTGACAGTGAGAACAAAAAATTACATCCAAAACCTTAATTACTAAGAAATTACAACAATTTGATCTCTAAACAAAAATTAGCAGACCCATTCATCTTCTCCTTTAACATCTCATACTGATCCTACAGTACCAGTAGTTAAGTAAATAAACAAATCAAATCAAATATAAACTAATTTCCTTCCTTTCCTTTCTTTCACTAGAACTGAACACCTCCAAAACCAACATTAATGACTAAATCCAAAATCTATAACACCAAGAAAACAGAAACATACGTAAATGACTATTAGCTCATTATACATAAGGAACAGTAATCAACCAAGACATTTTGGAATCCTGACAAGTGCTTTAACAAATAAATTGAAGAAAAAAAGGGGGAGGCCGAAATGCAGTAATACTGTTTTCATCATATAGCAGCACAGAATGAAAAATTGAAAACAAAATAATACTCATTAAGGTGCTTAAAAGTAGACTACAAGTAACAAAGAATCCTAAAATTATAACCATATAGCAACAGATCTCCAACAACTTTCATCCCTGTTCAAACCAATGTGAAGAAGATTGAAGATGCCCATATGGCTATCTTTAAAGTATGCAAATTGCGAGTATTTCCTGCTAAATAATAACCATAAATCAATTAATACTTTGCAAAATAAATTATAATCAGAAAATACAAGAATTTTTGCATAATTTTTTTTTTCAAATAAGACCTGTGTTCCAAAAGGACAATTCTTCATCATTCTTTTAAAATTTCAAGTATACAAAATATATTTAAATTTATCTAAGACAACTCAGCTTGAAAGGTAAAATTTGTGGAAATGTGCATATACATAATAGAATTCTTACTTTTAATTAAACAGGGATTCCATAAATTTTTCTAATTTTAATAATTTTCAACTTAATTGAACTGCATTTTAATCGATTACATAAATTCCAACATTACATTACAAAGTTACCAAGAAAACTACAGGACACATAAAGGAGTTCATAATTCAAAGGTTCATATATTCTAATTTTGTTTAGAATCATTTAGCATTTAACAATGTAGATATGGATAAAATATAAAGCATTTAACAACTTAGCTGAAGATATGGATAAAATATAAAGCATTTAACAATGCAGTTAGCATTAGGTAGTATGGAGATGCAATTAACATGAGAAAACACGAAGACAGTATGGAGATGTCATACATCTGATACACAAATTCATTCATTGAGCACCATTGAACTAATTCCAAAGACATAAATTGATTTAAGTGACCAAATAATTGTACTTGTTTGAGAGAACAGCTAAGAGAGAGAGCCTTCTTGAGTAGCAATTCAACTGAGAGAACCAGAATTGCTGGGATGCTTAGTAGACCAAGCACTCCCTAAATACAAAAATAAAAACATATAAGTTTGATATAGAGAAAATAACTTGATGCTTAAAATTGAAATAAAACCAGAAAAAAGGATCTGGATTGTTTGGTACCAACAACAAGAACCTCAACCAACTCCGATGCTAAAAACCATAGAAAGAACAAACATTTACCATAACTATGTTGATGCCTGACATCTTATCAGTGTAGCTTCATTACTACACATCACCATTTGGTTTTTCCCTGATCTCAGGTTTATCACTTATGTATTCCACATTTTCCATATTTAACCTTTTCGATTAATCAATACCTGAGATCCAATGGCATGCAAATATTCTATATTTAACATTTTGGATTAAGCCATAACCACTTGTATTTTCCCCTCTAAACATGATTGATTAATCCAATATTCCATAACCACTTTACATATTGTTGCAATATGGCGTCAAATTGAAAAAATTATAAAGAAGTAATAAGAAAATTTAACCAACAAAGGGTATTTACTAATTAAAAGTGCTACTCCTACTGTGAAAACCCGATATTTCTCATATTATTTACCTTTGTATCTATGGTGCGTTGGCTCAGCGACAGTAATCAAAGCTTCGGCAAAAGATGGTGATAGACAGGCAATGCCTAACTCGTCAGCCCTCTCGACTACAGTTTTGAAAACATTAGGATTAGCTATGATCAATCTAGGATTTGTCTTAAACAGACGGACAATTTGATGAGGAAATCAATCACATTCTAAATTTTGATCTGAACAACTGCTTGATGAAATACTAAACAAATCTCTGACCCAAGTAAATGATGCGTCGTGATAAGAGCAGAGGAAGGGAGTTCTTCAACGGTAGGGAGGAAGCGGAGCTCTTCAGCATGAGGGAGAGAGAACTGGGAGGGCAAGAGCGGCAGGAGGTAAATAGGTGAGGGAGGGGGAACTGGGAGGGCAAGAGTGGTGGGAGGTAAATAGTGAGGGAGGGGGAACTGGGAGGGCTAGACCGTGAACTGGGAACGAAAGAAGGAAATTTTTTTTAATGTGGCTGATCAGCAACAATAAAGAGAGTTTGAACAAAAATTCGACAGATGGAGCGACTCGCCCAATTTGAAAGCGTATTTGAAAGCTTGCAAATTATGAAAGCTTGCAAATTTGTAGCGGACTCCGCAGCGGTGAAATTGGAAATGAAATTGCCACGTCGGATGCCAGCGCGATTTGCAATTCTATTTGAAAGCCGATGGAGATGCTCTTATAAATATTAATCTAATCCTTGTCATTAAATTTAACTGTAGTGAAGGAGACTATTTCAGGGCTATCATGTCCTTCCCAAAACGTTACCCTCTTATCCCAACATTAGTCAGATTCACATCCGAGATGTGGCAGCCTAATGGTATGTTATTGTATTATTTATCTTTGATTCCATCAAAATTCACACCTAGTGGCAATAAAAATGGATGTCCATGCCAATATTATTTTTCTTTTCTGCAAATAGTTAAAGACGGTAAGAGAGAAAAAACTAATAGATATATAATAACCACGGTAAGCTTATAGCCATTTGAACTCTGAAGAGGTCTAAAAGCAGGGTAAAAGCTATGTCCCATTTATTGGACATTTTTCTTTGAAGACAATACACTTTATCTCTCATTACTTTTCCGAACAATGGCATGAAATTGTATTTCCTATTGAGATTTTCTTTAGATAATAGTTAGTTAAATGAAACTATGCAATTTTCAGTTTACTATGATGGAAAATTTTGCATATCTATCATTCATGAGCCGGGTGATGACCCGCATGGTTATGAGCTCGCAAGTGAGCGTTGGAGTCCTGTTCATACTGTTAGTTTTTATATATGTATTACTCTTTTCAAATTGTTTTCTTTTCTGCCACTACGAGTAAGTACCTACACTAACTGCTACATAATATTATAATTCCTAAAAAATGATGAGGTGTCCAATAGAGAAGGTCTAAAAAAAAGAAAAAGAATATACCATTACCCTAATTCAGATTCTACCACCAGTTAAAACCAAGATTTGTCAGAGAATTCTGTAATATCCCAACTTTAGGAAATGTAAGCATCAAGGTTTCCACTAACATAATTTTCTCTCAGGTTGAGACCATCATATTATTTCCATGCTTTAGAGCCCCAATGATGAATCTCCAGCTAATGTTGAAGCAGCTGTAAGTGAATCAATTCCACTGTTCTGTTTATAGTTTCTTTGTTGTACCCTCTTTTTTGACATCTATTGTACTTGTTAATAATTGAAGTCAATTGGTCTTATTATTGCAATAGATGAAGTCAATTGACTATGATTTATTGTCAGACCAGTTAAATGAAAATTAAATTGTTTAGAATTTAATGTCTTAATTAATAGATTATCTGATTATTTTTATCACATACTTACAGAAAGAACGAAGGGAGAAGAGAGCTGATTTCAGGAAGAGAGTGTGGCGTATAGTGAGGCGCTCACAAGAAATGATTTCTGATTAGAAAAACAGTTGTAATTAATGTTGAGTTTAAATCAGAATAATTAAATTTAAGAGAACAGCTTTTGTTATATTTGTTCCACCTGGAGTTATCAATTGAAGGGTAGACATTAGTCTGGGTATATGCCTTTTATAGCATAAGCTATCGCTGGTTTCTTGGATGGAGGTTAATTATTGATGCCTCATGGATTTGACTTCTCGGTGGATCAATTGCATTGTGATTAATTCATCGTCCTCTGTTGCACATTGTTTTTTACTTCCTTAGGTTCCTTTGCAAATGTGCGCATTCAGCAAAACTAACCTGACAATGTGGTAGATGAAATCCCCGCCCCCTCCAAAAAAAAAAAAAATAGCTCATCCTGTTAAAAGTGTGACTGGGTTTATTCAAATTAAGGACTTTACAAAATGCACAAAGAGGAGTAACATACAATGGAAAAATATTGTCTTACCTAACAGAGTCTGAATTTAGTAATTTGAGAACTTTTTTGTCTCCACATCCTAATTTCTCAGAAAAGAAAAACATAATGAACAAATAAAACAGAACAACTCCATTGCATTATAATGCACAGGAGTTAGGAGGCAGTATTCATTGGCTCTTTTACATAGCTCCCTAGCCGCACAACAATGCCATCAATATCTCTCACATAACCCACCTTTTGGCCCCAATTCTTCGCCTCTGGTGCGCTTACCAGCACAGCCCCATTGGCTACGGCATGCTTGTATGCGGCATCCACATCAGCATAATCGAAGCATATTTCAACTGGGTTGCGCTCGCCCTTTGATTCTGGCAAGTGCACTTCTCCTGTTAAGTCATCCGTTTCTCTCTGGTGGAGAGGCGTGAACGCAATTGTTGTCGGCCCACTGTCAAGCTCAGCCCACCTAATAACACAAAATTGCATGAACGTATTACTGATATTTTACATGTAGTTAATTTCATTTCGATTGTTTGATCAAAGAGCGATAGAGAGAGAGAACTTGTGGGAATTATCAAGACGGCGAACATTGTAACCAAAGGCAGAGGCATAGAAGGAGACTGATTTGGCTACATCTCTCACATACACCACTGTGTATCCGAAGGCAGGGTTCAGGTTTGATGTCATATTAATATTATTATGATGTACAAGAAATAAATATTAGAGAGAGAGAGAATTTAAATTTCTCTTAGAAGATGTTGTCTCTTTCATTCAGATAACAAATATGCCTCTATATAGACAAGAAAGTACAGCTGTGTACAAGCCTGTCATAACTATTTAAAACATCTGAAGATCTCCTAAACATAAATAACCACTGGAACTTTTTATTATGATGATGAACGGAATACAATTCCATTGTTTAACTTGTCATTCAACTGGACGCCTCCCGATGTAATGCATTAATATTCTATCTTGCTCTGCACAATTGTTTACTGTGTCTGTGTGAGAGATGACAATCAGAGTCGACTGTTTTTGAATCCCCAGGCCTGTTCAGTTCCACTGGTATTGTGGAATTGATTGCAATAGATCTCTATTCCTGTGAAACAGAAATGAAAAAGACTTGAATAGAATATACGGACTTGAGTACATTTCTAACCTTTCTCGAGAGGATATGGGAGAGTTCAGAATCAATCACTTGAGATCCAGTGGTGCACTTGCACTTCACTGGATTGTGTATTCTGACAACTCAGGCCATCGAATATAATGACACAGCAGGAATTGGGAAGAGTACGGGATATTTTTACCCTTTCTTTTTCTCATGTTAGCTGATGTGGCCTTCATTGTTTTCATTTTCTATTCTAATGGCAGGAATTGGGCTTTGGAGTGGAATTGGAATTGTGTATTCCTTGTAAGAAAATATAATTATGTAGTCCAAAATAAAATATTAATGGGCTGATTTAATTAATAACTCAATTAATGGCGCTGTTTATATGGCCTTCTTTATATATAATCATTAAAGGGTGCATGCTGACTAAAGGCGCTATTATCCTTTGTTTAATTAAAAGGTGTCTTTATCATATTAATTGGACAGATTCATCCTGACATAATTTGATTTAGAAGGTGCGCTATTAGCATCCCATCCTATCCATCCTTTGGCTGTAAAGGTGCGAATGAAGGATTGAAATAGGCCCGACATTTTTAAAAATACCCAAAAAAATAAATAAATTATTAAGAATAACAGGGTTGGAGTTAAAATTTTAAAAATGCCTAAACCGCCTCATTTTTTGGCGGTTAGGAATTTTAATTCCTAACCGCCCCATTTATCGGCGGTCCGAGATTTTTATTTTTCTTTTTGTTTTTTTTTTTCCGGACCGCCCAAAAATTCGGCAGTCAGAGATTTTTTTTTTTTTTTTTTTTTTTTTGCAAATCTGGTTAACATAGCAAAACACCTTCAAAAATCGTGAAAATTGACCAACATGCAGTCTTGACATCGTCGAAAAGGACTGTGAAGTTTCATACAAAATCTCCGAACAGGCATTGAGATATCGGCTCTCAAAAATTGCCCGAACTACTGAATATTTCATTCTGAGCCCAACTTTGCACATCTGGTTAACATAGCAAAACACCTTCAAAAATCGTGAAAATTGACCGACATGCAGTCTTGACATCGTCGAAAAGGACTGTGAAGTTTCATACAAAATCTCCGAACAGGCATTGAGATAACGGCTCTCAAAAATTGCCCGAACTGCTGAATATTTCATTCTGAGCCCAACTTTGCACATCTGGTTAACATAGCAAAACACCTTCAAAATTCGTGAAAATTGACCGACATGCAGTCTTGACATTGTCGAAAAGGACTGTGAAGTTTCATACAAAAATCTCCAACAGGAATGTGAAGTTTCAGCAGTTGTGACAATTTTTGAGAGCCGATATCTCAAGACCTGTTAAGATATTTTGTATGAAACTTCACATTCCTGTTCGACGATGTCAAGAATGCATGTCGGTCAATTTTCACGAATTTTCACAACTACCCAATATTTCTGCTTACCCAATTGGAGATTTTTTTCATTTTCAGGCATTGGGTGAACAGAAAGAAATTGAATATCCAGTTACTGAGTAATCAGATTGGACAATTTTTGAGATTCTTTCAAAATTTAAGTAGATTTGGTAATTTCGTTTTGTTTCTGAATATTTATAAAAATTTCGGTTTTAATGTGGGTCTTATTTTGAGCTCGTTACCGGTCTATGAGGCGTACAAAAGAGTAAACAATGAAATGCTTGTAAATTCTTTCAAAAGAAATAAATGCTTGTTAGTTTGTTTTCTCCCTTCTACGTATCAAGTTGATTTGGAGTATATCAATAGTTAAAAATGTATGAACTAGCCTTATACAAATAATTTATGAAAAAAAAATATTTTTTGTAGTTGCGACTCAAATAAGCTAAAGAACCTTCTACTTCCCCAAAATATAAAATAGCTACTTTCGTCATTTCTCACATAATCCGATTAAAATTTAATATGGACAAAAAGTGGTACGAAACTTTTTCTCCCTACATCCGTTAAAAATTGTATTTCCCAAATTTTTGTATTTCTATTTGAATTCGATATACTTATAATTCCGTCTTACTCTTTTTACATTTCTAACTTCTCTCATATCATTCATCTCTCTTTTCCTCCCTTGCGCAAGATGATTTCATTTCACATGATAGTTGAAACAATAGGTATGATATAAATGAACATATGTGGCTCTCTTTATTTTTAAAATACTCTACTTCTATGAGCATATAAGCATATGAGAGCATATATTTATAAGTTATTTTTGTATTTTTAATATCTAAATATTTTATCTAAAGCACTCAAAACATGTTCTCCATACTAGAATGTGCTTGGAGATCAAATTTTATATTATTTTGAATTTTTTTTTTTTACTATTTTTTCAGAAATTTTCAAATATGGTTTTTCAAAACAGGATTTTTAATATTTTTTATGACTGTTTTGAAAAATTCTAGAAAAATAGTAAAAAAATTAAAAAAAATGTAAAATTTGGTCTCCAAACACTATTAATATGGAGAACGTGTTGAGCGCTTTAGAACAATAATTTGGACAATGAAAACGCAAAAATAACTTATAAGCATATGCTCTCATATGCTTATGAAAGTAGAATAGCCAAACATTATATATAGAGAGAGAGAGAGGAGTAAGGCTAGGGTGCTATGGGTTGCATAGAGAGCTACAGTGCTACGGCTCAATATTCGACTTTTCAAAATTCTAACAGTCAATCCGAACCGTTCATCTTGTTCTCCATATTAATATGTATTTGGAGACCAAATTTTATATTTTTTGAAAAAAATTTACTATTTTTTTAGATAGGTAGAAAATCACTTGATCTAAAAAATTCTGCACCATTCAGATATTTGATTTTCTAACTATCTAAAATAAATAGTAAAAAAATTTCAAAAAATGTAAAATTTGGTCTCCAAATACATATTAATATAGAGAACAAGATGAACTCTTTGGATCGACCGTTAGGATTTTAAAAACTCAAATATTGAACCGTAGCACCGTAGTCCTCTATGCAACCCATAGCACCCTAGCCTTACTCTAGATAGAGAGAGAGAGATGGGCTATGGTGCATTGCAATCTATAAACTCTTTTGTACATTGGACTATAAATTATCGGATTCAAAGTTTAAATAATCGATCCAAACCGTTAATCTTGTTCTTCATATTAATATGTATTTGGAGACCAAATTTTATATATTTTTTTAAAATTTTACTATTTTTTTAGATTTATTGAAAATTGCTATTTTTTTATGGTCCAAATTTGTCTGAAAACAACAATTTTCAATAAATCTAAAAAATAGTAAAAAAATTTCAAAAAATGTAAAATTTGGTCTCCAAATACATATTAATATGGAGAACAAAATAAACGGTTTGAATCGGTCATTTGAACTTTGAATCGGATAATTTATAGGATCATTTGATCGGTCATCTTGTTCAAATTGTGATTGGGCCAACTTAAACTCGTTATTCGCAGCTAAAATATGTCATTCTTCTTGCTCAAAATAAAATAAATTATGTCATTCTTAGAAGATTTGGTCAAGTAATCTTCCACAAGGAGTACTACAAGTTTTCTATTTTTCTGTTCAGAACATGCTATCTGATATACATCTCCAACCTAAAATTCATGTAATATATTTTATCACAAGCAGAGGCAGAACTAGAATTTGAATTTGAGGGGGCCAAAATTTTTTCGTTTTTTTAGGAGTGTCAATCGATTTGAATTTAAAGGGGCCGAAATGTTTTCGCTTTTTTTTTAGGAGCGTCAATCGGTATGCATCTGTAAAAAAATCATATGAAAATAACCACCCAGTAAGACTGGAAAGGCGATGTATGTACTTAGGACGTCGGTTAAAGAAAACATGCTTGAGTACATTAGAGAAGCAACAACACCGAAAGCCGCATGGAACACCTTAGCAACTCTCTTCTCCAAGAAAAATGACGCCCGCCTCCAACTACTCGAAAAAGAGCTCATGACAATCTTGCAAGGTGGTATGACAATCAACCAATACTTCACGAAGGTGAAGTTCCTTTGCAGCGAGATTGTCCAAATCGCCCCTGAAGAGAAGATCAGTGAGCAATGAATGAGGATAATAATCATCAATGCCATGAAGCCAGAGTATAGTAGTTTTATGGCTACGACTCCGATGACGGAACGCGATTCTAACCGATATAAAAGAGTTTTTTTTAGTTGTGTGATTTAAAATACTGCAACTATTTTTATACATTTTACAACATAACATTAAAGGTAAATTTTCATGCATACCCTTCAATTTTTTTGAAATTACATATTTTTTCTTCTAAAATTCATAATATCGCAAAATATCATATTTATTTTTATAAATTTAAAAAACTCACAAATTATCCAATATAACTTCAGGCATTCAATATAACTTCAAGCATTCAGAGAGTGCCTGATACCCCTCCCCAGTTTCGCCCCTGATTGCAAGCGTCTAAAAAATATGCTAGTGAAGTCTGTCATGCGTTTTTTCAGTATTACGATTTTTATTTCAAATTAAGAATTTCAAATATAGAAAGGACTTTGCAAAGACAAATTTGTATTTAATTGAAATTTTGAATTTTTGAATTTTTGTCAAATTTATATATAGAATAATAATGGATGTTTTTAATTACTTGTGGGGAAATGAGGTGAGCATCATATTATGCAACTTTAATTTATGCCACTTTATTTTAAAAAAAATGTGTCGAAACAAACATTTATACGAATGATGATTAAATTATGCAAAACTTTTGTGAGAAATTTAGCCCTATAAGCTTATGTAAATCTGTGTAAACAAAACATTAAATGTGCTTTATCGGTAATCAGTGTTAAACAAAACATATATTAATTGTAGTGTGGATTTTTGGTACGTTTCTGTTGGTTCTACTACCTATTTATTTTTTATATTTTTTGCTACCTATTTTGAGCTCCTATTTGAATGTGTTTTTTTTTGCACTACACCAAATAGGAGTCAATTAAGCGGTCTTATATATTAGGCTCGTTTACATAGCTCCCAAGTCCCAAGCCTCACAACAATGCCATCAGTATCTCTCACATAACCCACCTTCTGCCCCCAATTCTTAGTCTCCGGTGCACTCACCGGCACGGCTCGTCTATATGCCCCCATCCACATCAGTATAATCAAAGCATATCTCCACTGGATTGTGCTCTCCTTTCGAGTCCGGCAAATGTACTTCCCCGGTCAAGGCGTCTGTTTCTCGCTGGCGAAGAGGTGTGAACGCAATTGTTGTCGGCCCACTGTCAAGCTCAGCTAGCCCACCTAATAACACAAACATAATTAATTTTTAAATATATATATATATATATATATATATATATATATATATATATATATATTGAGTAAGTCTACCATACATTGCAATGCATAGGCACCTCTATGCATTGGACTATAAATCACGGATTCAAAGTCCAAATGACCGATCCAAACCGTTCATCTTGTTCTTCATATTAATATGTTCTCCATATTAATATGTACTTGGTGATCAAATTTTATATTTTTGGAAATTTTTTTACTATTTATTAAGTCATTTTGAAAATTACTGATCTAACGGTGCCTTTTGATTTTACTGTAACTGTTGGATCAGCGATTTTCAATGTGGCTTAATAAATAGTAAAAAAATTTCAAAAATTTTTGTCTCCAAACACATATTAATATGGAGAACAAGATGAACGGTTTGGATTGGTCATTTGGACTTTGAATATGGTGATTTATAGTCCAATGCATAGAGGTGCCTATGCATTGCAATGTATGGTAGACTTACTATATATATTTGTATTGATTATTAGATTAACTGAGAGTAAGATATATAGATAGAGAGAGAGGACTTGTGGGATTGATCAAGGCGGCGGACGTTGTAGCCAAAGGCAGAGGTATAAAAGGCGACCGATTTGGCGACATCTCTCACATACACACTGTGTAGGCGAAGGCAGAGCTAGCTTAGGTTTGATGCCATATGATCTTCCTATCTCTCTCACACAATCTCTCTTGATTTGATTTGATTTGAACTAATTAAGGTGAAATGTGGAGCATCATGAGGAAGAAGCGGTTTTGGAACTTGGATAGAGGAAACAGGTGGCAGCATGCATGGCATAGCCATCTATTTCTCTTCCACGTTGGCTCGCTCCAGAGTTATTAATTCGTTTCAACTAAAATGCAGCAGACAAAATCTGGCAGTCAGTGAGTCTTCGATTAAAATGAAAAATGTTTCGGCAAAGCTTCTTTTAAGCTCTCTTAAAATTTAAAGAGTCTTCTTTTATTTTATATTTTTGTCGTTTAATTCTGTTAAACACTGTTTTTTTACACAGATTAAGATCATTTAATTTTTTAGTCTTTTTCTGCTCGCATCTTAAATTTTTTATCCGAGTTTTTGAGAAAAAATAGGAGTCATGCTCCCATTTTATTGATAGGAGTTGTTACATGGTTTGTAACAACAAAAGCAAAAAAACAATGCAGCTCATGATAGTGAGCTTAATCTAAAAGAGAAAAACAGGAAAATAGATGCAGTAAGTAAAGTAAAACATAAAGGTTCAAAAGAAAATAAGGTAAAGAAAATTGAAGGTAATCGTGGTGTGCATCTCTCGCCTGCAGCACTGTCATATTATGCATTTATTCTTATCTATGAGTATTGGTGTTGCTCTGCTACTTGTTCCAATAGATCCTGTATTGTTGCTGCTGAATTTCTGAATATTCTAGCACATCGTTCCCTCCAAATTATGAACTGCGCTATGAGAAACAGGGATCGCTCTTTGTCAGAGTACTCGGTGCTCAATAGCGCCCTACGCGATGACTATCTCGTGTTGAATTTGAGTCTCAGTTCTTGATACAATATCCGGGTAAATGAGCAATCATTGAGTATATGTGCCACTGTTTCGGAGTCCACTTGACATAGCACACATCTGTTCGCCAACTGCCAGCCTTTTTTAACCAAATTGTCTAATGTCAAGATTCGATTGAGTGTTGCTAGCCATCCAAAGATTTTGAATCTCGGCGGGGCTCTGATAGACCAAATTCTGTTGTATCTATTTACAATCTGAGATTCATTCTTCATGGCAAAATATGCTGTTTTAACTGAGAAGACTCCAGTTGATCCCCACTTCCAACTAACTCCATCCTGTTCATTAGTTTCTAAATGCACCTCATGCAACTGCACCAGCAAAAGCTGTAGTTGTTCCTCTGCCGTTTCCGATAATTGAGGCCTCACTAGCCGGTTTAAACTCATTTCCTGCATGGCATCACACATATTAACCGCCTTGTTTTCTGCATAAGAGTATAAAGTCTCAAACCGCCATTTTAACACCCCTAATCCCCAATCATGTCCCCAAAAGCTTATTGTAAGGCCATTGCCCGGTTTCCTGATCATTGAAATAATCCAGAAAGGCAGCACTTCGTTTTCTAATTTGTAAAATAAATCTGTGGCCGGCATGAGATTCTCCATAAGTCCTATTTGTATCAAAAGCGGCTTCCACAAGTTAGTTTGCGGAGCTGTCCATTGCCAATAGAATTTCATTAATAAGGCCCTGTTAAATATTCTCAAATCATGTACACCCAGACCCTCAAGTTTTTTGGGAATGCAAACCATTGGGCAATTTACTAAGTTCATCTTTCTTGCTTCTTGCGTCACTCCATGCCATAAGAACTTCCTTCGTATTTTATCAATCTCATGTCTCACCCAACTCGGCAATGAAAAACACGACATGAAATAGACAAGCAAAGCTGATAATACCGCATTCAATAATACCATCCTTCCTGCTATAGATAAGTGCTTAGCGGCCCAACCCGCTAATCTCTTATTGAACTTTTGAATTAACGGGATGTATGATGCTTTCTTCAGCCTTTTGTTTGATAACGGTAACTCTAGATATGTGATTGGAAAGGTCCCTAATCTTCACCCTAAGATGCTCGCCAGTTGGGTTGCTAGGAGCTCATCCTCCTGTGTCAATATTACTTCGGACTTATGCATATTAACCGCTAACCCCGAGATTGCTTCAAAGACAATGAGCCCAATCTTTAGTATCTGGCATTGTTGCTCTTCTGGCTTAACTATGAATAATGCATCATCTGCATATAAAAAAATCGGTTTCATGTTGGAGAAAAGTAGTCGGATTGCTTCTGATAATACAAGCTTGTTAAACCCTAAACCCTAAACCCTTTTATCCGAGTTTTAAAACATCACTATCTATTTTTTTAGCTTTTATAACTATTATTCATAAATTAAAATAATTGAATATTAAATTCTTTAAGTATCTTTGAGACTTAATTCTAATACAAATTAAAAGGTGTTGCCGAGCAGCTTCATAGGGAATTACACGAGTGCAAACCCTTGCCACGTGTGGTTTTCTCTGACAAAGCGGCCCATTGCGTACCATAGAGGATTTGAATCTTCTTGGGCCAATGGACTAAGCCCCTTTGGGTCCTTAACATACCTCTTTTAGTATGGACCCTTAAATCTTTTGTACAGCTTGCTTAGTTCATTATTTCGTTTATCAAGTCTGTTTGCTAGGTAATTGGTATCGATAAGATATTTTTCCTCATTTACTCATTTAGTTGCTCAAATGTTTTGTGCTATTTTTGTTTTTATTTCACTATTATATCACTCGTGTAATGAACTATATTATGAATGAAATACGGGCTAGATATGTATTTTTCTTCAAAAAAAAAAAATGCAAAATGTTTTGGAACAAATATCTAAGTGTGTTAACATTTTTTATTTTTATTTTGCTAAACATGCCCTATATATATAGATTCTTAGTTTCTTACTTTCCTATATTGAATTAGGAAAAATAGAACGAGCCTTTTTTTGAGTCTTTTTATAATATTGTCCCCGATGCAACGCACAGGCATGATGTTAGTTATATATAACACACACACACGTACATTCGTCTCCATTGTTCAAAAGTTAAGTCCAGCAACGCTTACAACCATTTTTGAGATAAGGTCGATGAAATATAATCTCTCAGAAAGGGGTAGAACTAGAAAATTTTAATAGGAATAGCTGAAAATTAAAATGTACAATTATAGTGAATGAAATTTGAATCCAAAATCTCTCAATTATAAAATAGAGTTTTAACTACTAGATTACTACTAAATATATGTCATTTATTAAAGGTAGCTAGACTATATAAAAAGTTTAAAAAAGATAAAATGTAATTAAATTTCTATACATATAATTAAAATTTTAAAATCATAGAGATAATTTAGTTATTTTTGACTAAGTCTTAGATCTGCTCCTGCTCTCAGAAGGGATTAAGAAAGCTTGTGTTTCTTTGCCGGACTCCGGAAAACAAAGTATTGTAGAAGGCATTTATGCATTTGTCACAATTATCTCTAAAGAATAGTTATTTTCCGTAAAATTGTGTTGGAAATAATATTAAATTAGTCTGTACTGATTATGCAAAAAAAAAAATATTTACTCAATCAATTTTTTTAAATAAATTGCAAAGTCGACAAATATTTGAAATTAAACTTGTTTTGCTTGTAAAAACAGCACGGACATTTTAAATATAAATGACCTAAAATTTCAAATTGAGCATATATAAACAACTTATCCTACGTATTATGCACTATTTGGTGATCTGAAACCGTTTGATCGAAAACTAGTGACATTAATTTCCATTAGTAGAGAGAGCATGACCAAACTTAAAAAATTGGAAAGAATACAAATCCTCTTCATTATGCATGATATTAATGCACGAAACACACCATGATGTTGATGAGAGCATTAATTTTCGATGGCATTTTTATTAAAAATAGAATATTGTGACTTATTCTTTTATCATTGATTTATTTTTTAAAAAAAATTATTGTTCATCATTTTATCATTATTTATTGCGTGGAGTGTTGCTTAGCCTTCGCTATGGTTATTTTCGACAAAAAGGAATATAAATATTGATTGTCCGATTGATACAATGTGCCAATTCTGATCTAGATCAAATGATACATAATAATTGTGTGAAAGTAAGAAGTTTGAATTCTAAACTAATTTTATAAAGTAAAATTACAATACAAAAGCAGAAGAAATTCTATATTGCAAGATGAATTTTTATGATTTCGGTTGGTAAAAAAAACCTTAGTGAATGAAAAAAAATATTTTCTAATAAACTAAATGGCATTTTTTTTTTTTCCCATAACTGGTTGGTAGTTAAATTGTCTCTCTTCTTTTTATGTGTATTTTGTACGGGACAAACATAAGAAAATATCATGTTTTCAACTTTTCATGAATTGATTTACTTCGCCATGATGTAAAAATGCGGAGCTCAATCAAATTTGACGGTAATTTTTATGAACTATTTTGCCAAGGTGCTGAACCTTTGTTGCTTTCTAAAGCTCCAACGGCGTGTGGCTCGGAGAATAGGATCACTACTAACAATAAGTTTGTTAACAGTAAGTGCTAAACTGCTAATTAAAGAAATCAGTTAATAATTTTGTTAATTTGATCATTCCTGTTCATAATAAATAAATGGTTAATTATTCCAGTCTAATCGAAACCGTCGAGAGACATGCCTTCTCTGGTTTGCACATATCTTAAAATGCTCCGCAGGATCACATAACAAGTGTACTCAACGACAGGTCTACAACAGTATACACAGTCGCCTCTCTCCCACTGGAGCGACTCCATAGTGGAAAGAGAGAAGGGGCACATCGGATAGAGCCCTTTCTTCTATATCCCGTTGCCTCTCTCTTCTGTTTCCATTGCTTGAACCTGATTTGGAGTCGAGATCGATCAATTCGATGGAGCTCGAATGCAAGTTCCAGGACGGGTCGTGGCACCCTTGTCAGATTTCCTTGAGGTACGAATCATTTCTTCCCGATAATCTTAGTTGCTTGATAATCGACGCCGATCATGCTCCAACCCATTTTTTACGGGGTTCCCTGACTTCCCTCGCTAATTGATCGTGATCGGCAGTGTAAGAACTGATTAAATTGTGATCAGGATTTTAATGATCGCGCTTTCAACTTTCTGCTTTATGCTAGATAATCACCCTTGTTGAAATATGTGCATGCGATATTCTAACTAACTGATTAACTTATAAATAAATCAAATTTTATACTAGTGAAGCTATTGCTGTTTGAGTTGCAGTGAGGGCAATGCTGCAATCATTGTAGCATATGAAAATTGTGGGGAAGAGGAAGAAGAAGATGATAGAATAGAAAGCAGAGAGGAGGGATCATCTCGGCTGCGGTTCCGATCAGCATTTCTCCAAGAAGGGGAGTGTTCTCAGTTGATAGAAGGCCAATGTGTTCTTGCCTTGCATGATGCTTCATCCTCCCACTTATTCTTCGATGCTATTGTGGAAAAGGTATACCAGTTACTTCAGCTGCTGCTCTACCATGCAATACCGAATAGATTCTCGTTATGGTCATGTTTGGTTGTGGACTAAAGTTAATGAGGCCTAACTTGGTTATTTCAACTTAGGTCGATCTAAATTATTTATGTTTGATTGATATCTAAAGATATACCTTGACTTAAATTATTCCTTGTTTGGTAAGAATTTGATGGCTTAAGACATGATTTGATATTACAAATTATTTTGTCCTACAAAATTTGTAACAACAATAAATAAAACTATTCTTCGTATTTTTTTTCTTTTAATTTTGATTGAAAAAAATTGTACAAGAAAATGAGTTATGTATAAATTAATTTTATATCTTAGAGAAGCACATTGTATTTAATGAATCTTATTTAATTAAAGTTATATGTGTACTAATTTATTTGTCAAAAATATGTTAGGTTGATGAACAAATTTTTTATTATTTTGTAGTACAATTTAAAAAATATTTTATTTAATTATTTTCTAGATTGCATATTTTGTTGATTTGAAAAGTTATGCCATTTAAAAAAAATGTTGATTCTATAATTGATAAAGTTATAAGTCTCCTTATATGTAAATGAAAAAAAAAATTAATTGCTTATTTTATATTTCTTAAAAAGTGATTAAAATAATTAAAATAATAAAAATAATGAAAAGTTAGGCCTCACACTCAATTAAAATTAAACCACCTAGAGAGGTGGTTTAGTTTAGACCAATTTAGTCAGGCCCAAAGATCGGCTTATTCCGTCTTAGTCTGGCTCAATTAAACCACGTTTGGTGGAATAAGTGAGGCCTAAAACCCTTATTCCACTGTTTAGTCCACAACCAAACATGACTTATCATCTTTTTTTACAAAAGGGGCTGTTTTGGCATGATTTTTTGTGAACCTTCATTAGTATCCCCCACACTATCATCCCCATATGGTAAAGGATAAGGTTCACTATTTCTAGCATAATCAGAGATTAGCAATTAATCCATTCTCCTAGATCAGCAATCCAAATGTTGATGTTAGCAATTAGCATGGCTTCCTAAATATATATGATTTTGGTATGGATTTATCAAAATACTCTGTGGTGTTCTTTTATGTGTTTGTCATTCATTTAATCTAGAGGAGGGTTCAAATGCACCCAAATTTTTGTGCACCCAAATGCACCCTATCTTTTATCTCTGTTTTCAAAGTCAAAATCCGAACTGTTAGATGCGATCTATATATTAAGATGTGCTTGGAGACCAAATTTTACATTTTTTGAAATTTGTTTACTATTTTTTTAGATTTATTGAAAATCGCTGTTCTTTTATGGTCCAGATTTGCTAAAAACAGCGATTTTCAATAAATCTAAAAAAATAGTAAAAAAATTCAAAAAAATGTAAAATTTGGTCTCCAAGCACATCTTAATATATAGATCGCATCTAACGGTTTGGATTGACTATTCGGACTTTGAAAACGGAGAAAAATGATTTGAAAGATAAGGTGCATTTTGGTGCACAAAAATTTGGGTGCATTTGAACCCTCCTCTATAATCTAATATAGTTTTTTTTGGTTCTTTTTGAAGATAACCCAAACTTCTACATCTTTTTGCCTCACCTGGGGCTTGAACCTGACCTGTGAGAATTCGCCTTACCACTTGAGTTACTAATGGTTGGTACAGTGGTACTTAGTACTTCATATTTTCTGTGTAGTCAAGAATATTTGCTTTGTTTGCAGATAAATAGAGTAAGGCACTCTGACCGATTGGCATGCCGATGCACCTTTTCACTAAAATGGCTCCCAATTCATTTTAAAGATCAGAAAGTAAGAGTTTCATCCACAAGCATCATGCGATTATCAGATAAGAATATTGAG
The DNA here is from genome assembly GCA_964058845.1 of Carex sylvatica. Classification (NCBI taxonomy): domain Eukaryota; kingdom Viridiplantae; phylum Streptophyta; class Magnoliopsida; order Poales; family Cyperaceae; genus Carex; species Carex sylvatica. The sequence goes on from CAXKVR010000138.1 coordinate 199,324, forward strand.
ACCCACCCGGTTTTTGAGGCGTTCATAGCATCTACAAATTCAAGTGCAGAAATGGAAACTTCTCCATTTGTTAGTCCATTAACTGAAAATTTATTTGAAGTAGATGTGGATGATTTGTTGGAAAAGCAAGTGCAAGACATCAGCTTCATGGCTCAAGGAGAAGACTTCTCTAAAGATGTTATGGCGGGACTTAAAAAAGGTATTTCTCTAATTCCTGGACTTTAATGTACTTTTTTTGTAGTAGTGTGATGTTCCCGATTTAGTAATTTACTGTTGTTATTTCAAATATTATGTCAGACATGAGCTGGTCTTCTTGAGTACTAAACGTATAAATATTTTGCAGCTGCTCATCCATTACCTTGAAGCCATTTTTGTTTATTTGTGTACTATTGAGGTTTCTATTTCAAAATTGTATTGTAGGTATGTAGATCTTTTGTAGAAGACTCATCTATACTTGTAAAAACTACTGACTTTTAGCTTCTTTCTGCTTACAGCTAAGCAGAAAGGACTCAGAATTAATAAGAGACCAGAGGTAATCAGTGGCAGAAGAGTTACCAGGAGTAAGGGTATACAAGAAACCGAACCCCCACTCGAAGAGGCAAAAGAAAAGGCTGGCAGTCTCTCTTTCCTCAGCCCCCTTGCTGCCCGTGCAGCATTGGCTTCTTTTATATGCACACTTCCAGTAAGTGGACTACCAAACCAATCAGAGATATTCCCTCTGTCACCAGAATCATCAATTGAAGAAATTTCTGGTTTCCCTTCGATCAGCCCACTTGCCGCACATGATTCTATAGCTTCGTTTGCAAGTGCTCTTCCAGCAAGCAGACTCCCTAAGCAAGCCAAGAAACCTCCTTTGACATCAAATCGATCGCCTTATTACTCAGATATTGGAAGAACAGTTAGTATGAATCCAGGCTCTGAGAAAGTTGACCCTGTTATTCCTCGAAGGGTAACTCGTTCTACGGGTGCTCTTCCAGCAAGTGAACCTCTTAAGCAAGCCAAGAAACCTCATTTGACACCAAATCAATATGATTATAACTCAGATATTGGAACAAGACTTAGTATTGATCCAGGCTCTGAGAGGGTTGACCCTGTTATTCCTCGAAGGACAACTCGTTCTGCTGCAAAGAGCGGGGGTGTAGATCAGATTGCTGACATGCAAGGGTCACAAGATCAGAAAGCAAGGGGAACTGGAAAAGGTAACAGGGAGGCAGGGAACAGTAGCTTCACTCCTGATGCAGAATATGTAATTACACCTGTCAAAACTGAGAAGAAAAGGATATGCATCTCCCCATCTGCATCTGCTGCTACTAGTGCAAGCATTGTTAGCAACACTATCTCAGACTGTGAAGGTGAGAGTTTCATTATATCTAACTTGAACAGCATTTGTCTCGGTAAAAGAGATGTATAGATGCTAATACCAGTGAAATGTTATTGAATTAGTACTAGCCCAAAATATAGATTTGTTCTGGGATTTCTAGCTTTTTGGTTGTCTTTGTTCTTTTTTTAAATGAAAAATAAGCGTTACAGGTTGATATTACCAAACAAACTCTAAAATAAACTACTACCTACAAAATCAGTTAACCCCTATAGTGATAAGGGTCCAGGCTCAGCAATCAAGTACAAGAAAGCACCTTCTTCTATCAACACTTAAGAAAACAGAAAATCATCACAGGCCCTTCTTCATCCCTACGGACCCTACCCACTTATAAGCCATCTGAAAAGAGGCAATAACCACAATAATCAGAAAGGTGCTAGCCACATCTGACTTTCTGAATACAGAAACAAATTCACTGGCAGTTCTTCAAATTTACTAACTAGCCCCTCGAAACTCCTTATTTTGACATCCAGAATGCAAAGCAAATCAGACCACTGCAGAAATTGTCCTTCCTGCATTTGCTTGATCCCCACCAGGCCTCTGACCAGCTGGTACCAGACTTAATCAGCACTGTCCACCTATCCAGGAATAAGATCTACACTAAATCTAGCAAAATTTCATGAATCAATTGCATTCCACTCGCTCCTAAACCACCAACTGAAAAACTATTATTGAGATTTACATTTGTTTTCCGAAAGCACGCACTATTCTTTTTAGCCAAAAGCACAAAAAACTATTTTACGAAGTTTCTTTTTGGTCCCTACTATTTGACAAATTGCGAACCACATCTCACTTAGTTTTGTGAAATTCATTACATGTTATAGTTAAGTTTCTAACCTGTGCCAGATCAATTGAGCATTTCAGCATGTTAGAAGCAAATGGTCAATAATTTATTTTTATCACAAAAGATTATTATCATCAACCTACCGACCAAAAACCTCTTTTGGTAAGATTATCCATTGTTTGAATACAATGTTACTAGTCTATCATTGCATTAATACATGTATATAACTATATCTTTTTCAGCATATTTCTTTTGCCAGAAACATAAGAAATTACTCTAATACTTCCAAAACCACCGCATCATGAAGGCTGGCAAAGTCATACAGATAAAATGTAACAATATATTTAATTTTTTTCCAGGGGAAACTTGTCAGGATGCTGAAAGCCATGTTGCAAAGAGCAGAAAAATAGTTTCTAGGAAACCGCCTACTCGATTCTCACCACGTCTCGCTCAACTAGATACTTGATCAACCATCTTTAGGATAAGAATATAATATATCTATTTTGGGTTTTCTCCTTTATGGACTCTATAATGCAGCTCGATTTCTGTTTACTGGCCATTAACATGTAATTGTCTATTCTATAGCATATTGGCTCCCAGAGCTGCTATACAGAGAACCTAATGCTTCTTGACTAATGTTTAAGTAGCATCCCTAGTTATTTTGTAATCAAGGGTTAATAGTATGTTGAATTTGATGTAAACAAACTCTGTTCGGCTTGGTAAATACTGTAACGTACAACCCTCTTGGTAACTGCTAGCCAACATGTACCGGTACTGGACCAGCCCTGGTATGTGCCAGACACAAGGCTACAAATAATATAGTTGCATTTTCTTGCGTAAATCACCATCTATGGATAGTTGACAGTGGTTGAGACTATTAATGTAGCTTGATTTATATAGACAAGTATCATATATACTAATATGTTCTTTTTTTATTATTAATTCCAGGACACTGGGTATGTAACACATGGTTGTTGGTTTAGTGAAAATCAAATCAATTGACCAACTTCGTATCCCTATAGATATATTAATTTTGCATGAGCTCATATTCCAATTGTTCATTCCCAAATGGGACAAGTTTTTTTTTTTTTACAATACATTTACATTTGACATATGCAGCTGTAGTTTTATATAAATCTATAGAAATATTTAATATTTACTCGAATAATCTATAGTTTGAGATAAATCTATAGAAGTAAAATTTCTAGTGTTATTTAACAATATCTAATTTTTAGGAAATAAGCTCAACTTTAGGCTAAATATTTTTATTCCTTTAATTTGAATTTTTGAACTCATGGTGCAACGTTGCCTATATTCAACACATCTTGGTTGAATATGATAGCGTATTTGGTATCATTATCCATTCTAGCCTATGAATTTAAAATCTCAATTTGTTTGTCTTGGTTGAATATGGTAGCACGTCCTAAGATGTCTTGCCCAATCAAGTTTCTGATTAAATATCCTATTCATTTGGATTTCAATGTTTTCATTTTGTGGTATTATTTGGGAAGATTTTAAAAAAAAAAAAAAAAAAAATTTGATGCTAGCCTAGCAGCAGCCACATTGACTTTGTTCTCTCTCTTACTGATCTTAAATTTTTTTTTTTTTTTTATCAAGGTTTACTGATCTTAAATAGTTAGTTATTCTGATAAATTCAAAAAAAAATGTGTAAATTTCAGAGGATCTACTCAGTGCAACCATGGGCACATGTTATTTATTGTAGACTTTAGCTTGCATTGGAGGTGGTGATGACTCATGCTTATTACTTCAATAGTTAGGAAGCAACAAGGATGACCATCTACCAATAATGAATTAGCTAGGCTCCATTTATAACAAATTTAAAGTCGTTTGGTGACCCATCAACTTATATCTTCGCTTTTTAGAAATAATTACTAAACTTTGAACCACCTAGACTCCATAATTTACATGGGAATTCTACAAATGAATTGAGTTAAAAACTTAATATTGAAAAGCTTAATTTCTACTGGAAATAGTAATATTTCTTTTTGTTAGTACAGAGTACAGACGTAAGGAAAGAGATGTTTTGCCCCAAAAGGGGACGAAAATAGCGACATTTATTGCAAATGTCACCTTCCTCAGGTACACTATTTTTTTTTTTTTTTTTGTTGTTGGTTAGATTGCCTTAATTCTTTTGTAATTAGTTAGCCTGGTTAACCTTTCTCAGATTATTACTGTTTCATATACAATAGTATTGTTGAGTAGAACTAGGGTGTTCTTAAGCTCACCAAAGTGTTTTGTGAGCTTAACTCCAAAATCTATCAAATTGGATTCAAATGATGAATCTGAATCGTTGAAATCCGTCTACCTTATGAGTGATGCGTCTAGATGTGAAAATTTTAAACATTCGAATTAATTTAGTATTAAGTCAATCGCTCAAAATTAGAAGGTTAATAAATTAATTTTAGTGCATTCATTTTTTGAAAGTTTTTTGACCGCTTGACTTTATACTAAATTAATTTGAATGTTTAAATTTTTTATATCTAGACGCATCACTTATAAAGTAGACGGATTTTAATGATTCGAATTCATCATTTGAATCTAATTTGATAGATTATAGAATTAAGTTCACCAAACACTTTGATGAACTTAAAAACATAGTTCTACTCTTCTATTCTATGTTTGCCATATCCTACAAGAACCAGAATCTGTTGGCCTGCGTTCAACGCAGTACAAATCCACCGACCACTGGTATTATTAGCATCGGGTTGGATTGTTCTTGAACCCAACACTGGTTTCAAACACCACGTTAAAGACGGATGCCTTTCTGTGACACATTTATGATAGTTATAATTATAGATACTTTTTAAAGCTTTTTTAATCATGTCAAATTACTTATGTTCCCATTGTCCAATTATTTTTTTTATTTTCTCACTTTATAATAATTGGACAGATTAAGTATTTTATGCATTTTTTTCTATTATAAGTGGATAATGCGCCTAAGACTAAAAAAAATTAAAATCATATTATTTTTATAGAACTCTACTCAAAATTTAGTGCAAATTATCAAACAGCTCTTTCATGATCCAATGAAGATACCTTTTTTGCTCAAGATTTATGCAAGTTTTTAATAGAAATTGTTTTATTTAAAAAAAATAGTTTTATTTCTTCAATAGATATTTTTCTTATATGAGCGAAATCTGGAAAACAACACTTGTATAATTAATGGGATTGAGATCTATTGATACAATAGATTAACTTCATAATTTTTTATGCAAAAAAAAAAAAAAATCATAATTTTGACCAGGCGCAGCGGAGCCAGACTTTTGAACTATGAAAGTCAAATTTTATTAAGAACGGGCATGAGGCCATGTTTGCTTTATGCGGACGAAGCATTACTGTTCCAGTGTTCCTTAAACCCGACCGTAACCAGGCACAGACAATCAAATTGACACTTTTAGGGCCTGTTCGGCGACAGCCCAAAAGTTATTGTTCACGTGGGAAAAAAAAAATTCACTCAGACTGAATTTTTTTTTCTCACATGAACATTAATTTTCAGCTCAAATTTTTTTTATTCCTATACTCGTTCCTGTTCCCACCAGGGCTGCCGAACAGACCCTTAGTATTTCAACAAGTCTCAGGTTTAGCAACAAATTTGGAAAAATCTGAGCTTCTGATTATGAACACTACTCAGAAAATAAAAACAAAAACTGCGGCAATGCTGAATTGTAGGCTGACAGAACTGCCACTGATATATTTAGGTATACCTTTGTCGGATAAAAGGTATACCTTTGTCGGACAAAAGGTTACCTAATATTTGTTTGATGATTTATTAAGAACGATTATTAAGAACAAATTTTAAATTGCATGCAATTCGATTGTTAAGCTTTCTATATGCCTGATAAAATACATTAAATTTACTTCTCAATATTCAATTTTATTTTTACAAAAATTGAAAATTCATTATCTAAGAAATACAAAATATATATATATGCATTCTCCAGTAATCCCTTCTTTGTACAAATAGTGTAATTAAGTAGCATTCCCAATATCGAATTTTTTAAATTAAAAATTATTAAAAAGATCAATAAAATCATCAAACTAATTTATTGTCGATAGATATCCGGCCTTAGCAATAGTTATAGTGGTAAGAAGGAAAAAAAAACGACACCAACACCATCGCCCTCCCAAAAAAACGAAAAAAAATAAAAGAAGTTATCATATTTGATGATATAAAACAACTAAGACAACGACATCACATATGATGATCCGAATAGAAAAGACTATATATATTAAAAAAAAATTCTTTTAATTTGAGAAGATGAGGATTTGATAATAGAAGTGGTCATAGTGAGAGGAAATAGCATGTGTGTAGGCAAAAATCCTGCTGTTTAACCCTCATTTGCCTCTAGTTTTAAATTTGACACCTACGGTTTTTTCTCAAAAAAAGAAAAAAATAAATAACTTTGGGGTGACAAGGTCAAAACATGAACCATCTCAATTTAGAGTCTGTGTCCCAGATACTCGAGGTAAAATTTCAAAAAACGGATGGTTCAGATTAATCTCAAGCAGGCCAAATTTAATTCAGCACCTATTAAGATTGTAAAAGGTTTTCTTTGAGATTTGTGCCAAATCAAAAGAACGGCCCGAATTTTCACTTCCATGTACCTGGAGTCCGCATCGTTTGCATTAACTCAAAATAGCATCTTTTGAGTTAATAGATATCTATTGTCCGATTGTAAACGGAGCCCATTCGGCCTACGTCTAAAACATAGGACGTCTTCAATATTAGTGCAGATTTAATTTGCACGAATCTTAAAACTGATTGAATAATTCAGATGTATTAACTCAAAAGATTTCTTTTTGAGTTAATGCAGAGGACACGAATTCCTCGATTCATATATCATCTCGTTTATGAATTATTCGCAAGTCAGATACAATTGGAAATTTGTGACCGTACCTATACCAAGTCGGATATGAATAATACCAAGTTGTACATTGTTAATTTTTCTTTAAGAATGTCAAATATAGGTATACTGTGACAAATTGGGATTGATATTAATCTATTCAATGTTTATATTAAGAGGAATTACTTCTCTTAGGTTGCGTTTGGATGAAGCAAAGAATAGTGCTAATTCGAATTAACTACTGTTCCAAACTACTATTTTACATTTAAATGTGTTTGAGTTAGCAAAAATGAACTATTCTTTGTTTGTCTTTGGTAAATTAGTATGTTATACTACTAATTCAACTAAAAGTTGAATTAGTTCATTATCTCAAATTTGAGTTAGCTCACTATTCTCACTAATCAAAGTCTTCATCCAAACACTCTTAAAATAATATCAAACCTACCCTTAACTTTCATTTAATTTTATAATAGAAAATTACTTACACGAGTCAATCGTTCAATATTAAATATTAAAATAATAACTATCTGACGCGTATTTGATATAGGCCCTAGTGCCCTACTTTGTAAATTGTAATCGCGCTTGTATGAAAAAGAAAGGTTGTACTAACTAACAAGAATTTCTCCATACGAATTCGCTACGAGATAGGAGTAGGTCCGATGCCCATTGGACCTACTTTTAGGTTCGACGGGCACGATCACCGTACGATCAGCATAAAGATTTATGCGCACAGAATTGATAAAATATCACACGGATTTTAATACAGAGTGCGCGACTCTTGATGCAATTGGATGGTCACAACACCCATCGAACCAAAGTAGGTCCAATGGCATCGGACCTACTCCGACTCCATTCGCTACTAGCTACTAGTTTGAGCAACGCACATGGGGATTGCCAACCGCATTAATTATTGAAAAGTCAAGTGAATGGCATTACTGCCGACACCACAGACAAGGTCATAAACTCATAATTCATAAGATTCCATATCGAATTTTCTTTATAAGCCTTAATTAGAAAAAAAAAAAGATTTTTATGTAACCAACGTGATTATTTTTTAAAATTTTTACAAAAATTATAAGAATCAAAATGTCATTTCGATTCAGAATTTTTTTTTTTTAAACCAAATGACAATTTTTTTCTTCGAAATATGTGAAAACGGCTGGGACTGAAATGACAATTCAATCTCAAAAAAAAAAAAAAAAAAAAAAAGATCGAAATGGCATTTTGATTTTTATAGTTTTTATAAGAAAAAATTAATAACGTTGGTTTCATTAAAAAAAATATTTCTAATAATGGTTTATAAAAAAAATTCCATCCATATCCTCCTAGTTCCTGTAAAGGTTTTTCCTCACGGTTTGAGATTAAATTTCAACAGATTTGGGATTCAAACTAGTGCAGTTGACAGTATTATTAGACTTTGAGATTCGTGACAAGTTAAAATGAGCGGTGCGGATCTACTAATTGTAGAAGTTTTTTTTTTCATGTAATGGAGAGGATGTGAGTCGATCATATCATAGGTTAAAATGCTTTGAGCTAAAAAAATATTTTGAGTTTTTAAAAGAGATTGAAATGTTCGGAAGATTAATTCGAAATCTAATTGAGACTCTAGTAATGCTAAATTGCTAGCATTTATAAGAGAGAAATATTCTGATATAACTTCTAATTATTATTATTATTATTATTATTATTATTATTATTATTATTATTATTATTATTATTATTATTATTATGATTATTATTATTATTATTATTATTATTATTATTATTATTATTATTATCATTGTTATTATTATTATCATCATCACCATCATCATCATCATCACCTTTATTATTATTTGTTTTTATTGTTATTTTTTCTTAAACTGAATCGAACAATAATAAAATATTCATTTTTGTTGAATACTTAAGTCTTTGATTGAATCATAGCTCCGTTAAGCTGAATCTAGAGTATTTATATGAATATTTTTTTTGTTTTAAAAGCCCTTCACTATTATATTATTTTTAGTTTTTTACACTTTCGTTAATAATTTTGTCGATTCCGTTCTAGATTAAAAACTACTAAATGTAAATAAAACCTTTAAAATTTCACTTATAATAATTTTAATAATGTGAATTATCAAAATGATAGCACTCCCTTTGTGTCATGCGCTATAATCATTTCTTTTGTGTCTCTTTTTCTTAATGTAGTGTCACGAACTCTTGTTTCGCAGGTTTAATTTTTGAAAAAACATCTAAAAGATGCTGAGATATACCGTGACCCTTTAATAAAAAAAAAAGTTAAAAGAATAATCAGAGCCGGAAAAGAAAAGTATATATTAGGACAAAACAACAAAAAAATATGCATATTTAATTATTCTCACTATATTTTATATAAAAGAATATAAATTAATCATCAGAATGAAACATATTTTTTATATGCAAATAGTTTTCTGTAATTTGATAGTGTTGTAGTGCTAACATAAGAGTTTAGTTTAACTAATTGGTTTGAGTTGTAATAGAACGAATACCATACCTGACATCATGCAAATTAATTTAGAATTAAAAGGACATGAATTTGGATTGAGTGCGGATTAGCGAGATTAGCGGTTACTTTATGTACTTATTGAAAATAATCAAAATGTTTCAAACTCCTTTTTTTGAAAATGAAGTTAGTCTCGATGATTTTACAATTAAGAAACATAGCACGATATTCTTTTTGGAGGGAATTTCATGTATATCCCTCAAAAACTTGGAAATCACGCATTCCTCCCACTAAAATTCATAATATTATATATACTTTTCTAAACTTCAAAACTCGCATATTTACTCATTTTAATGTTTCTTTTATTAAAACTCATTTTAATGTTTCTTTTATTAAAACTCATTTTAAATTTATGAAATATCTATTTTATCCTTTATTAAAAAATTATAATATGTAACATGTTTAAAAAAAATATCAATCTTCTAATTGGACGTCTTTTAAGGACAAATGGGTCAATTATCTACGTCTGACAAGGTATATGCTTGTGTAAGTGTCAAAAGTATAGAAATTACTTATTTACACTAAAAAATCCGACCAATTAGAAGACTGATATTTTTTCTAAAACATGTTACTAGTTTTTATCTGTTAAATAAATGGTAAAATGAGTACTTTATAAATTTAAAATGAGTTTTACTATAAAAGATAATAAATAAGTATATTTATAAGTTTTTGAAGTTTAGGATGGTAAATATAGTATTTTGACACAACCGGGTTTAACCCGTACCTATGACCGCCTAAAAAAAATTCAAATTTTTTTGAAAATTTTTGGTTTCCTCCCTACACGCCACGGGTTGCCCTACCCGTGACATATTTTCTGTTTTTTTTTTCTTTTAAAATTCAAATTTCATTTCCACCCAATTAAACCTCTATAAATATACACCCCTCTCCCTCAATATCTTCACACCTAATTCTCTCATTATCTCAATATTTTTATCTCTCAATCTCAATATTTTTATTATTCTCAATTTTAGATTTATTATTTAAAAAATATATAGTTGTAAATTTAATTTATTCTACAAATACGCAAACGAAATTACAAAGTTCGGCACCTCCCGCAAGATTTTCCCACGAGATTTAAATGTTACATTTATTTCATATTAGATTCATTTATTTTTTTAGAATAATTTAAAATTAAAATTTGATGTTAGATTTATTTTTTGTTAGATTTATTTTTCATGTTAGATTAATTTATTCTTGTAGAGTAATTTATTTTTTGTTAGATTTATTCTTGTAGATTAATTTATTCTTGAATGTTAAGTAATTAGATTTGTTGGATTTATTTTATGTTAGATTTGTTAGATTAATTTTATGTTAGATTTGTTAGATTTATTTTATAATATATTTATTAGATTTATTGAATATGTTAGATTTATTGAATATGTTAGATTTATTTAGTTTATATTAGATTTGTTAGATGTGAAGTAATTAGATTTATTTTGAATATGTTAGATTTTATTTTTAAAATTTGGATTTATTTTTAATATGTTAGAAAAATAGGTTAGATCCATTTTTGTGAATATGTGAAGTAATTTGATTTGTTTTGAATAGGTACCCTTCCTGAAAGAAAATTTTCTAAAATATTGGGAAGAGGTACCCCTCCTGACCATTATCGCAAGCGTCCTCAACCCGGCTTACAAGAAGCGTGTCACGGTCTTAGTACTTTAAGCGTACAAAGAGAATCTATATTTAGACAAAACCGGATGGAGGCATACATGAATTCAAAGTTCGATGAGATGTTTAACTTATACAACACAAGAATGGGTGACAACCAAAATCAACCGTCTTCGTCCCGTGTCGGTCCGAGGTATGAATATAAATATACATGTGTTTTTAATCTTTATTATTTATAATATCTACATTATTTGTCCACTAATTTTTTTTAATAGTTTCACTGGAATACCAGCAGTGGTGGACTGTTATCAGATTTTCAGTTGGAGAGCGACACGCACGTCTCCTCAAACGAGTTATTGGGCTATATTTCGATGTGTTGCGAAGATGAACAAGTTGACATCATGGCGTGGTGGAGGAGGAATGCACGTCAATATCCAGTTCTCGCGATGATGACCCGCGGCGTATTTGTCGTGTCCGTGTCAACTGTCCCTTCCGAAAGTTATTTTAGTTCAGCGAACAGGATCCTCTCCGACAAACACAGTAAGTTGGGTGCACATTTTTTTTAGAGACTTGTGTGCTTGAAAGATTTGATTGAAGATGAAAATCGCAACCAATATCGAGATCTTCAACCATCATCATCCAGAGTCGACACTGAAGAAAGCGGTACCGAGCCGCGGCCCGAGGGTAATTCGGATTCAGACGGTGCGAAAGAGAGCGAACAATGATACATGAATGAGAACTTCTAGATAGGTAGTGTCGGTATAAATTTCTAACCTCTTTTAATCTTTATGGTTATTCCTTAAATTATAAATTTCTCAACATTTCAATTAGTTTTAAAATTATTCATTTTAAAAAAGAATTACTAACAAAAACAAGTTAGAACGCCTATGTTATTTTACATAGCCGGTCCTAAGCCCGAATTAAAGGAGGAGGATAACTTTTAATTTTAAATCTATTGTTTTAAAATAATTCATAATTATTTCATAGTAATTGATTTAAGAATTTTTTATATTATTTTAAAGTAATTGATTTAATATATTTTAAAGTAATTGATTTAAACAAAAGAATTTTTTTTTTAAAAAATTGTTTAAAAATATTTATTGAGTTTAAAAAAAGAATAGGTTTAAAAAATTATTGACTTTTAAAAAAAGAATAGATTTTAAATAAATTTGTATTTTATTGATTTAAAAAAATAGAAAAAAAATCGGACTGGACCTGTGAACTCGGACCCGTTCAACCCGCCTATCCGTGATCCTCCGGGGGTTGAAACGGGCCAGGTAGGATTTTTGAAAAAAAAAAAAAGTGCTACCCGGTCTATTTTACCCATGACCCGTGTCACCCGTGCCTGGATTCAATCCGCCCGGCCCGGTACTGTCCGTTTGCAAAACCCTAGGTAAATATGATGTTATGAATTTTAGAGGGGAAAATACGCAATTCCAAGATTTTGAGGGTTTACATAAAATTTTGATTTTTGATTTTAAAATAGCAATAAATAAAAAGGTTTAAATGAAACAAGCACTGCTTGAAAGTTAGAAAAAATAACTCCACCGAACCAGTGATTCGGTGGAAGGTGAGAGCACTTTGCTCCAACGAACTAGGTGGAGCCATGCAGTGACACATTAGTTTAGAAAAGAAAATTTAATTTTAATATAAATATATTTTATAAAAAATAGATAGAGTATTTAAAATTTGAATGTATTAGAATGATTATCAAACAAAATAGATGAAATATCTTAAAATTTAGATATATTAGAAAGACCAAGAAATATTTTCAGGTCAGATTTTTCGTAGCTGTAAAAAAAGTAAAAATATTTCTTGATTTGTTGTTGAAAAAAAAAATTGGATGTGAGTTATAGATTTCGGTTCAAATGTTGAATATGTTTTAATAAATAAAAATGTTGTTCTTCTAGTACATTCAAATTATACGGTATATCTATTTCTCTAGAATTCATTTTATACTTTTAATATTTTAATATTTTCTTAAAAATAGTTCTAGAGAAATAAATGAAGTGTCTTAGAATTTGATTGTACTAGATAACTAGAAGAACCACAAAAAATTACTGACACAAATTCAACATTTGAACCCGGATCAATAACTCGGATCCAAACTCCTTTTTTCCCAACAACACATCTAGAAACTTTTTTTTTTACAACCATAAAAAATTCAGCCTTAAAAATATTTCATGGTCTTTCTAATACATCTAAATTTTAAGATATTTCATCTATTTTGTTTGATAATAATTTTAAAATACTTTATCTATTTTTCTAGAAATATTTTTATATTAAAATTAAGTTTTCGTTTTCTAAACTAATGGGTCACTGCATGGCTTCACCGAACCACGGGTTTAGTGGAGCAAAGCGCTCTCACCTTCCACCAAATCACTAGTTCGGTGGAGTTATTTTTTCTAACTTCTAACTAAACAGTGCTTGTTTCATTTAAACTTTTTTTGTTTATTGCTATTTAAAAAAGAAAATCATGAAATTCCCCCTTTTTTTTAGTAAAAAGGAGAATTCAAGCATACCCTTCAAAACTCTTGGTATGTGTTAAATTTTGAATATATAATCTCTAATATTGCAAAGAACATTATCTTAATTATTTTAAAACATGCTAATACATTATTTTTTTACTAACCGAGGTCGCAGCTAATCACTTTTTTATTGAACTGAAATTCGCTCATGCGTTTCCTTGGGTAAAAAGCGATCCCACTATCAATTTGAATATTTGATCCAGTGCAGCGGTGGACGGTGGTAATAATATAAGAAGGAAGTTGCTTGTTGTCGCATTTTTCTTTCGATTAAACAGTTATTTAATGTCGCGTTGTATTCCAAACTTTACATCTCATTTGTCAAAAAAAAAAAATATATCTCTTGTGTGGTTTCATTGAGCTTTCTCTTTTTTTCTTCTTCTTTTCCGGAATCACGTGATCATGTCGGTTAATATTAGATGGGATCGTGGATCCGATCCACTATCTTGGATGACCTCTTTTTACTGAGAATTCTGAAAAAAAAAAAAAAAAAAAAACGCGCTTGGAGAAGTTTGACTACGACGCAGATCATTAGGTGTACTATATTTACCCACCCGATGAATAAAGAAATTAAAATTAATTAAAGGATCAGAAAGTACTTAATTATATAGTTTGATTTATTTTCAAGGGCCGGGTGTTTTGATTTATTTTATTCATCCTTGTCGTGCCCTTTCGTGCATAGCATGGTAGTGAGAAAATTTCACCAGGTTTTTTTTTTTTTTTTTTTCCTCTAGGCTCTAATAAGACATGCAAAGGACATGAGCCCGGTCCAACCCCAAATTTGACACCCTCGTTCGCCGTTTCTATTGGAAATAAAAATAGAAATAAAAAGTGAAAATTTTAAAATGAAAATTATTATTTATGTGAAAAAAAAAATTTAGTCTAAGTAAATTTTTTTTCTTTCACGTAAACAGTAATACGTTAAACAGGGCCTACTATTATTAAATCTCTTTTCTTCATTGAGTACGTTCATTTGCTATACATACATGAATCATATTCATATCCATGGCATAGAAAATATAGTAATAAAATCTTCATTTAGGTTATGTGAGGTATTTACACCTTTTCCTCAATGAAGTGGAAAATTAAAATTTCACTATTTTTTTTAATGAAATTTGGTACCTCTAGAGAAAACAGTAACAATTTGTGAAAGAATAAAACACCATTAATCCACCGTATTATAATTTCTTGGTTAATTACTATTATATAATTAATAATAACAATACTAACAATAATAATGCAAAAACATAACAATAATATTACTAATAAGAACAATAGGAATAGTAAAGTAATAATAAATTATTATAACAATAATTATAAAATATTTGTACCAATAGTACTGGTCATAATAATAATAATGTAATGATAACAACAACAACATGCTATTATTATTATTATTATTATTATTATTATTATTATTATTATTATTATTATTATTATTATTATTATTATCTTTGTTGTTGTTGAATAAAGAAGATCAGTTTTGGACTTTGGAGAAGAAATGATTAAAAAAATAGATAGAAACGTATTTTTGCAATAGGGGAAATTTCATGTATCCCGCTCAAAAACTTCAATATTACGTATTTTCTCTTCTAAACTTTGAAATTACATATTTTCCCTTCTAAATTTTTCAAACTCACGAATTTACCCATTTAATCAATAAAATATATTTAATATATTTAAAAGTACTTCAATAACTATATTTCAGATTCTAATTTTTTTTTCAGACTATTATACCCCCTTTTCCTTCCAATCTTGTTCATTCTCTTCAATTCTTTATCATGTGCGTCTCACACCGTCCCCATCTATGTCAGTCTCCTCCATCATATGCATCAGATCGACAAATGTCAACGATTGACCTATTTTATCCATCGATCTCGCCAGTTGGCTTAAGACCTATGGATCGAAGCAATGTGGCGAGCTCCAATTGATCCCCGCAGCCTTTGCATTTTCATTGTATTGTATGAGATTGATTGATTTGGGAGGTGATGCGAAGTTGGAGAGAGGAAATGAATGATAGTTTTTTTTTTTTTTATGGGGATGCGGAGTTGGAGACAGGGATTAGAAATGATAGTTTTCTATTCAATTTAAATTGCTGAAATGCTTCAATTCTTGAATGAAGAAGTAGAATCAAAATCAGCTAGTATGATATCATTCAGAGAAATTGAAATCGGATGGTATGGTACCATTCAATCCATTTCTAAGTAAAATCAAGCACTTCTAGCGAACTTGCAGGAAGTCAGGGACAAATCAAGAAAACTTTAAAATAAATTTGGCGGACACTCAATGGAGAAAAAGAATTGAAGAGAGAGAATGATATTGGGAGGAGGAAGGGGTATAATGGTCTGAAAAAAATTTAGAATCTGAAATAATATTATTCAAGTACTTTTAAATATATTAAATATATTTTATTGATTATATGGGTAAATTTGTGAGTTTGAGAAGTTTAGAAGGGAAAATATGTAATTTCAAAGTTTAGAGAGGGAAATACGTAATATTGAAGTTTTTGAGGGGATACATGAAATTTCCCCTTTGCAATAAAAGATGGAAAAACTTTGATCTTATTTTGGAATAACTATTCTTCCACCTAAGAGTGAAAATAATATATTTTTTTTCAGCATATCTTCACTATATTTTATTTGTATTGACAATTTTCTTTCTGAAGATCTCTTTTTTATATTATTCAGGAAGAAATTTGGAATACCATTAATTTTTTTTTTCTACAATAAACGGAGAAGAGTAAAAAAAAGGTAAAAATCCTCATTTAGTAATATGTTACAAATACATATAATTCACACTCTCTCCCATAAAATTTGCATGATTTCCTACCATAAAAAAAATATGATATTGAAGTCTAAGCAACATCAAACATCTGAGTCATTTGATATTGAGTCATAGAATTGATGTTAAGAATAACAATGTTGCATCTGACTCGCTTGTTATACAACATTTTATAAGCAGTATTTATCAAATATATCTATTTATATATAGGTGTCCAATTTAGGTTATAGTCAACTATGAGCATATTATTAGATAGTTTTTTTTTTTATCAAGTATTAGCCAAGAATAATATTAGAGATGCTTCAGACTTAGATGAACAACGGACAATTAAGTTTGAAATTGGCTCTTACTGTTAAATTTGTATATGTTAATTAAAATAGATATATTAATTATTTGTGGACATGTATTAATTATTTATGGATAGGGGCAAAAGTAGAAAATTTAAAGAGATAGTTAAAATTTAAAATACATATATATGATTGGGACTTGAAATTCTAATCACTAAACTATAAACACACATGTGATAATCTATAAGTTGGATTAAACTATATAAAAAATTAAAATCAATACAAGTTCGTTCCAATACACTTGATTAAAGTATTTTTAAGTCAAGAAGTTGGCTAAGCACTTATAAGTTATACAGAGATTCGTGTTTTTTAATGAAACCACGCGCCTAACATATATGGTGGTATGTGGTATGCCTCGTCTCTTTATGATGTTACATATGTTTAATTTCTGCAAGGCGCATCTAAAAAAAAATGGATAACGGAGTTAACAGAAATATTTATTAAAAAAATTATAGTAGTTATGTACAAACTAACTTTTAAGATAGTAAATTTCATGTTTATGGTTAGTGGCGGAACATAGTGTATTATAAGGGGTGCTAAGTTACCCTGAAGTTTAAGTAAATATTATTGTTTTGTATATAGTGGTCCCCTATATAATATTATAAATTTCGAGGAGAAATTTTTGAGTGGTTTTTTATTTTCATTTGCCTTATTGACTTCTAAATTTGCGTGCTTCAACATTAAAAAAATAGAAATTTTTTTGATGGAATTTGTAAAGCCAACCGTGTGAAGAGAAAAAAAAAAATTGAAACGTCATTCAATGATTGAGAGAAAGAAATCCCACTGTATGTATCTCTTCCAGTTCACCAAAAAGAGCAAATTAATCAATCAATTGGCAAAATCTCACATAGCTTTGTAGAAATTCAGAAAATAAAGTTAAACAAAAGTTGCAAAATTCTGTTTTACTTGAGGTTTGTATTTGTTTGTACTTATTAAAATTATTCTTCATTGTAAATTTGTGACAAAAAATAAAAATTCATTTTTCATTATTTTTTTATAAATAATATTTAGTTCTCTTATATTCAAATTCTGGTTCCGTCCGGTTTATGGTTCAGATAAATACAACCCAGTAATTCGAGTTCAACAATTGATTGAGCAATTACAGTTCTTTAACTTTGTTATGTCGATAAAAATAAAACAGCAAAAAAGAGAACATAATTTGTTAAAGTTGCGAAGGTGCATGTGCAAAAGTGGCGAAAAGAGAAGCGGAGTTTATCCCAAGCATATGCTGACTCTCCCTAGTGTCAATTACTGTCCTAAGGATCTGGTAAATTATCTCCGTACCGTAAATCCACTAATTTGACCCGATAGCAAAAATTGCTGTATTCCACAAACCAGCTCCACTGACCATTACCAAGATGTAATTATTAGTAAGGATGCCTGCGACTGCGAGCTTACTGACAGAAAAAATTACCAGTAAAGACGTACAGATCAAGGTAAGTCATTGCCATCTTTATATTCGTACAAATAAACACAAGAATTCAGAAAAGTTTTTCTAATGTTCCCCAACAATTTTCTTAAGTTCTCGTGTGACAGACGTATACCACCATTTTGTGTCGCAGGTTCTTCTTTTTTGGTAATCTTAAGCTGGGTCATATTGAAAAAAATTAGTTCAGGGAAACTTCAATACACTATTCGCATACTGACAGAGACACAGAGAATCCAAGAATTATATTTTAATCTGGAACTTTGGATGCAGATAGTATTAAGAAACCCGGAACTGGAACCATCCATGAGGACCCGACCCGTCATGACTCCTAATAAACTTGATTTACGAATTACGACCGACAATCAGCAATTTTAATTAACTTCGCACAATAAATAATACCTTATCGATCGGTCAATGTTTCTATACTGGAGCCAGCTCAGCGGGGTACACTCACCTAGTCATAAGAACATGTCCTAAAGGCTAACAGTACACAATTGACTCCCCTCTTAAGACTTGCACTCGGTGCACCACTCAAAAACTTTTAGCCATAAAAAATTTCACCATCTCCAACTAGAGTGGAGCCAAACTTTTTTTTTTTTTCTACCACGAGAATCAATTATATAAATATTTATGCTGCAAATAAAATAAATTTTACAATTATAAAAGTTTTGAAAAATAATAGAAGGTAAGCTAGCTCTGTCTCTTTGTCTCCAACTATCTTCTTACAATATAACAATAATATATTAATTATTTGTGTATTTCTCTAAATAATTGCACATCTAGACTCCAAATGAGTTAATAATATTCTTTTATCCTTAACCAATTAAATATAAATTTAGTAAAAAATATGAATGTAATTCAAGTATATATTTAAGTTTGGTGGTTTGACCGATTCATCAAATTAAAAATAAATAATGTTGGTTTTGTCAATGAAAAGCTTTTCTTTCTATATAAGAACAAGTCTTTTTGTTTTTTGGAATGTGTACATACAAAAATAAATCAATAAAAAAGTACCAAGTATTAGTAAGAAATTTAGAACTAGAACTGTAGAAACAAAGTATTGATAGAACCTTCGAGTATTTTATTTAAAGCTTAATCCGAGTTGAATTTGCTATTTTATTTCCAAATTATATAGATTTTGAATTTAAAAATACTTTTAAGTGCTTCCGTAGGTTGTGAACCCGGTCTATCTAAATATAATATCAGTAAACTGTTCGATAAACCGCTATTTTTACAAATCCCGATTCCATTTTCAACCTTCTCTTGTTATAAGAATAAGATCATCTAATTCTATCTCTTTAACCACTTTCTTTAACTTATACCAAATAGACCCGCGTAAACCCCTGAACCAATTCCTCCCCTTCTCTCTCTTTCCTCCTCTCAGGTAATTAACGCCTCTGATTTCCCATTTTTACTTTAATCAAAGTGACATTTGTGAATTCGGATCTGGAGTTGAGATCCGAGATCGTTGAGGGGTCGCTGTCGGTTGGTTGCTTTGCTTGAATCCTAAGCAGTAATGTTTGTTGCTCTCATGGCAAACTTTAATTAATCGATTCGTGCAATTATTTTAACATATGGAAGGTTTAATCTTTCAATAATCTCGGTCGGTGGAGGTTGGCTCGGTCTATATATTCGCTCCATCTTAGGAGACTTATGTCTTGTTATTTAAGCTAAATCTATTCATTGTTCAGTTTATAGATAAACAGAGCGATACATTTTACTGGTAAATTATTTCGTTGAATATTTGTTTTTCATTGCTACTTAATTGAGGGAAGAAAAGAGATAGATCTGAGAGGAGATCGCTTCTAAATTCTTTGATTGCAGATTAGGTGTTTGACAAATAGCCTCAGAGATGGCAACAAAGGAGACCACAAATGGAAGCAACACAACAAATGGAGAGTGCAAGATCACAAGGCCACCTCCCACCCCATCTCCACTCCGTTTCTCCAAATTTTTTCAGGTTTCATTATTTTTTCAATGCCATTACCATGATGTATAGATTCAATGAGAGAATTGTTTTCTCTGTTTTGTGATCGCTTCTTTTTGCATGCAAACAACTTAGATCTCACACTTGTGATGTGGATCACATAAAGATATTGTTAGATCTCTATTATGGAACTGTTCCCGGAAGTCTTCTTACACTAAATGCTGATTTGTGATGATTTTGATCTGCGATAGGCTAACTTGAGAATTCTGGTGACGGGTGGAGCCGGCTTTATCGGGTCCCACTTGGTAGACAAATTGATGGAAAATGAGAAAAATGAGGTATGGTACTGTTGCTTACATCTCTTTGGCTTTGTGCATTATTAATATGATAAAGATGATTTCTGTTCAACCCTTCATGTGTGATGAAGATTTAAGAGAAACAATATTTTTTGTACTTCCCCCAACATCTGAAAATGTACAATATCAGTTACATCTCTTTCGCTTTGTGCACTATTAATATGATAAAGATTATTTCTGTTCAACCCTTTATGTTTGATGAAGATTTGAGAGAAACAGTTGTACTTCCCCCAACATCTGAAAATGTACAATATCAGATCCACCTGGTACTCATGGCATATGAATTACAACCATTAGATCATTGAAAATAGTGAATGTAATATTCTGACAAGAACCCACCCCTTATTTTTCAGATCTATTTGTTTTAGCTTGAATCTTAAAATGTCTGCCAAAAAGTGGGCATATATAAACTTTGGGTTTCTTTTTTGAAAAGAAAATGGAATATGGGATATTCTAACTTTCATAGTTATTCAATATATTTGAATGTAGGTTATTGTTGCTGACAACTACTTTACTGGTTCAAAAGACAACCTCAAGAAGTGGATCGGCCATCCCAGATTTGAACTTATTCGACATGGTAATTAAATCCAAGCTTGGAAGAAAAATTCTTCATATTGAGATTACCTACGAAAAAGTATTTCTCTTTGCATTTTAGAAAATGTAGATCCTCCTGCCAAAGTCAAAATGAGCTGCAAATTAAGAGAAAATTTTAAAAATAGATTGCAGGTACATGTTAACCTACATCATTAATGGATTTAGAAGTCAACTTCCTGAGTTCCCTAAAGGCATTTGTGGCCATGCATTGACCTACTTGCATTTTTTCTATTATTATTTTTTTGTTAGAACAAACATTGCTACTTGCAGTGACTAAATCTTTTTCTCCTACTCAATTTTTTTTCCCTTTATTTGTTTCTGCACTTCAGATGTTACAGAGCCATTGCTAGTGGAGGTGGATCAAATCTACCACCTTGCTTGTCCTGCTTCCCCGATATTTTACAAGTACAATCCCGTCAAGGTTTGTATTTGTTTTACATAACAACATGCAGAGTTTTGGAAGAAATATGATGTTAAAATGATTCATTGTAAGTAGTCGGTACTTGGGACCTAAGTCAAGTTCATCAGGACCCTAATAGAAAAATAAAAATAAAAAATGAAAAAGGCTTTTTTTGAACTAGTCTTTTTTAGTTGTTAAAATATTTTTTAATTTTAATGTGATAGACTATCAAGACAAATGTGATGGGCACAATGAACATGCTAGGACTTGCAAAGAGAGTTGGAGCCAGGTTAGTAGTGGCACTACAATACATCACTATTACTAAAGAGGTAAAGATGTAATAATTTATCTATTTAATTTTTGCATTTAATAACAGGATATTGCTTACTTCCACATCTGAGGTGTACGGTGATCCCCTCGAGCACCCCCAGACTGAAGAGTACTGGGGCAATGTCAACCCCATTGGTACGTCTCCCTATCTCTTTAATGACCTCTGTGGCCTATTAGTAATAATCATGGAAGTATTTCTAACTCTGATGTCATGAAAATCTGTCTGTTATCAGGCGTTAGGAGCTGTTATGATGAGGGAAAGCGTGTAGCTGAGACCCTTATGTTTGATTATCACAGGCAGCATGGCATTGGTATGCACATCCTCTCTCCCTCTCTCTTTCTCTTTCTCTGGTGATTAATTGTATATTTGTTAGTGTTAATTTGACTTGTGTATTATTGAACAGAGATTAGAATTGCAAGGATTTTCAACACATATGGGCCGAGGATGAACATTGACGATGGCCGTGTTGTGAGCAACTTCATTGCTCAAGCATTGCGGTAATTTGTTTAACTTGTCTTGGATTTTTCTAGCATTTTTTATTTGATCAAGCATTATTATTTTGCCTTCGCATGTTATCAATCTACTTTTTTGTCATTGTGTTATGCAGTGGTGAGCCTCTGACTGTTCAAAAGCCAGGGACACAGACCCGTAGTTTCTGCTATGTTTCTGACATGGTATTATGTTCTCTTTCCAACTATATTATTTATCTTTAATAGGATAATAATCATATATTCCGGAAATCTAACGCTTGTTCCTTTTTTTTTTGTTAAGGTCAATGGTCTTATTAAGCTCATGGAGGGTCCCAGCACTGGTCCAATTAACATAGGCAATCCAGGTAAAGGATTGCCTTTATTTATTTATGTCGTGATCCTTAAGGCAGTAACATTGTAATAGTAATTGAAGTTACGGTACACAGTGTCTTTTATTGACCCTTGTTCATTATTTGTTTTATAATAGGTGAATTTACCATGTTGGAACTTGCTGAAAATGTCAAAGAGGTTAGTCACATCAGCGTTTATTACCTTTTAATTTTCTCCCCCTCCATCTTTTTTTTATTTCTAACAAGATGTGGTGTTATATTTCAGCTGATCAACCCGGAGATAGAACTGAAGATGGTTGAGAACACCCCTGATGACCCTCGTCAGAGGAAGCCTAACATCACAAAGGCAAAGGATATACTTGGTTGGGAGCCGAAAGTAACCCTCCGAGAGGGCCTCCCTCTTATGGAAGAGGACTTTAGGCAGCGCCTTGCCATCCCCAAGAAAGGCGCCACCAATTAAGCTCTTTCTTACCGGTTTCTCAAATGCTTCCCTTTTGGGCTCAGTCACTACTAAAAGATGGGTTTACCGCATTATTATTATTAATTTGAGTCGCCACTGACTGGGCGGTTCTATTTAATAAAAAGAGGTGCTTTTTTACTGTGTGAGGTAGTTATGTGGAAGAATGTGTTAGGGGTTTTGTTTACTTGCATAGTCGGTGAACCTGGATGATGTTTTATCTGTTTTGTTGTGTACTCCTTTTGTTTTTCTCCACTTGGATTTTTCCCTTATCATTATAGCTGTATTTCTACATTTCTTAATTCGAGTTAAAGAATGTGATATTATATCTCAGTGACTTTCGACTGTGGTTGTTCCTGGAAAATGTGGCACTTGTATAGTCAGGTCAACAATCAACAATCCAAAGAGCTTGCACTTAATACGATTTCCTTTTCTGTATTTTCCCGATTAAGGATAGAACTCAATTTTTTTTTTTTAAGAAATCCAAAACTGGCTCTACCTTTCACCGGAAACTAATGTACTTGAGAAAGAGAGACATAGTGAAATAACAGAATTCATTATTCAGAAGCACATTTTAAAATCACCACTTGTGATGAAATAGCGGAGAAATCAAAATTAAATAACTATAAAAGATTATTTTCTTCAAGGACAACTGCAGGTACCAGAAAAGATTATTCGCCAGCTGAGTTATACTAATAATAATCCATTAATTGGATTGCAGCCGTTACGAGATCATCAGTAAAATTGAAGCAAACAATTCAGATAGTATATCTCGGAAAATGCTAATATGTTACGCGTAGCATAGAAGGCTTCCGTGCAACGGCTCAATATTTGAGTTTTCAAAATCTTAACGGTCAATTTGAACTGTTCAACATGATCTCCATATGAATATGTACTTGCAAAACAAATTTTACATTTTTTAGAACTTTTTTACTATTTTCTATCTATCTAAAAGAATAGTAAAAAAATTCTAAGAAATAAAAAATTTGGTTTGCAAATATATATTCTTGTGAAAATCATGTTGAATGATTTAAATTGACCGTTAAAATTTTGAAAACTCAAATATCAAATCGTGCAAATCGCTGCACGAAGGTGCTCTATGTCGTGCCACCGTAGCCAACTCCGTATATCTCATCTCCGAATAGCAGATATAAGAGCCTTGTGAGGGTAACAAGGGAAGCTTTATTTTTGTCAGCAAAGTGAAACACAGTTGCGCGTGACTTTAGCGTGTTCAAAATGGCGTATGGACCGTAATCACTGAAATCAGGCTGACAGTTGATCCTAAACTTGGACAAAGGTATATATGATTTAACAGATAAACACTAAAACAAGGCCTTAAAAGAGTTAAGGCCGTCTTTTGGATAGGTTTCTATGACTATACCTGTTCTAAAGGCCTTAAGACCGTCCTTGGCTATTGGGCTGTTATCTATTACTTCTCCGAGACAAATAAATTATGCTATCGTCTGGTTCTGCAAGATATATAATCTTTTTAACAACTAATAAGAACGATATCGTTGGCTGATTATTTTAAAACGGGTATGCGCTGCGCTTGAGATTGTTAATGAACAAATAATTATTTGTTAATCAAAATAAAATTCATATCTTTAGTTTTTGTTTTTTGAAACAAGGGTCCAACAACGCTAATTGTAGAATGCTAATGTTCATTATCATTTGTGATAGACGTGTAGTTCATATAAGTTGTTAACTTTCGCATAAATATATATACTACTATTTAGAATAAAACATATTTATCTAAGATAATAATTATTATCGATTACAATTTCAGTATCTCGAGAATAAGAACGATATGCACGTAGCTGCATAAATAAATTTTTTGAGAAAGAAATAAGGGTCATGCCCTCATTTGTATATATATGGTAGTGTTTATACAAGTGGTATAACAACCACAGAAAAGAAATATGAAAGAAGGTTCACGCAGTGAACCTGTTTAAGGTAAATAAACATTTAATCAAAGAAAGCTAAAATAAGATGAAAAGACATGTGTAAGCAAACTATTATCTAGCAGATTATGATTTGGAGTCGATGTTAATGTGTCTGGTGCGCCATCTTTGTAATTCTCCGCTGATTCTGAATTTGTTGTAGTAAGTTTTCAGTGTCGTTGCTCTTATCTGTGAAGACTTGAGAGCACCTCTCTCTCCATACTACAAATTGCGCAATAAGTAGCACTGATTTCTCGTCTCCGGTCAAAGATTGTGATGTCAGGGCTTTCCTTGCATCTCTGATAGGCATGGTAAGTCTCATTGTTGTTGTGACCTGATTATAAATTGCTATGCTAGTTCTGCATTTTTCAAATAGGTGAGATACTGTTTCTATTTCAGTTTTGCACATCACACATCAGTTCACACATCGGTTTCTATTTCAGCTTCTACATTTTTCGAATAGCTGCGTAAGTAATTAATGGTAAGGATAAATTAATTAGATAATTTTGATGGAGTTCACTAAATTTTGTCTTTGTTACGAATTAATCACTTAAATTTGATTTGTTTCCTTGTAGTTATTGATTTTTTTTCATTTATCTCAACTAAGTCACTATGTTATTTTTGCTCTTCAAAATATGAATAATTATATTTTGTCTTAGACGAAAAAAATAACAGAGTGATTTGATAAGAGCAAATAAAAAATTCAATTAAAAATGCAGATTATATCTAAACAATCCAGTCCGCCATAAGTCAAATTGCTCCTTGAACATCCGATCATAACTCATAACACTTAATTTGCGCTGCGGACAAATGCAACTCCACAGAGACGGTTAACAAAGTGATAATGTTAGGGCTGAGAATATGCGATCAATTCAATAAGTAGTTTTTTTTTTTTCCTCATTCAACTGTTTTAAATTTTCAATAGTTTAGAGCAGTAATTCAGGGGCGTCAGCAGGTACGGTACGGGTCAGACATAAGCATATTCATACTCACACCTGTCATGATAACAAAAAAAAAAAAATTATCCTTACCTGTTTATTTGAATAAGATAGGCTGGAATTGACACGTCTAGTTTAATTGAAGGCCTAAATAATGCTCTCCAAATTCATGTCCGAGTCAGCTTGGAAATCGAAATAAAGCAAGGGAAATAAAAGCTACGTGTACGGTGCAAAGCATCGTTCTCATTTCTCCGTGAAAAGCAATCTGACGTGTTTAAGGATGATCACTCGGAGCTGCTCTCTGGAGTCTAGAGGAAAACATGAGAAAGAGATAATCCATGGCTAATAATGGCTGTTATGATTTTGGATTGATTTGAATGTGACATGTGATATCTTCCTCCCTTTTAGGCCACAAGGTGGTTAGATAATTCTATCAGTATGTTTCCAACAACTTTTTATACATGTTTTTCACCTCTCTTTTTTCACCATGTGGATTTAACTTTGAAGAATAGACCGCAGAATCTTGTCTTAATTTGTGCATAGATGTACGAAAAATTAACACTAAGAAATACTTGAAAGTCTAATAGTTCATCAGGTCCGGTTTCATTGATTTTAAACCGAACCAAAACAGATTATATTAAACGGTTCTGTTTTTCGATTTAAATGGATCAGTTAAGTTTATTTTTTGAACTAATTTGGTTTATCTTTATTGGTTCAGTTTAAAAAAATATTAAAACTAATTGAACCATACTGAACGACTCCAACTTTTAGGCTGTGCTCTAGAAGACGGTCACACAAAGGAAGGGGACGGGAGGCAAAGGAAGGGGAACGCGCTCGTGTTACTCCGTCTACACCCTAAATCGAGAATACGAATTTCGCAGCTTTGTACGCTTGATTTCCTCCTACCACAGTGCCGTCTCCCCTCCTCTCCTCTCCTCTCCGATCTCCTCATTTCTGGAACGAGACGGACAGCTCCGGTCTGAAAGCTTCTCCCCTCCCTTCTCTTTAATGAGAAATTTCTATCCCGATTGGAGCACACCCTTAATGAAATCACCGAATAGACAAAGGTGAAATAAATAGGTTTGGACTTTATGTGAAGAAAAGAGAAAAGGACTTTGAACTGACTATGAAATAAACAAGTGAAAATAAGAAAAAATAACAATGCCTTGGACGCAGAATACTTGAACAATTAATCAAATTCGGATTTGACCACTTTTAAAAATATTTATTTCAATAATTAATCTCTTATATAGGTTCAATCAAATAAACTAAAATTTACTGATTATTTCGGTTCGGTTGTTATTTGGTTAGTTTGATTCTATTTATTTAAACCGAATAAATCTTTGATTTGACTATTTTTATTTGATTCTAACCGAACCGATTTAATGAACACCCCTATATGTAACGATGAAATTTGTGTACTAGAAGAATCATATTAATCGAAAAATTTCAATTTAAATCATCTCTATTGAAATCTATTTCGTTGATTGACTCAAAAAAAAAAAAAATCTAATTCGTTGAAACTATTTGAAATTCTTAAGGATTTTAATCCAATAAAAAAGTATTCCGTCCCTCTCCTAGAATGGTTCTAAATTTAACTTTTTAGTTGATTTTTTTTTTAAAATATTTGACAGGGCTGTCAAATTAAATTTTTTTAGTTGTTACTTTCAAAATTTTATTATTAAAAAAAAGACATGTGACATTAATTATAACAAAAAGTCGCCATTAGGTTGTATAAATATATACTTTCCTTTTCTATGTGAGGACGGTTGAATATAATTTTTATATAAAATGTAATTTCTAACACTCTTCATTCAAATATATATACCTTATCTCAATTTTAATAATAATAAAAAACAAAGAATCTCTCTCAAAATTCTGCCTAAAGCTTCAGCTGGACTTTAATATATTTTGCTTCGTAAAAAAGTTTCTTCGTTATTAAGGAAGACATTGCAACTTTGACACGTTCCTATATATTGTCTCGTTCAAACATTTTTTAATTGAAGCATATCTAAGCTTGCTTAGTTATGTGCTTAATTTTATAATCCAATTAAGGTGCAACACATTGTACTATTTAAACTCTGAAATGCAAGCATCCGCCGATAACAATGCTTTAAAAAATGATCATTTAGAGGTGCAAATCGAATGGATATTTTTGCAAACATAATTATTTGTAAATAAAAATTTATAGCTATTCAAATTTGTGTGGATACAAATAATTATTATACAAAACAATGACTGAACAAATACTATTAGTATTTCGTTTCTTAAAAAAAATAAAATACAGATACTCAAATTATCCAACTTTTATCTGTGTATCTCGAATATTAGTTTTTTTTTTCTATTTGTTTAAAGACTCTTATATACTTTATATATTGGCTATCCATTACTAATATCAAATAGTATATGCAATTTTTTGTCATGCTTTTTAAAAATATATATTTTTGTATTTGTATATCTATTAGTGGTAAACATTAATAATTTGAATCCATTACCCAATTTTTGTTTAATTATATATTCATTACGTATTTGTGTCGTGCGGATAATAAATTAAATAATTAAATAATGACTTAATATCGGTATCTACTTAAGAAAATACAAATATAAATATAAGTTAGCATGTTCACTTCGTATTTGATCTAAAGAAATACGAGTTGGAACTGATAAAACAATACTCCTACGGCTCAAAGAAAAGGAGCACAAAAGGCTCAAACATAGAGCAAGCACAATAGCTTGAAGTAGACGAGCACAATAGCTCGAAGTTCAACAAACACTTCATAAGTTTCACTCTAATTTCACACTGATCAATTTAGGTGAAGTTGATTTGTGGTTGTTGCAAAAATATAGATGATTTAAATACAAGCAACAATGAATTGATTAAATCTCATAAAGAATTTCAAAAGTAGAAGCTTAAAGGTTGTAATAATCTTAGTCAGTTTGAGGGAATGACCGAACCCTCTATTTATAATGAGATTATTACAAAATCTCATAAATGAAAAAAAAAAAAAATATATATATATATATATGATTGATCTACACCCGTAGTAATAATTAATTAATCGTCACCATATCTGGAGCACATCTCAAGATCCGCAGAATCAAGGTTTGTCAGTTTTACTTGTGCTTAGTTTTTACTATTAATTTGCCTAATTAATTTGAATTTTTGGTTTTCTACTTTGCAAGGGCTAATACTCAGACAGTCACAATCTCAAATCTACTTTACTATACTTTGGGACATAAATTAAAATTGATAGAATAAAAATAGTAAAGTATGATTTTCGTAATCTTCATGATCTAGCATCCAATCAATATCCGACTATTTCATATAGCCCATGCAAATCAATATCCGATCATCATGTATCCAATCATTTTTTATAGCTCGAGTGGATCATGTATGATTATTTCGTATAACTTGTCATATTATGTATCTTTGATTTTCTTGGACCTTCAAACATAATAATTAAACATGCACACATTTCAAATAAACAAACTGTAAAATTTAATGGTTATATATTTTGCAGTCAAACAACACAAAAAATTACTTACAATAATATTTTGAATTTTGAAAATTAAAATAATGATACAAGATATAAAAGAGACGAAACAAAAGATATTATGAGGAGGCTACAGCAACAAAAATTGCCACAACTTTAATTTTTTTGGGACCTGGAAGACAGATGTTGATTATTATTAGATGAACGAATTGCATTTGTAAGGTCCTAGTGAATGGAAGCATGAACAGGCTGGATTGTCACTTCTCGATAGAAAACATTGGATTTGATTAGAATTTCGTTGGTAGTTTTTATTCGGGAGGTCATACACAAAACATGTTCAATTTTACAGTGTATCTAATGAAATTTGACAGGTCACATGTAAAATGCAGTGTTGTAAACATTGGTATGCGGGACAAAGTACCACGAATCACTATTTGCAGAGCTTTTAAATCTTCCAAGAATCTGAGATTGCGATCCAGGTCGAGGTCTGTATTTAAAATTACAGGACAAAATTTATTTGGGTCTGAGAACTCATACTTGAGGTTAGCTGGAAGAGTCTTGAACTCAGGAGTCGGCGGCTCTGTTTGAGCTTTGACGCAGTTCGCATCAGGTGCACTCGGTCCGCATGACGCCCTCACGTCAGCTTCATCTGACCCGCGTCCTCTAGTCTCCAGGCTCTTGGATTGTGGGATACGTCAAACGATTAATTGTAAATAATCAAGAATAATTAGTTATAATTGAAAATAATCTGTCAATTAGTCAAAAAAATTCATAACAATTTAATCACTACTAATGACTAATCAACTTAGACGGATGTTTTTTTACAACACTAGTAAAACGAGATGTCATTGATGTGCATATTGCACAACACAATATATATCTGATATGCCGTGTCGTAAAACATGCCGGACACGGGACACATTTTACCTAATATCAACACATTTAATCATGACAAATAATTTACCAAAACGCAACATGTCAGTAGACTTTAATCCTTCTTCTTTTTTTCCAAGAATGTTTTTTCTTCTATCTAGCCGGAAAATCTTATAAAATTTTAAGAAAATAAATAAAATATATAAATGCAATAATTCAAGTAAAGCATTCAAATTTGATATTTCAAATTGTTGTTGACAAGCCTAAGTTTTCTACATTTTATAAGTTCTTCCTAATTTTTCTGAAATATGATTATTTTCAATATAGATCGTCATATCAGTGGAATTAACAGAGCTAATTAATCACATTTCACACTAACAACCACTGATTTGTGACCTCACCTAGAGCTGGATGTGTTGTTTTGTAGTGTGTGATTAATCTTAATAGTTGTTTAAAAATACGACAATCTAAATTGAAACAATGTTTTATCTTCAATACAAAAGTATATTACACAAAAAAAAAAAAAACATGTGGCACGACATGTCTTACGCTTAGACACGGCATATCAACACCAGGGACGGATTCAATATTAATGAATGGAGATTATTTTTTTCAAACTTTTTATTTTTATACATAATTTTCTATATAGTTTAGAATAAAATATTATAAATACAATAAAATTAATTCTTATACACACTGAAAAAAAATTATATAACACAATAAAATTAATTATTATTTAAAAGTTTAACTATGTGAAATTAATTCCTATGTATACACACTGAAAAAAAATCATATGATTGTTTTTCATAATTTGAAAATCTAATATATAATTCCGTTTCTAATCAGCACCTATCTTCAACTTCAAAATTAACATGTTTTAACATGTGATGTGTCACGAGTCACACGAACATGCAGCAACCAAGGGCTAGCAAAAAAAGCTTGTTGCTTGTGGTCTGTTTGGTATTTGCTTGTGACTCCATAGGTAACAATTCGTTTGTTAGTGAATTGAGTTAAAATTAGCTTGCTCGTCATAGACTTGAGTCAGAATTAATGAATTTGAGTTTGATCTGGCTCGGCATGAGCCAGCTCAGTCATTAACGAGTTATTTAATATACGTAGTTTAATAGTTTAATCATATACTTACACTTCAAATTGGGGATATTATGGTTTATGGATGTTATAGTCAGCGTTATGGTAATTGCACTCTGGACTGTGCTTAAGTTGATTGGTAATTTTGTAAGGAATATGTGTGAATTAATTATAAGCAACTAAGTTAATTTGTATGAATTTATTTGATTTGGTATGTATGAATACATTATGTGAATATTTTTGTATGAATTTAGAATTTTTGATATTTTTGTATGTATGAATTTAGCTGTAAACTTAATTTATAATAGCTGATTTGCTTGATTGCAGTTCATTAAGAGTATTTCTCAATAACTAGTCATATAAATATTGTTTTGTTTTAGCCATAATTGATAAGATGTGTTATAAAAATTTAAGATATAGCAGGAAATAAAACATACAAATTTATGAATCTGCCAAGCTGGTAACGAGCTAGCTCGGCTCACTCGGACAAGCCACGAGTCAGTTTTGAGTAACAATTTCAGCTCGGAACCTAAAATTCAAACTCGCTCACTCAGCTTGATCTATAAATAAGTTGATTATGAGTGAGACCTAACTCGTTCTTTAGTAGCTCTTGCCACCCCTACACCAACAATCACTAGGTTGCGTCTTTAATTTTCTATAAGGTGTAGGCTAGTGTTTGGATTACGGGCAGGACATGGGCGGGTCGGGCATATCCGGGGACGGGTATGGGCACGGCGGGTATACAGGTACCACGGATCGAGCATTACGGGTTTTTTTTTTTCAAAAGCCCTGCCCTGCCCGTCTTATACCCGTTGTACCCGTGGGGGGTAGGGCGGTCCGGTCCGGTTTTTTTTTTTCTATTTTTTTTTACAGTGTTGTACGAATATTATTACGTGTTTATAATTTGATTTTTAAAATTTGAATAGTTCAATATCAAATAGTGTATATAAATAAATAAAATTTGTAATTTATATATATATATTATTTGTGCGAAAAATTTGTATATTTATTCGGCTAAATACAAATTTATTTATTTATTTCTTTACACGTGTTTATAATTTATTTATATCTCGAAATTTTTGGTTTACATTTTAAATTGATAATATATTTTCTAAACGTTTATTTTAAATTGATAATATATTTTCTAAACGTTTATTTTAAATTGATAATATATTTTTTAAACGTTCATTTATTTTTAATAGGTCAAATAAAATATAAATCAAAAATATATTAAAACAATAGAGAGGAGAAATTTGAAAAAAATTGAAATTTTAAATATAAACGGGTACGGATACACGGGTATAGGATACACAGGTACAAGGGCACGGACACGGGCACAGGTTCACGGGCACGGACTCACGGGTACGGGTAAACGGGTACTACGGTCCGGGTATGTCCGAGTATTTTACCAAAAATCGGGTCCTGCCCGTTTAATGTCCTTACACATGTACTCGTTTACCCGTATTATATCTGGACTCGGATACGAATACCCTAGACATAGGACACGAGTGAACTGGGCACGGACCGCCTTAGGCGGGTTTTGTTAATACTCTAGTGTAGGCTAATAATTCCGAACAATACTGTGATTAGGTGCCAAGTTTTAGAAACGGTAGCTAGCTGGCTTAGGGTTTACCCTGCTAACGGAATAACGCAGGCGTTTCTTCTTCTTTTTTAACTATAATTAAGAATGCGTTTATTTATTTTTTCAACAATATTTTCGGGTGAGTCGGTTAAAGGCCACCGTTACACACCGCAGTCGGTTAAAGATACAAATTAACAATCACGTTTTAGTGAAGCCGTTGGTTTCGAAATTATCTAATTGCAAATGATTTATACAAGTTGCATTGCATATGACCTTAGGTATTTTACTATTTTTTTTATAATTCGTTCAATATCAAGATAAGAACCGTCATAAAAAAATATTAGTTCGTACGCTACGCAGAATGTCCCATGACATCTAAGTTTTTTTTAGAGGGGGGATTTCTTGTATACCCTTAAAAACTATAAAATTTGGTATTTTGTCCTCTAAAATTCATAATATCATATTCATTTTTCTAAACTTCAAAAACTCACAAATATACTCATTTTGTTGTCTTTTCTATTAAAACTCATTTTAAATTTAAAAAGTACATATTTTGATCTTCAATAAAAAAATTAAAACTAATAACATGTTCCATAAAAATGTATGTCTTCTAATTAGTTCGTTTATGAGGACAAATGCATAATTTCTCTAATTCAGACGCTTATACGAGTATATATCTAAATGTTACTGTGTAAACATACCAATTAGAAGACTAGAATATTTCTAAAACATTATACATATATTCTTTAAATTTTTTTTAATGAATAATAAATGAGTATTTCAAAATTTTAAATGAATTTTAATAGAAAAGATGTTAAAATGTAATAGGATTAGCAAAGTTAGTTAGCTGTAATAACTGTTTCTGTTATACTCTATAGCATCAGTCTGTTATGTTGTAAGATTAGTTAGCTACTGTGATTAAGCTGCTGCTAGGCGCCTTTATAAAGGCTTGATGTAAATCATTGAGAGACTAATGAAATCATAATTCCATTCTTCATATGATCTCTACTCTAATAAAATGAGTACATTTGTAAATTTTTGAAACTTAGTAGAATAAATATGATATTAAGAATTTAGAGGAGGAATACTTAATTTCCAAGTTTTCTAGGAGTATTATGAAATACTTAATTTAACTCGCTAAAACTTGCATTTTAAATTGCCTCCAGAAAAGGACGCCACCTAAGATGCGGAACACTGTTGCTCTTAATCTCACCGCGGTCAGACGATGTTACAACCTACAAGTTACAACAACTGCGCATAGATCTCTCCGTACATTTTGTTCCGAATTAAAATATATTTCATATCCTGGCGGCACTAGTCCAACGAAGTACGATACCCGTTTGAACCTGTTACAAGCAATTGCCTCTCTGACTCCTCCCAATACTACGGTCAGACTGGGATTTACCAGCGCCAGTTCCTCTCCATTCGCCTAATCATGCGTTGTAAATTCAACGGTTGAGATTTGAAAGGAGAAACGACCAGCTCTTAATTGTAATTACGTGGCATCATCTTGAAGGAAGATCGATACGTCCAACGATTATGTATTTGCTAACGTGGTGGACAACGGTAAGCCCATCAACATGACGTGGCAGGAGAAACAGTGGGGCCCACGATACCTCCTGGCTCCTGTAGATTTATGTAAAGCGCACCAACGCCAACCACAAATAATGAGCACAGAAATCAGAAACCGGGGCAGAAAATAGTGGAGACTCGGGAGAGGAGAAAAAAGGGAGAAAAATGAGAAGAGCGCGAGGGCGAGGGCGAGAAGGCAGATAGAGGTAAACAATATAATCATCGTGAGGAGACGAGATAAGCTGCACACCTGAATCTGTGGTGGGCCCTGGGGCAACCGGAGTGGAGAAAGTGGGGTTGAGATCGGAGGGGTGGGGGATGGGGATGGGGATGGGAATAGGAGGGATAGGGATAGAGGATGCTGTGCTGATAAAGGTGGCAAAGAGAGAAGGAGAGCCCAGCGTCATCACCGTCAACTGCCCCGATAAGACCGGACTCGGATGCGACGTCTGTCGCACCATTCTCGAATTTGGGCTTTGCATCTCTCGCGGAGGTAATTCTTTCAATTTAGCCCTTCTTTTTTTGTTCTATTTTTTTTCTTAAGAGCTTTCTGATTGCTGGAATTTTGGTATGCCGACTCTGGTATTGTTAACATCTCAGCTGTTAAAACAAGGAGTCTGGAACGTATTTTTAAATATATGTTTTGTGTTAGGTTCTGATTTTACTCCTTAGAATAAGCTTAATGATTCAATCAGGCTCTGATTTTTTTATTAATTTTTTTTTCAAAAAACAATTAGTAAAGTTGTACTGGAAAAAAAAAAAAAAGGGTAGAAATTAATAATACCGTTGTTTTATTGTCAAAAAAAATTTAAATCAAAATCAAAACAATTGAGCTTGTAATACTTTAAACTGATTCTGTTGTATCTTTGGCAGATGTGTCGACTGATGGGCAGTGGTGCTACTTGGTGTATTGGGTTCTTCCTTGCCCGAATTCCGTGACCATCCAGTGGACAAACCTGCAGAACCGGCTCCTGTCTCTATGCCCGACTTTTGCTATTCCATTCTATCCCGATCTAAGTCGGCCTAGGGTTCCTCAATTCTACCTTCTCAACCTTTTCTCTACAGATCGAAAAGGATTACTCCATGGTAACATTATATATTTTAATTTCCTCCTATATTGGTTATAGAATACAGTATTTTTTTTTCATTTTCAAAACATTAATTTTCCCTTTCGGATGTAGATGTAACTCGCGTTCTATCTGAGCTGGAATTGCTAATTCACAGGGTAAAGGTCTCTACTACTCCCGATGGCAGAGTAGTCGACCTCTTCTTTATTACAGATGAATTGTAAGTTTTGTAACAACTACACTTGATATATATTATCCACATGAATTCACTGCCTTCAAACGATGATTTCTTATTCTTTGGTCTGATAACAGGGAACAATTGCATACAAAAAAAAGACAGGAAGAGACGTGTGAGAAAATAACAGATACTCTGGGCTCAACTGTCAGTTGTGAAATAATGATGGCAGAGGGGTTCAAGCAGGGTTTCTCTTCTCTCTGCTCAGTAGTAGTTGAGCAATTGTTTAAATCTGAGTTGTCAGAATCTGACCTTTGTTTTCTCTCGCTCAGCCCTGATATGAGAAATCTAAAGAAGGCTAATGTTAGCTTTGACAATTCTTTGAGCCAGGCACACACTCTCCTTCAGATAAATTGTGTCGACCAGAAGGGACTTCTGTATGATATTTTGAGAACTACAAAGGACTGCAATATTCAGGTAATCTTTTTCTACTTTGAAATATTTGAAATACTACCTACTCTTTTGAACTGCTATAATATAAATCGACAATTGGAAATTTTAAAAAGTTAAAAGAAGCTTTACTATTTTTGTTTTCTCTTTGGAAAAAAATTTACCTATGTGATTTTAATTTGAAAAAGTCAACTCTTTGGCAAGTAGGGATTGGCAAACTTCACTCTTTAATGATTCACACAGTTGTCTTTATTGATAGCATAAAAATGAGAAATAAAGAACAATGAACCTGAGAATTTCAATATGTGCTACTAAATAATTCTCAAAAATTGGTTGCGATTTATAAGCCAAAAATGTTCGCACCCATTGTTTGCGATTACAATTCCTGAAAAAAAAAAAATACTCGGTGTTCCTTTCCCTGCTTTTGTTATTTTCATTTTGTTGAGAACAAAAAAGGTGAACTTGACAACTTTGTAAATAAAAAATAATAATAGAAGTCGCTCTGTGGATCAAAATTTATACTTGTGTCGCTCATTTTCCTATTAGTTGAAATCCAATGACATAATTAATTTGACTCTGAAATTCGAAGGTGTTATAAAAACTATTGACATTCACCCTTTGTATTTAGATAAACTATGGAAGAATCATGAAAGACATAAAAGGATTCAGGGACGTCGACCTTTTCATTCAACAATTAGACGGGAAGAAGGTTGTAGATGCAGAAAAGCAAGAGTTTCTTGCTTCTCGGCTAAAAGCAGAGATGTTGCATCCGTTAAGGGTCATGATCGTCAGCCGTGGGCCCGACACCGAGCTACTAGTTGCTAACCCAGTAGAGCTTTGTGGGAAGGGACGACCTCGTGTGTTTTATGATGTTACACTTGCCTTAAAGATGCTTGGAATTTGCATATTCTCGGTAATAAATTTTCCTTGAATTTCCCCTATACTAGTTCATATATGATTTTAACAATTACTTAAAATATTTTAAATTCTCTGTTTTTTTTTTTTTTTGTATTTTAAACAACCACCGAATTAATTTGCAAAAAAAATCGATTAATTGTTTTTAGGCTGAGATAGGCAGACAGATGGCAGCAGAGAGGCAATGGGAAGTCTACAGATTTCTATTAGACGAGAGCCGAGAATTTCCTCTGGCAAATTGCAAGGCCAATAGAAATCAGGTTGTGGATAGAGTGAGGAGATCACTAATGGGTTGGTGACCTATCTATCTCTCCCTTCCGCTCCCCCAAGTCAAATGGCAAAAAAAGGAAAAAAAGAAGAAAAAGAAGAAGAAGCTTCACCCCTACTTTGCTCTCTCTCTCTCCCTCTCATTAGCTTCTATTTACATATGTAGCTTGCTCTTCATGTACAGTGCTTTCGGTTGCCAGATAGGTTTTAATGCAACAGGGCAATTCTGTAGCCCCGGAAAATGTTGTTTATGGCAATTTTATGTTACTTTTAGCATGAAAGTTTGGCGAACGGCCTCTCTTTTTTAGAAATTAATATTCTAATGCATCCAAAAGTGCATATCTGGTCCAGTATACTTGGCACCTTTTCGGGAGTCCACTATTGTGATTCGTGAGGCGCATTTATTTTATTTTTTTTAGTGAATTTCCATAAATACATACAATGTAATTACTGAATGTTTGCATGCGCACAGCGCACTACAGTCTACACTCTACAGGTCCTAACAAAAAAATAAATAAACTTTCGTGTTATTTTATACAACTTTGGTCCCGTATATATATCCTCGTCAAAAAAAAAAAAAAATAGATGAACAAATTCTCTAATCTATGTTAATTTATAATAAGCTAATTCATTCTTCAACTCTTCTGTATTTTGCTTATTATTTTAATATTTATGTAGTAGGTGTTTATATCTGAATTAATTAGTTGGTGCAGGACGTGGCATTCTTTGCACCATTGTTTGTCTGTTCTTTGAGAGTTGCAGTACACTATTTACTATTTAGGGATTGTTCCGGAAATATACAAATATTGATTAAAAAAAATGATAGTTATAAAAATGTCATAAAAGAGTGACAGAAAAATAACAATTAGAAAAGCAATAGAAGAGAGCTATATATCTATAATAGTACTAAACGTGTGTCGGTGTGTGGAAGGTAATATGTTTGTTTTAATGTCTGTATCGAGAGTGATGTAAAGAATTCTGCTCTTACTTCACATATTAATAAAAATAGTGCTAGATGTGTGTGGTAACTAAATATATATATAGAGTAAGGTTAAAATGCACTATTAATTGATTTTGTATTTCAACTATATCTCACGTCTCTATTTTCGTTTACAAAATTCAAACAGTCAATTCAAACTGCTCAACGTTTTTCTGTACATTTTGCTATCCGTTGCTTTCTTTTGAATGATTGAAGGGTGCTTTTCCGGTATGCTTCCGAATAACATTTTCACGTTTTATAAGGTTGCTTGTGCGAAATAGTAAAGAAGTTCGTCGTCAAACAGCCTCTATATGAAATAAGAATAGAGGAAATCTGAATTTGAAATTGTAAATTTAAAATTTAGTAGAATCACAAATGATGTCTCAAATCTCATTTTGATTCACTAATAGTATGTAATCTTGTTTTTAGTTACCAACATCATATTGTATAAAATCATGTAGAGAACTACAAATAAAGCAACGAACTATTAAGCATTTTTATTTGTAGAAAGTTTCTGCAAACTTCTTAATTTGATAACATCACTACTTGAATTTATGATTTTTGTAAGTGTAGTGATACAACACTCTGATAGTGTCCTTTTATTTCATTCATTATTAATTAATGCACGCCAGTTTCATGCAGTCAAATCTTCCTAGTTTTTTTGTCGGTGAAGTGTACAAGGGAGATCGTTTATTGTAAGGCACTTTATATATATTTTTTTCCTTCTCTTAATGGTCGTTTTCATGATATCAAGTTGTAAAAGAATGTAAAGTTTGTAACTTATAAATTGGTGGGTAGAAGATATATATATATAAACAAGAAAAAATGCACGGAAAAATTAATATAATCATTTTTTGGATAATGACTTGATGAATTCGATTAAGTATATATTGCTGTTCAACAATATTGATTGATGTTTTCATGGAGTACTACATATGAAAAATGTTCGTCATGATTAGCTAGTCTTCTTAAGTATCTTAAATTTATTAATATAGTTTAATATAAATTTACATTATTTTAGATTTTTTTTTTACTATTCTTTAGACAGAAAATTGATTGATTTAAGGATTATGGACAATCCAATGACAACTATTTCTTTTATCAAAGAAAATTAGTAAAAAAAATATATAAAAAAAATTGTTTTTTACAAGATTAATATAAAAAAGCATAATTGTTTTAAAATTATGTCAAGAATAGTTAATTTTTTTTTTCTTTCAAGATCGGAGTACCGATATTATTACATTCTTCCATTTATTTAGAAGGAAAACAAATTAAATATCTAAAAGGGCCTACATGATATGAGAGAACATCTTTTTCACCACGTAATATCAAATGGTCCATTGCCCCCTGGCAAGGATTAGACAAAGAAAGGAGAAGTAAACAAGTAAATGATTATATAGTTGGTCCTTGGATGCTTCGTCATTAGTTTACTAAAATACGAATAATCTATTATATATAA
This sequence comes from Carex sylvatica, assembly GCA_964058845.1. NCBI lineage: Eukaryota > Viridiplantae > Streptophyta > Magnoliopsida > Poales > Cyperaceae > Carex > Carex sylvatica. The sequence goes on from CAXKVR010000138.1 coordinate 239,250, forward strand.
TTATATATATGTAACAATATGAATATTCTGAGGGGACCATTAAACCAGGCGTGAAATTGTTGAGCAGTCGCTGATCAAATGGAATCTTGTAATGGCCCATTACATGGCTACTGCTACAGTTTAATTTCTTTAATTTGTTAATAATTCGATCGTTTCTTAATTTATGTTCCTGGTCAGATCAGGCTTACCAGTTCACTGGTTCTAGATTCCAGCACATGGTCTGTAATAAATGCTATTGTATATATAGTAGCACTTATTTATTTCTTAGCGCACGATCTGCAATGTTATTGGATAGCATATTTTCTTTTGCTTCTTTTCAAAAGAACCTATCATACTATCATGGAAACAAATGCTGGAATCCTCGAGGATTTCAGAAATCCTGAAATTCTCGATACAATTATTTATATGTTTCAGGTCCCATAAATCCTTGAGGATATACTTCAGCAGATTTAATTCCTACTATCATCTCAGCAAAACGTGATATCCACAGCCGTCGCACTGTGCAATTATCCTCCGGTACTCTTGTTTCGAAAAATTTTAATAGTTATATTCAAACGTACTCTGTTTTTTTTTTTTTTTTTTTTTTTTTTTAAACAACCTCAAAATTTAGCAGGAGTGACACACAAATATAGTATGTGTACTCCAAATAAGATGAAAGCTAGATTTAGTATGTGTGTCTTCCTTGGTGTAACCAAGCAGACTAGAATGTGTATCTTACTTTTAAGAAAAAAAAAATTCATGTTTTTGTTATTCTTCTTTTTAAAGGTTGAACTGAAATTCAAATTTTGTAATTGAGGCAGAGACGGTGGAGAAACGTGAGAATCCTAGTTTCGAGATATCACAATAGAGAAAAAAGACATGCAACATGCAGAGGCGGAGGTATATGTATATAATGGGGGTCAAATTACTTTCATTTTTATTCAAAAACAAGTAGTTATGTATGTTTTTTTTATATTTTTTTATTGTAAAATGCTATGAAAACTTCAAAATGACCCTCATATTTTATATGAAAAGTTTATATTGTTGACCCTTATTCTAAAAGAAAAATTAGTAATTATATACCATATATAATTTGAGAAACTCTAACATTTCATATTATTTAGAATTATTTAAAAAATTAACCCCTATTAGTCAATTTTCTGCCTCCGCCCCTAGCAACATGCATGATCTACGTATCTTGTGGCATTCAGATTAGTTGCGTGTATGTTCAAAGATACACAAATATAATTTGTCTAATTCTTCGTGACATGCAGATTTAGGAAACGACTACTGTGAATAGTCGGTTACTTTGTAAATAACTTTTTTACTTATATATTTTTTAGTGGGTCTTTCCCACTAAACTTCAAAAAAAAATGTGCGTCTGTTATATTTCTAGATTTTTGAAAAAAAAACTGATTGGCTACCTTTGAATTTTGAATTTTCATAATACTATTAAAAAATTTGGTACTTTTGTCATAGTACATGAGATCCAACAATTAAACTAGCTAACAATATATTAAAAGTTCAGTAAAAGAAATTATAAATTGACAAACAGCAGCTAATTGACCAAAATATTTAAAAAAAAAAAAAAAAAACTAAACAGTGAAATTTCAAAACAATGCTGATCATTGGAAAAGATCAGGAGATATAATTAGCCAATATGAATTAAGTATTTTCATATTAGAAATAAATATATTATCCGTCATATGTCAGAAACAGCAATAGAAAAGTACTTTAGATAGAGACGAGTGCAAATAGTATTTTAGGCGTGCGATGAAATTTGTGAATAGAAACATTGCCTTTGGCAATTATTATTTAATTTTTTTTTATCCATTGGCGACAACAGCTGGAACTGAGACACATTTAGGTCATGCCATATCTACGTTTGTTGCTTCTCAACGTAGGCTTATCATGTCGGATTTTGAATTTGATTTAGGCTTCAAGTCTTTTTATTTTAAGGGGGATTTCATGTATAACTCTCAAAAAAACTTGGAAATTACGTATTTGCCCATGCATCTAAAATTTATAATATCATATTTATCCTTTCAAAGTTCAAAAACTCACAAATTTACCTATTTTATTATTTTTTTTCTATTGAAGCTCATTTTTAAATTTATAAAATATTAATTATATCTTTCATTAAAAAAAAAACTAGTAACGTATTTCAGAAAAATATTAGTCTTTTAATTTATCGGTTTTCGAGGGCAAATGGGTCATTCATACTTCTAACGCTTACACAAGCATATACCTAAATGTCACTGTGTAAGAGTCAAAAGTAAAGAAATGACTCATTTGTCCTAAAAAACCGTTCAATTAGATCAAGACTGATATTTTTTCAGCCATATACTACATTTTTTATTTTTTTTAATGAAGGATAAAATGGGTACTTCATGAATTCGAAATAAAGTTCCACCTATTTTAAAATTCAAGTTTTTGAGAGGCATACATAAAATTCCACCTATTTTAAAACTCAGTGAAGATCTAATTTTCAATGTGTATTCTAGATGAGAGATGGTATTTAAGATGAGTTACCTTAAACGTGATTTCTGTCTTTAACAATCAAGGACATCAGAAGCTACTAAATTACTAACAGGAGATTCTTCTAAACTTAAATCCATAAGAAACTTTTGCACAAATGTTGATTGATTTGATGAATCTTTTAAATACTAAATTTAATAATTTTAGATTTTAGAAAAGGCTGACGGCTAAATCAAGAAAAAGGAACATTTTTTTATTACACTTTACATATATATGTACAAGGGGGATTGAAATATCTTTAATTTTGTTATCTTAATCATATTTTAACACAAATATTCTAAAAAATAAGGACCAAATAAAACCACCAAATGCAATCTATATTACTTCATTTACACGCACATAGGAAATTGCGATATTTTAATGTCTTGGTGAGAATCAAGAATTGAAAAATCAATGTCTATAATTTGTTTAAATTGATAATTTTTGTTGCAAAATATAGTTGTCAATCAAAATAAAGTCGAGATGTGATAAGATTTTACGTTATAGACAAATGACATAAATATATCCAACTATTTATTCTGATATTTATATTTTATATTTTATATTTTGAATTATAAAGGGTTTGAATTATAAAAGGTTTTTAAAACAAAAACATAGTAGAGGAGGCTTCAAATAAAAACAATAGAATCCTCCTCTTCATGCATGCATATGTGTTAAATGATGTTAAAGTTTGGAAAATTTTCTTTAGCTTAATTACTTGACACTGAACCTGCATGTAGGAGGAAGACACAATTAATGTCTACATTTGTACACTGTTTTCTTTAAATTGATTTAATGAACCTAATGATATGTTAAATTAAGTTGATTTCTATGCATGTTGACGCTAGAAACATATTAAATTAACACTTTTATTTATTTTAGTTTGACAATTAATTATATCGGTTACATTAATATATATATTTTTTCATCCAAATCGTTGACATTCAATTATTATAAAAGAGATATTTTAGTTGACAATCATATCGGTTACATTGATATATATTTTCATCCAATGGTTGAGAATTAATTATTTTTAAATCCTGGCGAAATTTTGCTGGTCTTCACTAAACAGGAGAGCCCCACTGTACTATAATACAACATTTATACAACTAAAAAGAGTAATTAATGTTTGAGGGACTCTCCAGCATCCGTACCGACAGGAGAAAAGGCGTACCTGTTTGCGCTGGCTGGAACGGTAGAACTGGTGTGGGTTTTTCTGTGAACATTAAATAAAAAAAATTTTAAAAAATGATGACGCTTCAAGCAAAACAAAGTACAGTAGCAAACGAGCAATAATTGAGCAGATGTGCCACTGCCAATGCCATCCAATAGAAATCTCCCCTGCTTCTGTCCACCTTACGTGGAGTTCGTCGTCTTTTGAATTTTTAAGTTTCTACTTAAAATGTCAAACCATAAACTAAGTGAATCTTTTTTTTCTCTTTTGATTAATACTTTTATTATGTTTCGATCTCTAATCACTTGTTTTTATCTCTGTCACCGCACGAACTAGACATGTGATCAAATGTCCAGACGGTTCTGTGAATCTTTTCGAGCTAGAAACGGAGTATTTCATATTGGACGAAATTAATTAGAATTTACACAAATTACTATCTACATGCTCTCAATTTTTAAGTACAACAACTTTAAAACTTTTTTCTAGCCAATTATGCTACCTTCTCTTTCCAAAACAAATATTTTTATCAATACAACTAATGGGTTACAAACTATCGAATTAACTAATTGAGTCAGTAGGTTGTCTGGAAGTCAGAAAAAGTTTTTCCAAAATAAACAATCTGATTATACATACATAGATTCATACCCGGTTTTTATAATCCTATCAATTATATTACCTCTATTTTTCTTTTTAAATTTTGTAATTTTGTATGATTTTTTCTTTAATTTAGAGTTAAATATTATGGAACTGTAAAATTGATTATTATTCTTCAAAAAAAAATTTATATAATTGATCTTATAGTTCAAAAATCTAGGTCCGGACTATACTTAATTTAATTATTACTTGGGTTTACCTATTTGTGCATATAAAATCTAATGATAAATAAATGAGTAATATGGACCGCAAGGTGGTTTATCTACAAATATTTGGATGGAGTTCCGGGTCCTTTTTTTTTTTTTTTCCACAAGTGTAGGGTCGTAGTACTCTGTCTCTCTCTGTCTCTCTAACAAGTTGGCTACAATAATTAAGTTAAATAATGGAAACCGTGGTCGGCTTAAAATAGAAAGCGGGACCAATTAATTAGTCATTCCCTTTCTATTATGTTGTCGGGTATGAATGACGAACTAGTCATTTTCAGGTGAAATCTCCCATTGTATCATAACCATGCAAACAACATTTGGAATAGTTGTGAGAGATCGATGCAAACAACATTTGGAATGGTGGACACTAAAAAGTAGTCGTTAATTTGAGGTCATCCATATTGTAAAATAATTAATACTATTTTTTTAATAATAAAAAAAAATTAAGAATATTTAATGTTTATATTCAAATTCATATTAGTTAATTAGTTAAAGTGTAAAAATTATTAATGCTTGTTTTTCTGGATAAAATTTACATAATTACTAATATTTTGTTGATTTTATAGTAAAAAATTGAAATAAATATTATATCTATATGTAAAAATGTGAGAATTAATATTATTAGATATCCCAAAATGAATAGCATAGTTATATGTCGAGATATTTCATGCCTCGAATGAGCAATAGCGGATCCAAAGAGAGTCAGGGATAGGCACTTGTCTATCGGATTCGATTTTTTTTAGATGATATTTTATACGCGGTATGATTTGATGTTTCATTTAGAATAATCATTGATTTGTCAGGAGAAAAAACAGATCCGCTACTAGGGATCTAAATATATACCGTGGCGTGACTAGTCACGTCGTGACTTGGATCACGTGTTATGCAATGACAAGTCAAATTTATATGTGTTGTGTCATGCGGTGACCAAATTAGGAAGGATGGTCATGATACGTGAATAGTCACAATATGTTAGTCACGCCTTAACTGTACGTGACGTGTTCAAATGTGACCTATCATGTTTAACTTTTTTTTTAATATAATTTAAGTTAGTTTATTTAAGATTTGTCATTCGATCAAAATCTAACGATCCTAATTATACGTAATCATGGGTTGTGTCGTGTCGTGTCGTGACCATATAATTTGCGTGACGTACTGTGTCATGTCAAATTTTAAAAAAACGGTCACATCACATGAATAGTCACGACACGAGACACGTGAGTTACAGTACGTGACTTGCACACCTGTCGTATCGTGCCGTAATGTATCTGATCGTACTGTGACTTTTTAGATCTCTATCACTACTTCGCTCTGATTCACCAGGAAAAAAAATATTATACTCTTGTCAATATTTTATACTTATCCTGACTGAAATCTTGAGTCTGCCATTGCAAATGAGTCAACCAAAATGACTTTGAATTCGAAATCAAGCTCATGTTAACGAGCCAAAAGTTTAATCGAATAAGTTTAATCAAACACTAGAGCGCTCTGAGCTAATAAAAGTACACAAGAGATCTTATCATTATTGGTTTTTATTTTTTGGATACAAATATAAACACAAACACAGATATACTTGACTGATATGAATATAATTTGGATATTAGAAAATAACTTGTTTAATTCCAAAACCATTCATTGAACTTATTATGGAGTAATTTTTCGATAGGTCATCATAGACAAATATATATATTAAGAATTCTAATAACAATTCTCGCAGTTTTATCATCGCAAAAAATCCCGCACAAACTGTCAAAAAAATTATGGGGGAACCGCTCAGTCATTAATAAGCGTTTCGTAAACTGTTAGTATTTAACTTGAAGCATCAAATTGTTTATCTTGAATTTGTAATGTATTAATCTCTATATATCTCTATTTATGAAAAAATAAATTAATTCATCAATTGTCTCCGCACAAAATTTCCTATTTTTTTGAATCGTCCTCGCACAACTGGAGACCATTAAATAAACAATCCCCTCATAAATACTTGTCAGTTATCTCCGCACAAATTTTTTTTTTTTTTGATTGTCCCCGCACAACTGGGGACAATTAAATAAACAATTCCATCACCCAATGATAAATACTTCTCAGACTTAATGATAAATATTTTATGTTACATGGATGCTACATGGATAAATATTTCTCAAACATAATTGCAACTTTCAGTAAAACATCAATAATAAATACTTCTCAGACATAATAATAAATATTTTATATTACATGGATAAATATTTTATGTTACATGGATAAATACTTCTCAGACATAACTGCAACTTTTAGTAAAACATCAATGATAAATACTTCTCAAGCATAATGATAAATACTTTATGTTACATGGATAAATACTTTTCAGACATAATTGCAATTCTCAGTAAAATATATGTACGTCAAAGATAATAATAAATACTTCTCATACATAATGATAAATACTTGTCAGAACAATGATAAATACTTTATTTAATTTTGTTCTTGAACTTGTCAATAAGTAATGTTTAATCAAATCAAAGTATTATCATGTCAGGGACAATGATAAATACTTCTCAGACATAATGATAAATATTTGTCAGAACAATAGTAAATACTTTCTTGAACATTAATAAATAGATAAATAATTAATAGCAGAGATTGTTATTAAAGGACAATATAATTAATGCAAAAATTATTATTAGAGGACAATATAATTAATGCGGAAATTGTTATTAGATGACAGTATAATTAATGCGATAATTGTTATTAAAATGACAGTATAATCAATGCGGTGATTGTTATTAAAGGACAATAATTAATGCAGAAATAAATGAAAAAATTTAGCGGAATTAATGGAAAAATAAAAGACAGTTAAGGAAGTTAATTTGGAGAGAGAGAGAGAGGGGGATAAATAGAGGAACAGAAGTGAGAAGAATGATATAATTATTCAAATATTAAATAAAGTAATAATCGTATCACGTACCCAACATAATTATATCTACATTTCCATATCCTCAATTTAGATATCAAATACGGATTCGAACTAAAAAATAAAATAATCTTCCTTTTTCATCTTTGTATGAGGCAAGCTTGAGAAACAATAATTCCAATGTAATTTTCATCTTCAAGAACTTGGAGCTGGCGGGCCGTTTTACTTGGTTGGGCTAGATAGGCAGATCCATAGAGATGTGAAAGGTCAACCAGGGATTCTGTTTATGTACTGATCGTCTCAATATGATAGAGCATAATTCTGTCAGCAGAAAAACAATTAAAGAACATCAATTCTTGATCTATATCTGGGCTGTGGTGGGCTAGAGGCCTTGGACGATATGCCCAATGCCCCTGAGTTCGTATCCCCTCAGATATTGCAGAGGATTACCCTCACTTTACGGTTTGAGATTAAATCAGCCGGTTTGGGATTCGGGTCACCACAGGGACAGTATTATAGGGATTTGAGATTCGTGCCAAGTTAAAAAGAACGGTTCAGATCTAGTAATTGTAAAAGATTCCCTTATCAGGTATTGGAGAGGATGTAATTTCATGCTGCCGCAGACCTCTGAGGTAACAGTAAATGTTATTTTATATTTATACCGTTCGATCAGAATCCGGACCAACCCAGTCCGAGGTGGAATGCACGGGACCCTTTAATATTCGTGCGGATTCTGATCGGACGGCCCTTCTATAGAGAGAAATATTATGTTACCTCAGGGGATATGAACTCCTCTCTCCACCGATTCCCTCCGTTCCAGCGATTGCAATTGCACTCGTCTTTAAAAAAGCACCGATCAAACCAATACAAGCGTGCCAGCATAGCATCTTTCGGGGAACGAGCGACGACTATGAAGCCCCAAACCTCCCTCTTCTCTGGCCATGCTTGCGGCGGCGGTCTCCTGCTCCTCTTCTCCTTCTTCTTAATTATCCAGTGTCAATGCCATGCTCACTACTCTCAGCCTCTCCGATTCGCGCAGAGGCTGATCCGCGACCTCAACCTCCTTCCTTCCATCCCACAAGATCAAGATCAAACTCAAGATGCCGCTTCCTTTGTGGGAGATGACGCCGATTCCAATCGGACTCCTCGCCTGGTCGAAAAGCGGATCCATCTCCCTATTTTAGGTGATAGCGGCACCAATGCATCAGTCCATGAGCTTGGCCACCATGCCGGTTACTATAAACTTCAACACACTCATGCTGCCAAGTACTTATCTTTTCTTTCTCTTTTAATTTCTGATTGTTTTTTCCTCTATATTGTTAGGATTAGAAATGCTTCGGGGTTCAATTTTAGCATCTGATACACTTATTTTCTAACGGCAAGTCCGGCACAATTGAAATATTAATCACTGGGAAAACCGCTTTTCTTTAGTGTCTGTTGCATATTGCACTGCCTTATTCAATTTTAGGATTGCCAAGATGTGTTGAAAATTTACATAAGACATAAGCTAATGAGTATATCTAGTGACAAATCAACATGAGGTCTCCAGTATTGTGGCCAGTTACAATCTTTCAAATTAATAAATTTAGTGACAAACAATGACCTTGACTAGTTTGTTACATGGGGCAAGTCAATGAAATTCTAGAAAAAAGGAAGTGCAGATTATAGATATATTGAAATAGTAAATCTCAATAATTGAAAATAATGCTTGTTTCCTTGCATCTTTGATTATAAGTCTTTCATGATATTTTAAGTCATTGTATATTTAAAATCTGAGAACAGTATGATGTCAAAAGGGCATGACCTTCGCAGGTCAATTGGAAAGCAATTGTTGAATTTAATTTTGCAATAATTCACAGGATGTTCTACTTCTTCTTTGAATCCCGAGGGAAAAGCAGTGATCCTGTTGTCATTTGGCTGACAGGCGGTCCCGGTTGCAGCAGTGAGTTGGCACTTTTCTACGAGAATGGTCCTTTCAAAATTTCAGATGACTTGTCTCTTGTGTGGAATGACTATGGCTGGGATAAGGTATGTATCTGCCTGATATGTTTTCTGTAAGAGTAAAATAATGTTTCTTCTTAGATTATTGCCATGAAACAACAAATGGTCTATCATGATAAAAAAAAATTTCCCCTTATATGAACAAATGATGGATAGTAGATAAATGCTGAATAGTGTAAATCTTTACCCACCCACAATTAACATAGCCCTCCAAAATATACAATTTGCTTTACTGGATTACTGATCTACACATAACATAGTAACATACATAAGCATCCTCCCAGCTCTATTAAGCTGTAATATTTCACAACTTGGGACAGAAAACGTGCATGAAGTACCCATCCTTATGACGGAGAGAATTGTGCATGCAACTATAAGGTGATGATTGTGACAGATGAGTCAACAAATAGTGCCATTCAAAAAACCTGGAGATGTAGCATTTGTAACGTAATAATGAATATATTGTAGATGCCTCTAATGGCAGTTAGAAGCAGTACCACCTCCAAGGGTAACCTCATACTTTATGCCCATACGCCCGAGTTTGAAGTCATCATCATTCAAGCATTTTTGTTTCTGTAATTTATATGTGTCCAAGCACTATAGAGAATCCATCGCTACATTCTTCTCCTTTTGAGTGGTTATATGGTTCTCGTTTGTTTGGTTCACACCACTGGCAAGTTTGTCATTGCCATGGTTACTATTTGCATACGCAGGGATATTGCAAGATTTGATATGGTTTAGGATGTTGTCCATGGTGTTAAACCATAAGGAACTTGAAGTGTATTGTTGTAAAAGAACAAACTGTTTATAATTTGAGGAGAAATAGGTCTTGTATTGTCCATTAGTGCATCCAATTTTAGTAGGTAGGTCACTCGGACTCTTCTGGTTCTCCAGGTTCCAATAGGTTAAGTGAGGCACACATCTCGTGCAGGCCTATTTCATCCAAAATCTCACCGAGTCTGTCGGTAAATGTGAAAAAATGTTATCAATAAAATCAAGAGAACTGTAGCTTTTCTAGGTGAATATTAGTGTATATGCCCTCGAAAATCTCACCGAGTCTGTCGATACATGTGAAAAATTGTTATCAATCAAATCAAGAGAAATGTAGGTTATCCTAGGTGAATATCAGTGTCAAAAATATCACCAAGTCTGTCGGTGAATATTTCTCGGTTAAGTGAGGCACACTATGTTACTTCATTAAATCTGCCTTATTTGACCCCAAAACATGAAATTAGTGTACATTCATTATGATAGTTAAAATTTGCAGCCCCATTCCTGCATTTTTGTACAAGAAAAATATCAAAGGTTGACAATTTTCTGTATTAATTTGTATGTAAAAAACTGAGCTAAGAAATCAACTTGTTCATTTTTTTTGGCTGCCAAGTTACAGATATCTGGTTGAGTTCTCTAAGGGCCCGTTCGGAAGATTACTATTCACCGTGGGAAAAAAATATTTGCTCAAACTGAAGTTTTTATTCCCACGGTGAACAGTAAAATTCAGTTCAAAATTTTCAAAACCCATACCCATTCCTATTTCTTACTGGGCTGCCGAAGTCGAACGGGCCCTAAGTGGGCAAGGGTTTTCTTTTTCAATAGCTAGTAGCTAATATGTTTGTCAGGTTATGGCGTTATTCCCTTGTTGATTTATTCTACTACTAATTATGGCAGTTGACTATCAAGTTTGAGATTAATTATTCAACTATGTTTTTGTAGGCATCAAACCTCATCTATGTTGATCAGCCAACAGGGACTGGGTTCAGCTACAGTACAGATCCAAGGGACATCCGATTTGGGGAGAAAGGAGTAGCAAATGATTTGTATGACTTCCTACAGGTAAGTTCAAGATTTCAAATACTGCTCTAGTTTTAATCATTGTGATTACGCAAAACCTTTTGATTAAATTTCTGTCTGCTTTTTATTCTCCAGGCTTTCTTTATGGAGCACCCAGAATATTTAGATAATGAGTTTTATATTACTGGAGAATCATATGCTGGTCACTATATTCCTGCATTTGCCTCAAGAGTTCACCAAGGGAACAAAAATGAGGAGGGTCTTCATATAAATTTGAAGGTATCTTGTAAAGTAGTATGATGACCAAAGTATAGATTTAGGTTAAACTGCTCTTTCTATGACGATTTGTCTTACTTTATTGAGCAATAATGGCATATTGTCATTCCTAGTTCAGCCAAACCTTGTTCTCTTGACGCCATTCTAAGTTTTGTTGCAAAAGACCGAGGAAAAAGTGATATTTACAGAAACTGCTAAAAAACTTTTTGAGGACCAGTACTGGTCCTAGGCATAACAATTGTTGTGGTCTTTATTTGAAGTTTGTTCTCTCCAACAAGAATGACTAAATAGTCCATAAAAATAATGGTCAACTTTATTGTCACAGGGTTTTGCTATTGGCAATGGGCTTACAGATCCAGAGATTCAGTATGGTGCATATGCTGATTTTGCTCTGGATATGGGACTTATTGGAGAGAGTACACATAAAACCATCAGCAAGATATACCCGCTTTGCAAACTTGGAATCGAACTGTGCAGTAAGTACCTAGTACAAGATTTACCTTTTATTGTTCCACCATATGCAGTTTCTGTCAAGTAAGAAGCATGGTTCTTTTGTTTTACATTTCAGGCACTGCTGGGACAGTAGCATGTATTGCTTCCTATGCTGTGTGCAACTCCATCTTCAATTCCATTTTGCTTAGTGCAGGAAATATAAATGTTAGTATTCTACTAAAATCAGTTCCATTGGTACCTTGTTTTTAGTTCAGTATGCTTCTATAAATATGTTAACACAGATAACTATATTTATTTGATCCAATGTGAAAAATAATATGCATATCCCTCTGAATATAATTTTATTATGGAAGCAGATGAGTTACCAGATCAAAACAAAAGAAAGAAATTGAAAATGAAAGAAAGTTGTGAGTTTTAATTTCCTTTATTTTAAATGTTTAAATTAATACAAGCACATGAAAGATGATTGACAAGTACCATGCACTTCAAATTATCATTTAACTCCATTTATATGTAACTCTGTGTCTTTTTCAGTATTATGATGTTAGGAAAAAATGTGAAGGAACCCTCTGCTATGATTTCTCAAAAATGGATACATTTCTGAACGAAAAATCAGTGAGGGAAGCACTTGGTGTAGGCAACAGGAAATTTGTGTCGTGTAGTCCGTTGGTTTATGAAGCAATGATTGCTGATTGGATGAGGAATCTGGAAGTGGGCATTCCTGAATTAATTGAAGATGGCATCAAGCTTCTGATATATGCTGGGGAATATGACCTTATTTGCAATTGGTTGGGTAAGTTTGTACTCAAATCAATTTTTTTTCATAAAGAACTTTGGTTTTCGTCCAGCCCTTTATCTTTTTTCTTATTACATGTGATTTTAAGATGTAATATGAGTATGTGCGGTTGTGTTGCAGGCAATTATAGGTGGGTCAACTCAATGAAATGGTCAGGTTCTGAGACATTTGTTGAGACTAACATGACATCATTTACTGTCGACGGAGAGGAGGCTGGACTCATTAAATCATATGGACCACTCAGTTTCCTCAAAGTGAGTGCTTTTAGACATAGCTTTCTTAAATTTGTTTGCATGTTGTTACTCATCTAACAAATGTTTATTAATTATGTATTTATTTGGCTCATATGAATCAGGTACATGACGCGGGTCATATGGTTCCAATGGATCAGCCTAAAGCAGCATTAGAAATGTTGCGTAGATGGACAAGAGGAAGCCTCAGCAAGGAATTCGGCATGAACATGCTTGCCCAAAAGACAGGAAATACAATGCACTTGAATGTGTTCTAAATTGTCTGTCTCATCTTATGTTTGTATATATATGTTTTGAATAAAGCTCTCTTGGGCAAATGTGCAAAATAATAGAACCATTTAGATATTTTGCGGCTTTGTGCCTTTTGAGGAGTCTAGCATCTTGGGGTATATGTATATATCAGTGCTGACTGACGCCACTTCCACTCGAACTAACACATGGTTTATATTTTGTTATGCTCTTTGGAAATTAATTCGCGTTCCTGCTATTTTATTTTGCTCTTTAGAAACTAGTTGATGCTGCTGTTTTTTCTCGGGTTTGGTTGTGTGGGCTCCTCACATTTGGTTGCCAAGTCTTTTGATTCTTTGGGATACGTTGATATTCAATTGTTGAAGTTCGACGTTTACGTAGTGAAATTGAGGATTCTCAAGTAAAAGCTTGGTCTGTTATTTTTTCCTCGTTCTAGGTTTCTAGCTGATAGTATAGTGACAAGATACTTGAATTATAGTCGTTTAATTTTTTTTTTTGGGTGATGCCGAACTGAACGTCGAATTATTCGGTTGACCGAATTAAACTCGAATAATTCCTGAATTTTACGAACTTTTCTCGAATTTTATGAATAATTCATTATTTTTTTCCGAATTTTTTCAAGAACAATTCTTTTTTTTGGCTTTTTTTTTTTTTTTCTCCCTTGCAGAACTGAAATTTCTGCTTTAGATAATTTCGAATCATTCTCGAATTATATCTGAATTATTTCCGAATTACGAATTTTTGATCTTATCGAACTGAACTCGAATAATTCATTTGTCACTATGGCTGATAGCACTTTTCATCGTACAAAAGAAGCCATGAAAAGCAAAGAAAGCAGCCATAACACCGAATGCCAATCCACGTTGTTGCTCTGTGATTAAGCATTGTATTAACAGCCTAAAGTGTAACTACGCTAAATCCAGAATATTAGCCCCATTTTAGAAGTATATACCACCACCGATGAAACATTCATCTTGAAGTTTGAATTTGAAGTACAAATGTTAACTGAGTAAAATTTCTTCCGGTTTCTCAAGTGTATTTTTCTCTCTATTTTGCAACCAGGAGCCGTGTGCTGTTTCGAAGTAGATAAAAACGCGCCTCTAGTAAAAGAATTCAATTCTGTTGCACTATGCGGTAAGCACTGCCACATAGTACATGAAACATGTCAAGAAAACGTTCTTTAGTACATGAAACATGTCAAGAAAACGTTCTTGGCACCAATATAGTGACAAGATATTCGAATTATCTCTTTAATATTTTTTTTGGAGTGATGCTGAATCGAACGCCGAATTATTCGATTGACCGAACTTTGATCGAATTAAACCCGAATAATTTCCGAATTTTACGAATTATTCACAAAAAAAATTTTGAATTTTTCCAAAATCAATTTTTTTTTTTTGCTCCCTTGTGGTACAGAAATTTCTGATCCGGATAATTTCAAATCATTCCCGAATTATAGCCGAATTATTTCCGAATCATGAATTTTTGATCTCGCCAAACCGATCACGAATAATTAATTTGTAACTATACTATCAAGACCCTAATTTGATTGATTATATAGCACCCTCAATTTCCCAAGCTGTAGGTAAGACTAGCGATACACCACGATAACACGTACTTCCTAAGCGTTAATGTTACATTGTGTTAAACCATCAATAGGCAGAAAAGACATACTGAGTACTGACCCATCAAACAGAAGTTACTCAACAGGCATTTTATTCATTTTTTGACAAACCGATAAACTAAAATTGCTCCACGAACGAAATTCTATTGGCATCGCAGCAATAACATAACAAAATGGATCTCAAGGGCGCTACAGAGAGGTCAAGACAGCAACAATCTCTAAATTGCATTTTATTTAACAACAAAATGATTCCATTGTACAAAAGCACAAAAGGATTGTATTATAGCTAACAATAAAACAAACCTTACCTAAATTAGAGTAACTACCAAAAATAAAGATCACGATAAGAGACACCCTATTTTTCAGACATAGAAGCCATCTCACAACTAAATAAATCTGAATTGAGAGAAAGTTCTTCCCCTAACACCCCCAGCCTCAGCGTTAGAGAACCAATATGTGGATCCATAAGAAAAGCATTTAAATTATGGAAAATTAATTACCTATGCCATACCCCACCAAATTATTTGATATCTCATACACTTAATTGTTTTTTCTTGATCTTATTGATTCTAGCTTACATGATGCCATGTCAGAACCTGCTCAATGATTAACAAATTCTACCTCTAAAGTTAATCTGGAATTATAGCCGAGTTGGAGATCTAACGGATATGAAAGGCTGCTTATAATCCAAGACGACACCAAGGTCGCAGTATTTACACCTGAGTAGCCTTGGTAATTTCAAATAAAAACTCTTAAAATACATGGAAGCACGACCTAGCTTACCTGCAAGAACAACGGATCAAACAAAATTTAAAAACAAACCCCCAAGATGAGAATATACATTTAAATATTTCTCAAATAAAGTAAACATAGCTTACCTGAAAATGTATAACAGCCTCAAGTTGAGCCCCAGTAGTTATCATTCAAGCCAAATAAGTGAAGTCTTTCAAACCTTCAGATAGCCTTCCAAAAAAATTGAAAGGAGAGCACATCGACAACTACAAGTCTTTAAATGTTCTAAAAAGTGACCAGAGAATTTCTACTACAAGTCTAGAACTAGAAATATACTATGGAACAAACAGTAATAACACCCATAAAGAGCAAAGCCAAGCCCCACAAACAAGAGAGCCTCCTTCAACACAGTAGCATCACAGCTATGAAAATAAATAAGCCATTGATAACGGCATTCAACCACACTAACACAACCACAGAGCAACTACATAATCTTGAGTCTTGACTAGTTGGTTTGCATTGCTTCAGAGTGGTACTTGTCCAAGTCTTTGTCGAGATCATCAGCTGAGACGGGCTTCTTTGGTGGGCCTGTGCGCTTGCCTTGGCCACGGCCTTTCATGCCTCCACGACCACCACCACCACCACCACCAATACGCCTTGATACCGGTCCACCTCTTCTTTGTCCACTGTTGGAATACAAATTACAAAATCTTATGACATTAATACCAAGCCCGTCTGCTATCTCAGTGTATGTGTATATATCACAATAGATTCAAAGAGACATTATGTAAAATTTCGACAATAAGCACACCTCCTTGGAGCACCACCAAAGCCAGCAGTTTTAGCTGGACCAGCAGGACCAGCTGGTGCAGAGACATTTGTTCCTATGATCTCAATCTTCATTGGCTTGCCATCGAGCTGCACATTGTTGTACCTTTTCACCGCCGCAATAGCATCAGCCCGTCTTGAGTACACTACTTCAGCTGTTCCCTGAACAAGCCATGATTCACCACAACATTATACAGGTCCCAACCAAAATCCAAAAACAAAATTCTGAGAAAATGAGAAAATTTGTTACCTTCGATCTGCCACTTCTGTCATAATGGACCGAGAACCGCTTCAAATCTCCAAGCTCTGAGAACAACTCCTGAATATAAGTAATTAGAAATAGTTAAAATCCCAAGTTCCTTGCCAAATAGTTAGTTTGTGGAACCCTAACAAGTTCTATCCTGGTAGGCTAGACAGTTTTTGTTCTCACCCCCAAAATCAAATTGGACTTCATCCCAGATCAAAATCAAACAGCAGGGAAAATCTCACAAAGGGATGCATCCAAAGTAAATGACAATGACTACAAATCAAAAGAACAACAAACTTCTACTTAAAAGTACTTCAAACCGTGACACCCAAAATACAAGTACAAAATGGTATTTTTTAAAAATTGAAAAGCAAGCAAAATATACCTTGATGTCATCGTTTGAGACACCGTACTCCAGGTTGGAGATGTACAGCTTTGTTCCGGTCTCGATCGAAGAAATCCTACCCATCTTTGCAGGGCGTTCTTCAGTGAACATGTCGTGCTGCCATGCCGCATCTGGTGCCTGAATCGCACATCAAGTGAGAAGATAACCTTAGACGACCACCGACTAGTATATTCAACAGACATCCATAACATCTTTTTTTTTTGTTTTTGCATCAATTCGTTTCAAATCCGACCCGATTATCACAGAATAGAAGATAATTTTCTAGATTCGATTGATTATCCAAGAGAAATATTGTCTGAGACATGGTGGTAACTGGATCGATTCGAAAATAGTTAGGAAACCCAAGATCGTTCATTAGAAGATCTGATTGATACTAAAAGACGGATCCATCTGCGATAATTGTCGTATCGAGACATAATTCTAGACCATCCAACAGATCTGATCGACAACGAGAGATCTCTATTGAAGGATGAATCTAACACGGTAATCTGAAGAGAGCGCATCGGCGAGAATTGAAGATATACCTTCGAGATCGGAGGAGCCCGCTTTCCCGCCCTCTTGAAGTTCCGGCGTGCGGGGCCACCAGCTGCAGCGGCGGGTCGGTCACGACGCTTGGGACCCGCGCCGCCACCGTTGGAGGAGGGCTTCTTCTTGTTGGTCTTGATGATATCGTCTAGTGTCATATCCAGCGCGCTCGCCATGTCTGTTCCTCTGAAAAGTTAGGTCGATCGATCTAGGGTTTCTTGAGAAAAGATGAAAGAGGGGAAGTAGGGGAAGTTAGGGTTTCGACTTCTGGACGAAGAAAAGGATGAGGCTTGACGAGAGATGTAAGACGCGTGGAGGATATAAAAAGCAAGCGAAAAGTCTATTTTGGGAATAAAATATTAAATGGGACGAGCAACGAAATGAAATAAGATCCTTAGCTGTCACCGCCTCACCGCGTGGAAGTTGCGTAATGGATCCCTGTTACGTGGACCCCACGAAGGCGGCTAATAATTGGAAACCTCTCCCTTATGCCTTAATTGTTCGTGAATGCATTATTTAATTTATTTGTATCCATGAAAATAGTGTTAACTTAAAAATAATGATGATGTTATTTTTATTTAGATATAATTTAAATGTAACTTTTTAAAAATACTAATTAATTTAATATTTTATAGTAGTAAAGTTAGTTTAATCCGAATTAATAATTTCAAATCATATAATCTCCATTCTTATATTAAGCACGTAGATATTATAATTTGCTAACGGTTTTGATTAAAATATAAAATTTCAGATTAAATATTAGTGCTCCGATAAAATATTCTGATTCTATACATTATTTTTATTTTTTAAAGTAGAAGTCTAAATTTATTTAGACATATATTTTTCACATGCAAATTTATTTGATTAGTCATGATTTCTTCCTATTTTTAAATTACATTTAAGATATTTTTTCATTGATTAGTTAATGTCTTTATTTTATTTTTGTATATCATTTAATTTTTCATTTAATATGTCATTTTATTTGAGATTTGTTTATGAAAATATGTCAGAAAGATAAAAAAAAATATGTTACTTAAGAAATATTATTTAATATATTATTTAAGAAATATTATCAATTAGTTCTTTTTTCTATAAAAATGTCATTTTATATAAAAAAATTTTATTCTCTTATAATATATTTCTATTGTAAACGTACGGATAAGATATTTTTCAACATATACATAAATTTAAATAACACTAGTTTATTTTATTTTATATTTTTTGACGATCCAAATGTAAGTAGCAGCAAAAAAAAAACAGAAAGAAAGAGTTACTGAATTATATTGGTGAATGGAGTTTTTCGGACTTAATTAGGCTTTGCGTAAGTGCGGAGAAACAACAATTTTCAAGTAATGATTGCACATCGCTCTTCACCCCCTTTTTTTATTAGGAAAGAGATTACTTATCTCCGGAGTGCAGGAATTTTTTGCTCCCTCAGTCACTGGAATGTAGGGCTGATCACTGTTAAAAGGGGTCGGTCACATTTAATTTTTGAACTGAGGGTCCACCAACAGTGACTCTGAGAACATCAAATTTGGTTCTTTTTATTATGCAGTGCTAAATATAGAAAAGGTTTAATTTAAGGATGTAGTTTTTACTTTTTAGTGTCCCGAATGTGCTAACCATAGAAAATGTTTAATATTTAATATTAGCTGTTACCAATGGCTTAACATCATAAAATTCATTCTATGTAGCTTTTCATTTTAGACTATTCAAACTTCTTTCCGGTTTGAATGTATGTTTTTTTAAGAAGAGTGCTATTTTAAATGCGTGAATTATGTTTTTGTGTGATGAGAGAATTCTTTTGTTTTTTTAATCTAATTGTGTTCATTATTAATTACCTTCTTATTTCGCTACTAATTAATTCCTGCTATCAATGATAGAAGGGAAATTCATGACGGGTATGAAACTTTTTGTTTAAATAATTCCCGCCTAACAGAGTTGCTCATTCTATTGAGTGGAATAAAAAAACAAACTATACATGTACAACTCCATATTGATTCACATTTACAACAATCTGAAATAAATCTTCTAAGTAATTAATTTATAAGGTAATTAATTGAGATTAGTCAAACAATAACGGTAGAATAAATTCTTCTCTATTTAATCCAACGAAAAATATCTGGTAAAAAAAAGATGGGTCAAGTTTTGTTAGTTCCAATATGTGCAATTAAAATTTAAAAAAATAAATATAACATGTTAAATTTTGGAACCTTACTGAGGAGTCATTGACTAATTTTAAAGGTTAATAAACGTTTCGTAATTTTTTAAGTATTTTATTTGTGAATTAAAATCGATAATTCCATTTTGTGGAGATTATTTATTCTATTTTAATGCTATTATATTAATCTTTAAGATAAAATAACTTGATTTATATTGTAATCATGATTATATGGGTAAAAGTCAAAATTATAGAACTGTTCTAACCTTTTATTTTTGCTTTGCCATTTTTACATGACATTTATAATTTAATTATATCACGTATAATTAATTATAACCATATTATTATTAATCATAATTAATTTATAATTAATCAACAAGATTCTCTGATTAGCTCCTATGGAATGTGACCCAATAGAATCTATGTTATGTTGGTAAATAAAATTAGAATTATTCTAACTTCTATAATCATAGGAGGCACTCGGCAGAATGCAATATGGTCATCCAATTACACAGATGATGCTGTATTGTACAATACCACGATCCAATAAACTATTTTACTCGTGTTAATTCTTTTGTCTAATAGTTATCAGATCAGTTTCAATGTAGGTGTGTGTCATCCTTGCAAACTTAATTTTTTTTTTTTATCTTGAGCAGATTATCAAATATGACTACTCTTGTAAACATACCGCTAGCAGATAACCTTACTCTATCAAGGGGTCCAGTGGTACTATAACTCGTATAGATATACGAGAGACAATAGTACTTTTGGTAACCATCACTTCCTCATCTAAGTTATGTATACCGAAGAGCTACCGTTATAACTGTTTTTTACAGACAGCGTTAGATAAGAATTACACATACACATCTCTTAGTAGGAAAGATGAATACCTCATACTTTAGAATTTAACACTGAATGAAAATATTAATGACACGAACACAATTTCATTTAATGTTTCATTCGAGATCTGTCAAATATCATGTTCATAGAACACATATCTATGTGATTAAAATGACATCTCTTGTCAGTGGTCTGTAAAACTTGACCATCTTTTAATTCACACACTAACCTTGTAGCGGTTAATTAGTGTTCCTACTAATTATCTCGGTTAGAGACTTTTTAAGAATATATTACATCTGTATTATGAAGTTTCACAATTCTCTCGGAACGATTCATAAATGCAATAATACTCAAGGCAACAAAATGATATATAATTAAACATTCAATTCATGAACAAAGCTTTATATGATAAATTATCGTATTATTGACTTCTAGATTATTATAAACTAACACCTCACCCAATGATAAATACTTCTCAGACATAATGATAAATATTTTTTGTTACATAGATAAATACTTCTCAGACATAATTGCAATTTTCAGTAAAACATTAATGATAAATATTTCTCGAACATAATTATAAATATTTTATGTTACATGGATAAATATTTTATGTTATATGGATAAATACTTCTCAGACATAATTGTAACTTTCAATAAAACATCAATGATAAATACTTCTCAGATATAATAATAAATACTTTATATTACATGGATAAATACTTCTCGGACATAATTGTAACTTTCAGTAAAATATCAATGATAAATACTTCTCAGACATAATGATAAATATTTTAAGTTACATGGATAAATAGTTTATATTACATAGATAAATACTTCTGAGACATAATTATAATTTTTAGTAAAATATATGTATGTTAAAGACAACGATAAATACTTATCAGAATCAATGATAAAGACTTGTCAGAAACAATGATAAATATTTTCTTGAACTTTGCTCTTCAACTTGTTAATAAGTAATGTTTAATCAAATCAAAGTATTATCATGTCAGAGACAATGATAAATACTTCTCAAACATTATGATAAATGCTTGTCAGAATAATGATAAATACTTTCTTGAACATCAATAAACATATAAGCATTTATTAGCGGGGATTGTTATTAGATGATAGAATAATTAATGCGGAGATTGTTATTAAAGAACAACATAATTAATGCGGGAATTATTATTAGAGGACAGCATAATTATTGCGGGAATTGTTATTAAATGACAGTCTAATTTAATACAGGGATAAATGAAAATTATTAGCGAAATAAATAAAGGAATAAATGGCTATTAAGGAAGTTAATATTGAGGAAAGAGAGTGCGAGAAAAAATGGGGGACAAGGGTGAGGGATTTGTATAATTATTCTAAACTAAATGTGCGGATTTAGTCATATGATCCGGTTGTCTTTTATAGTGTGATGTGTATTTATTTTTATTTATTCCGAATGCCCTGTTGAAGTTAAACTGTAAAATATAAGTACATAAAATTAGGTTTTATGTAATTAATACTACTTTAAAAATAAATAAAAAATAAGAAAATGTTTTCATCCACTATCAATTGTCCACAGTTTGTCCACAGCGCTATCCACTCCATATTTAACTAATTTTAACGGACACCAGTCCCCACTTCTAACCACTTACTCAGCCTATTTAACCTTCCTTTCGTGCCTCTATTTTATTTTTTGAATCTCATTTTCAAAACATTCCTTTTCCGATCATCTTGTTTCTTTTCGGAGGCAATTTTTTCTGATATTACTTTCTTGCTTTACGGAGACAAAAATTTCTGAATCTAAAAATCAATCGATATGTAAAAATTCCTTTTTAAGCGGAAACGATACACAGCGACAGCATCTCTGAAAATTCCTTCTCCAATCTCTTAAAATTTTGATTTTTCAATTTGTCGCTTTCTTCAATCTATAACTTTTTTTGTTTTCTTATATAATAAGCACAATGATATTTTCTTTATTCTTATGTAATCGCTTATGACATTTTTCATCTCTGAAAATTTATTTTTCAGCATATGTGATGCACAGCGCGCAGATCTCTGAAAATTTCTTCTTCAATCTCTAAAAATTTGTTTCACTGGATGCGATGCACACCGACGGTCGCAACAACAGTGACAATTGCAGCAGCAGCAACGACAGCGACGGTCGCGACAGTCCGGCTGTCAACGAGATGATGTCTTATCCCCGCTTTGTGGATCTGGTTGAAGAGACATTGACAATTAGTGCATTTCTGTTATTTTTAGTACCTAATCTTTTCCTTTCCTAGTGGCGTTTTACGGAGATTTAGGTAATTGCATAATATTCCTATTATCTAGTTTAGTTTTAAGGAGATTCTGGTTGATCTTGATCTGATCTGGTAATACTTTGAGTCTGATCTAATTTGATCTAATATGTCAGCTGTCGATCTGGTCTGGTTTTCTAATTTTTGATGGATCGACAGTTCATCTTATTATTTTACAATATTGACCTTATAGTTTTACAGTATTCATCTTGTGGTTTTACAGTATTCATCTTATGACTCTACAATATTTTACAAAATCTATCAAACAGGGAGGCTGAATTCATAATGTCATCGATTTGAATGTAGAAGTTATTTTTCCATAGTTTTTTTAGTGTTATTCTAAATGTTGAATGATGTAATTAGGTTTGCTATTTTGTGGTGAATATTATGTTTTGTGTTGAACAGATGCTGTGTGTGGTGAATATTATGATTTTGTTGAACACATGATGGATGTATGTATAGATTTATAAATTTTACAGTATATATGGAATTAATTTATAGTTTAGATTTAAAAATTATACAATATTAATTGTTTGTGGGTTTAATTTTTTGTTTTTGTAGTTTAAGTTGAAATTTTGTATTTTTTTTCATTTTATTTTATATCCTTTTTATATGCTTATTTTACATTATTGAAATTTTATAGTTTTTACGTTTTATTTTCACAATTTTACAGTATTTAAAATTTATATTTTAAAACTGTATTTAATCATTTTCATCTGCTAATTTTACATTGTTGTAAATTTATAGTTTTTACTTTTTATTTTCACAATTTAAGTTTACAATTTTACAGTATTAAAAATTGATATTTTTTAAATTTTATTTAATCTGCTAATTTTATAATTTTGAAATTTTATAGTTTTTACCTTTTGATTTCACAGTTTAACTTGATATTTTTACAGTATTGAAAATTGATATTTTTCAACATTTTATTTTATCGTTTTCATCTGTAAATTTTGCATGTCTATAATTTTATAGTTTGTACATTTTATTTTTATACTTAAAGTAGTCAATTTTACAGTATTCATTATTTTGATGATTTATTTGTGTTCATTAAATCGAGAAAAAAAAATTAATCAGAAAATTTAATTTTGTCTTTTTATCACGTTTTTTTGTCAAAATAACATCTAATAACTAACACTAACTGCCAATAACTTCTTATAATTGCAATTTCGAAAAGTACAGTTTGAAAGTATATTTTTTTGTCATGTTGTGTAAGTTGTCATCTGTTAGTAACTATTATGGGACCACTTCAAATAGTTGCTGAATATTTTGTAATTAACTAATACTAGTAATCGTGCCCGTGCACAGCAACGGGAGCAAATTATGTAGTAAAAAATCTAACTTACTAAAATATTTATTTTCATAAAAAAATAGAGTAAATAAATATCACTGAATGTAAACCAAAGATATTATTTCTGAATTGAATATAGGAATAAAAAAACATAGCATTCTCAAATAAAAACCATAAACATACAAAACTAAAACAAAACAAACAACCTAAAAGCTACTGAAGTATGTAATTTCAATACGCTGACCCCACATTTGGTAGCACCTCACGGCATGTTGAGTCTGCACATAGTAAACAACTTGTTTTAATCAAGGAACTTCAAGTCTCAACTTTTCATATTCTGGCATCATATTCTGGCATCTGGGGATTAAAATGGACAGTGGAAATATCTGTGGCAAGCAAATGATTATCTGCAAAATATTTTTATTTATTTAGTTTAAATTTAGTTTTTAAAATTTGAAATAAACGTAAAAGCTATAAATTTGTTACATACATGGTGTATCAACAAGTACTTTCACCCGAGTAACGAAAATAATAGACTTTTCTTCAATAGCTTGAGTTATTGCTGTCGAAAAACCTGATGATGTCGATTCTGTTGCATCTGAATTTGTTTGTTGATTGTTCAGTGGTGGTTGATTTTCCTTTCCATGGTGATGCCTCGCCATTGCATCTGGCGTGGAAGTGAGAGGAGGCAAGAGGATCCACTCGGGTTGGTTGCTAATCCAATACACACGAATTTCACGATCTGTACGCGATTGCCAAATTTGCAAGGGGAACAGCTAATTAAGAACGGTTATAGATTACTAATTACTTACAACTTGTGACTCTTCTATGATCTAACCCTTTGATTGCAAACAAACAAAAAAATTGTAAATATGTCAAATAGCAAGGTCCTATATTAAAAAAATGTTTTCACTCTCTTGACTGACAAAGTACTTAAAAATAATTGAAGTTTAATCTTGGTTCTTGATGATTTTGATCTTTATTATGGATTGTCATACATAAACAGTGGCTTAGAACCTCTAAAACCCAAACTAATATAGTTCGGACCTCAAAAAGATAGAAGATATTTAATTTATTGTTTGTAATTGTTACCAGTTCAGAATTTGAGATCAATTAAGCAAAGGCAAAACAATTAACTTAACTGGTATGGATATCTTCCACCCGACCTGTTTTGTACCCATTGACACTCCTAATTCACACAAACAATAAAACTGGGAAATAATAGCAAATCTGGGATTTGGGTACTAAAATTGAAGCAAATTGCTTAATTTCCTGTTTTCTGATAGAAAAATAAAATAAAATAAAAAATAATTGACCTCAAATAAGTGATCCAAGAAGAAATGGGAGAGAGATCCAGCTGATACCAGAAACAAACACTGCTTCCTGTTCAATGGAACCAGACATAAAAATCAACCAAACAGTCTTAATTTCCCAAATTAGAAAAATTACCCATAACTGTTACATCAGGAAGGTGATTAAGCAAAAGTCGGCCATAAATGAATGGAATTGTACTTAGCAACGGTGTATCCTCTTATGTACAGTGTTCTGATGACTGGATACATGTTCAGAAATGCACAGCATCGAATTGAGTTGCAACAGAGAAGAAGGTACTTGTATCTCTATGTTGTTGTATCAAATTCAAATGTTTTAATTCCTGTGGCAGTAAATATTTTTTAAATCAATTTGTTTGCGGATGGCAATTTTTAACATGGATTAGTGTACCAGTATATCATTTAAGCCCAACTGGACATGAATAGGATTAAGACTTAGAAAGAACCAGATGGAACTAAAGAAAGAAATCAGATTGGACGGTCCAGATATTAACACAGAATTTCTATTACCTCAGGTGATATGAATTTCATATCGTCTTACTTCTAGATTATAAAATATGATTACCGTTTTACCCTTGTTCTCTCTTCGTCTATTGCACACCAAGTGTTCGACAGATTGCTCCAGAGAAAGAGAAATGCAATCCAGACATGACTACTCTTACCTCCTGGGATTTACCACGAGTAGGATTCCCCTGCCGCGATACAGCCTGGCTCAGTCTGGCACTGTCGCACCCATCAGGTCTGAAAATAGAATATCTCATGTTAACAATCTCTGCATGTCTTTAATGGCATATATACCTAATTACCACTTCATTAGTAACGAACATGACTGGTATTGTAATTGCTATATGTGGACTGTGGGCATTTGTGATTTTGAAAAGCAAATTAGATAGACTTGATAACTTCAGGAAATAAAAATAATGGAATATAGTGATGCCCTTCAACCATACCCTGATTTAAACTTGATAATTTCAAAAATCAACTTAGAAAAAAGAAACAAGCAGCACCCCTAAAATATGCTACGTATCTTACCTCCTGAGATTTACCAGTATATGCCACGGCTTTGCTCACAAGAATCAACACAGCAATGGATGGAGGAGCATCTTTTCTCGTAATCTCTCTTTCTCCTCTCTGAGTACGACGAATCTCTCTTTCTCCTCTCTGAGTACGACGAAGAGAAGGATGAGTCGCGAGGAAGGGGTCTCTTTCTCTCTCCCCTCTCGTAATCTGGATGAGTAGAAATTAGGATCAAATGTGGCGCGATTTTGATAGAAGCGGTTTGTGTATGTTGATAGTCAAAGTAATCAATGAAATTCATTCTTTCCAATTCTGTCTAAATACATTCTCTGTTTGTTATCATGGTATCAGAGCCCCCAAATCTACTTTCTTCTTTCTTCCAGTAAAAATAAAAAATCGAAAACCAAGATTAGCAAGATATGGCAAATGGAGTTCCCTCTATCCCTTCCCCTACACCTGAACCAGTGATCCAAATCACGATTCCAATTTCAATCAAACTGGATCGTAGCAATTTTCTTACGTGGAGATCCCAAATCGAACCGATTATTGATGGCTTTGGATTAGGAGCATACCTGAATTCTTCGACTACTATTCCTGACAAGAAGATTCAGGTCGGTGAGCAACAAATCGACAATCCTCGCTTTCTGGCATGGCACAAACAGGATCGACTTTTACTCGGCCAAAGTCATGGAGCTGCGTCGACTCCTCCAGACAACCACCCGAGGCGGTCAACCTTGCAATGATTTTAGAAGATGAGTAATATTGCCGATCAACTCGCCGCTGTTGGTGAACCCGTCTCTGACCCCTCCGACGACAAGTGCGAGGCCCTGATGCGGCGGTACGGCAAGTCGGCGTCGACGCATCACCTCTTGACTTCTGGCTGCAACACTCTTCTCTCTCCATCTCTCTCTCAAGGGTCTCCGATTAGGTTTTTCTTTGGAAAGAAAGGGTCTCCGATTAGGGTTTTCTTTTCGTTGGGAAGAAAGGGACGGGGAGGGGACTGTTTTGGGAAGAAAGGGTCGGGGGGGAGGGGACGGCTTGCTGGGAGAAATTTTTTTTTTTTACGGATCAGTGAAAAATTTGCATATCTACGTGACAATATGTGTAACAATACGTGTAGCGGGTATAATTTTCACTAAATTTAGACTTCTACACATATAAAGAATGTATTTAATCAAAGAAAAACAGATTATCTAACTGGAGGGTTCAGATTCAATCCGAATTTATAGCGTGTAAATCAGGGCCATTGCAGGATCTAGACTTTAAGCTCCTTAATAAGGAGGAGAGAGGAGAGATATTTTATGTGATATATTATATAATTATACAGAATATAAGTCTGTGGATAATTAGACGTTTCCTTAGCCTTGTTCCAGAGAAAGATTTTCCGGTCAAGGATTGATGGATTATGTCAAAATAATGACATCCAAGGTAAGAATGTTGCATTGATCCTCACAAAATGTCAACTGCTATGGCCCCTCAACTGAGCTTCTAGTTCTGGCTTATCGTTGTCCAAATATCTTAATCGCAAGGAGAAGGGTTCAAATGCACCTAAATGCACCCTATCTTCTATCTTTGTTTTCAAAGTCAAAACAGTTAATCTGAACCGTTAGGATCTATATATTAAGATGTGCTTGGAGACCAAATTTTATATTTTTTGAAATTTTTTTACTATTTTTTTAGATTTATTGAAAATCGCTGTTTTTTTATGGTCCAGATTTGCTAAAAACAGCGATACGATCTATATATTAAGATGTGCTTGGAGACCAAATTTTATATTTTTTGAAATTTTTTTACTATTTTTTTAGATTTATTGAAAATCACTGTTTTTTTATGTTCCAGATTTGCTAAAAATAGTGATTTTCAATAAATCTAAAAAAATAGTAAAAAAATTCCAAAAAATATAAAATTTAGTCTCCAAGTACATTTTAAGATATAGATCGCATCTAATGGTTCGAATTGACTATTCAGACTTTGAAAATGGAAAAAAATGATTTAAAAAATAGAGTACATTTGAGTGCACAAAAATTTGGGTGCATTTGAACCCTCCTCAATCGCAAGTCGTACTTTGAAATTACTATAAAAATTCCTGTTTTTTCCTCCCATTTTTTTTTTGTCCTGATGGCACGCCGTGCAAGAATTCGTATCACCCAAGGTAACAGAATATTTATGTTTAGATTTGGACCGTCCAATCAGAATGACTATTAAAGCAGTCCCGTTCGTTCCACCTCGGGCCGAATTGGCCCGGATTCTGATCGAACAGCCATGATCCAAACAAAAATATTCTGTTACCTCATAAGATACGGATTCCACCGTGCAATACCATTCAGCATCAGCTTCAGGCTGGTGGTTTGCTACTCAACCCAAACTTGAGAAACCAGCACACGTAAACACTGTCATCATGGAATTAATCGAAGTAAAAAAATTCAATAATAAAGAGACATATCCCAATTCGGAATATTGCCTGGACAAATTATACAGCTACTTGGTCTCAAAAAATAACACGTGACGGAACACAGACGACGTGACTCCGGTCTAATAACATTTTTCAATAACAACTTTATGTAACAATATATAACCCAACACAATCCCATACCCTCCAATATGTAAAATATAACAAACAAAAATAAAAGGACAGCATATTTAGTTCGCAATGAAGCCTCTCTGGTCAGAGAAACCCACCTTCAGTCCACTCTGACTTGCCACCAACACTGCTTCCTTTAGTTGCTGTAGAAGCATGACTATAACTATCATAACTGTCATCCTTGGCATCATCCCATCCCGCCCAGTCATCATTGCTTGCCCGACTGCCCCTTGCATCACGCGTGTCAGCAACTTTAGTCTCCTTATTATCATCGCCCCAATCATCCCATGATGAACCCGCAGAGGTATAATTCTTGGTCGAGTGACCTTCGCTGGAGTACCCTCCTCCATTAGTGTCTCTGTTAAATTGTTCATAGTGGCCGTTCTGTTCATTCTCTGAACGAGGCCAGTCGTCTGCCTTCCAGCTGATGGTCCCTTCTTTTGAAAACTCTTCAACTTTTTGGGAGGCAATGGCCATGACTCCTCTCATAATACCCCATGTTCTGGAGCCGATCTCGGCTGTTTTGGTTGCCACCACATTCACTGTTTCGTTCACCTTCTGATCATAGCCACCATCTTTCATCTGTCATCAAGCAGGAAGTTAAGAATTGCAATTCATATGTGAAATAAACCTGACTAAATATTTGCCAGTACCTCAGTTCTTCAACTGTGACTTGGGTTTTTCCAAATGGAAATAAAATTTAGGATGATATGATCACAATTTACTGATTTAAAAATTAAATAGATATAACAAAGAGTACAGAATATGTCAGTGTTCTGTACTGAACAGAATCGTTTCAAAGAAGCAAATTTTCAAAATCAATCAGGAAGAAAAGTCAATCCTGAATGGTACAATATTGGTCACACTACAGGGACAGAGAGTCAGGCAAATAAGAAAGAATATAGTGAGAAATAGCATCATAAAAGGCAGTTAAATCCTTGGAATAGCAACTGGATAGCTATAACAAATGATGACTGATTGTTTAAAATCAAAACAGGACATCGACCTAATAAACTTTTGAGTCATCGGTTTACTGGTTGGACCGGTGGGTCAACCAGTTCGACTGTTGATTTCTTAAAATATTTCTTTATTTATGAGATACAGATATTGTATGGAAAATACTCGGTCTTCTGCACAGCATTTCTGACAATCCACGCATACATGTTGAATGATATAAAAAAATGAATTTAAGAATTTCGGAAAGTAAAAATTGGACTGCTACAATGCTACCTAATATCTATAACTATAGGGGGGCATTTACTATTTATTTTTCTATATGACCACTGAAACTCCATTAGTCTTTTCTATTATTTTTCTTTCTTTTTTTCTGCTTGAACTTGATTTAAAAAAAAAAAAAAAAAAATCAGAAAATCAGTTAGTTAGCCTATACGAGCAAAATGAATTACATTAGCTTATTTAGCTTACCAAAAGAATCAAAACATTAATGCATTTGTGAATTTTCCTGAGTTAAGCAAAGTAACAGTAAGTTTGTTTTTCTTTTACCAAGTGAAACATCTCAAAGAGGCCGTTCGGCAACACAAGTAAGATTAAATCTCAATCCGCACTAAGGACCTCATGTTCGGTTGTCTTAATCCGTGGGTAAAAGCTAAAGAGGCTTAATCCAGGGGTAGAGGTGCCTTAAGACCCGAGCAAGGGATTAAGGTTCGAGCAAAAGGAGGGTAAAGGAGGTGATCTTAATCCTTGCTAAGGAACCGGGGCTTCGGAAGGATTAAACGACTAAGGAAGTTAAAGGAGGCTTAAGCAGACTTGTTCTTCTCTTGCCGAACACACACAAGGATATGCAATAATATGCCCTAATAATGGGGTCAACAATTCTGTTTACCTCTTATCAACACATCTAAAATCAGAGGACAACCTATATATGATTGACACAAGTTTAAATAAGAAACTCATGGTGGCATGAGTTTACATAGGAATCTATGTTTGCATAACTTTATGCTCCAACCCTAAATGGTGCAAGAAAACAACAACACAAAATTACAATAACAGAAAGAAGTATCGAAATTGAAACACGAGTGTTATGGTAACCTTAATCCTTAATTATTGTAAAGACTGTATATTCAAAGGATATATAAAATAATATTCCCCAAAAAAGATCCCGCACATATTACTTTACAACATTAATAAATAAGGCATAACAAGCTTAAATTATTTATAAACTGAACAGTGAACAACACAGCAACAAATTACATCATTCATAACAAGAGGCAATTATTGCAAGGAAATATCATACAACAACAACAACAACCAAGCCTTTAGTCCCAAACAAGTTGGGGTAGGCTAGAAATGAAACCCAGTCACAGCAAGGAAATACCATACAAGGCTAGTAATTCCAATAAGTCATAAATCATCCTAAATTTGGATGGGCAAACCCTCAAAATTAAAAAGGTAAGCTCATAAATAAACCTTATTTGGTTGATTTAAAAAGTTAATGATTAAGTCTTATCCAGTTTATTTAACTTCAACTGACCAAACCAAGTGACAATACAGCACACAAGTAGACAAAAATAACAAAATGAAGCAAGTTAAATAAAAATAGCATACAAGACAAGCTCTTCCAGGACAGTTGGAAACTCATCCATAAAATAGTAATTTTATTAAAAGGCATGAGACATTATATGGTACCTTGGATTGAAGTTCCTTGGTTCCAACCTGGACAACGGTTGCAGCTGACTGAGCAGCAGAAGCAGCAACAACTGACAGACGGCCAAGTCCCTGGCAACAAAAGAAATATTACTTCATACTGTGGATTCGGCAGGCGAAGAAACCTTTTCTAGATCCTGCTAGTAAACTTTATCTTTGTTGAATTCTAAGCCATAGCTGATATATTTCATTTAGACTATACACAGGTACAGTATTATAATGAATAGCCAGGCCACAGGCTGCAGAACCTATAAAATTTCTAAATGACCCACCCAATCAAGTAAGATCTGCCAACGCATCAATGCAATTGCTCTGAATGATCAGATAGCATCTTACACCAGTTGTTGCATCTGGGTGTTATATAGGCAAGTAAACCGGTTATGAAGGAACATATGGACCTGTCTTTTGATTTCATTCGTATTAAATTTTCGGTCAAGTAAAATTATTTTGACAATTGAAAAGATGTAAATGTGAATAATAAATATTCCCAGAAATCCATCAAGATATAACAATTCTACGACTCTTAAATTAATCCAATCTCACATGAATAAGAGAATTAACTATTTGAATAAGAAGCTAAGCACAACATAATTATCATTTTGGACAGGTTAAATCTAAGAAGTACAATTGCAACACACAAAGACAACAGCAGCTCATTTTGGACTGGTTAAATCTAAGAAGTACAATTGCAACACACAAAGACAACAGCAGCTTTTGAAGGTCTTACCTGAGAAACCACGTTAAACATATCCCCCTGAGAAGCTGGCCCGGTGTTCCTCTGAACTGACGGTCCTGGGCTCGACCCGAACCCAACATACTTGCCGCCCTGAGAAGGGGGAAGTCCTTCGGGTTTCGACTCATTCTCAGACATCTTTCTGGCAAAATAGCTCTCTTTATTTGCAGCGGACGCCTCGAGCTGGGACCTAGTGTATATGTCCTCAGTAGATCTCGATCTGGGTGGCTGTCTAGTCCCTCCGCTATTTCCAAATTCACCAGCCGACTGATTCCTCCTCATGTCAGAATTATTGGACTTAACATCATCCCCATCCCAGCTATCCCACCCGGAATTGTTATAACTGGTGCCGTTATTGCTGCTCCTCGATCCAGATCCGAGAGGGGGCTTCCTTGAGGACAGGTTTTCCCTGACAACGGGTGGATCCTGCCAGGATCTGCCCTCGGCCAATGCCTGGATGCGGTCGCGGTAGACAGAAGCGGCCTTGGTGTTGTACTTGGTGACGATGTCAGTTTCCTTGGAAACACCGTACTGGGATAGGAAGGAGTTGAGGCGGTCGTTCCCGCCGGCTTCCATCTTCTTGAGCTGGATCTCGGACCAAGAGTCCATGGTGACGGATCGGACGAAGCTGATGTGGACACCGAGGCCACGGTGCTTGCCCGAGCACTCCAGGCACATGAAGATGCCGTACGACACCGAAGCCCATTGCGGGTTCTTCTGCGCGCAGTCGACGCAGGTCTTGTTGCCAACTTGCGCTTGCAGATCTCTCAATCGACGCGCCGCCGCAGCCATGGAAAGACTTCTCGAGATGGAGATCGAGATCTGGAGGGAAGGCCAACGATGGACTTGGGTTCTCTCTCTCTCTCCTCTCTGTTTTTCTGCGTTTGGATTTCAGTAATCCTTTTTTTATTTTTGCGTGCTGTCGGTGGCTCGAGGGAGAGAGAGAGAGAGAGGAAGGGGACGAGGCGGGTGGGAGGAAAAAGCGATAGTGCGATCGGAACGGATGATGACTACAGAAAGGCGTGTCAGCTTATGTAGATTGACAGTTCTGTCCCTGAGTTCTGGACAAGAAGATTTTTGTTTGCGTAGGAGACTGAACCTAGATATCAGGACATTTTCGGCTTCTTATTGCTTATTGTCGTATTTCGGTTGTGAGTAAGAAGTGGAGTAATTTTCTTGCTCTATGTTTAAGGAGCTAAACAGGAGTAAAATGGAATAAAAGGTGACTTAAATCGAAGTAATTTACTCTATCTAGAAAGGTGATTTAGTTTACTCCACCAAACATGATTAACCTATTCTATCTTAGCTTAGAGTAAGCAATTTATTCTGGTTTAAAGTTACTCCACAACCAAACATGACCTTTGCTACCTGGATTTTAACATGAATTAGCTGGGATGTGCGGTGTTTCACTGTTATGATAAAGTTGGAGACATGGCTTTTAAGAGTAGAACTGGGTGTTCTTAAGCTCACCAAAGTCTTAACTCTAAAATATATTAAATTGGTCTCAAATAATGAATTCGAACTATTGAAATCCGCCTACCTTACGAATAATGTGTCTACATGTGAAAATTTTAAGAATTTGAATTAATTTAGTATAAAGTCAAGCAGTCAAAAAACGTTCAAAAAATAAATGCAATAAAATTAATTTATTAACCTTCTAATTTTGACCGATGGACTTTATACTAAATTAATTCGAATGTTTAAAATTTTCACACGTAGATGCATCACTCGTAAGGTAGACGGGTTCCAACTGTTCAAATTCGTCATTTGAAACCGATTTGATGAATTTTAAAGTTAAGCTCACCAAACACTTTGGTGAGCTTAAGAACACCCTAGTTCTACTCTTATATATATATTTAAGGATGAAACTCAAAAATTAAAATAAAATAAACTAGTAGATATAATATTAATATTGTGTATGTATATTGTAACAGAGATATTGGAAAGTTGTTAACAATGATTTACTAATCTTGCATCCATTTGCTTGATTCCTAAAAAAATGATGTTATTACTGTAAATAATTTTAGACCTATTAGTCTCATTAATTGTAGTTATAAAATAATTACAAAGCTTTTCGCTAATAGATTAGCAGGGGTTATGAATATTTTAATTGACTCCTCTCAGACTGCATATATAAAAGATATATTAATTTTAGATAATGTAGTATGTGCACATGAGATTCTTCATCAGGTTAAAGTTAAAAAAAAAAAAGGTGTTTTATTTAAGCTTGACTTTGAGAAAGCTTTTGATCATGTTGATTGGCATTTTTATTAGAAATTTTACATGCTAGAGGGTTTGCCCATAAATTTATTACTTGGATTAAATTGGCACTTGAAGGTAGTCGGACTTGTGTAAATCTTAATGGTAATTTAGGACCTTACTTTTCATGTAAAAGAGGGGTACGACAGGGGAACCCTCTCTCACCTTTTCTTTTCATTTTGGTCACTGATGCTCTTAATAAGATTTTACAAAGAGCCAATAGGGGTGGATATGTAGATGGTTTAGGTAACTTTAGAAATTTTGGAAATGTTATGAATTTGTATTTTGCTGATGATACCATTTTCTTCCTTAAAGCTGAAAAAGAGGTCCTTATACATATCAAATGGCTATTAGTAGCCTTTGAGAATGCCTCTGGCTTGAAAATAAATTATGACAAGAGTGAAATGTATCCTCTCAACTTGTCTGATTCGGAAGGCAATACATTAGCTTCTGTCTTTGAATGTAAGGTAGCTAAATTACCTTTAACTTACTTAGGAGTCCCTATAAATAATAAATCTCTTAATGATATTGATTGGCAAATTTTGATAGATAAGATTGAAAAGAGATTACAAAGTTGGAAAGATTCTCTATTTTTTTTAAGAGGTAGAGTAACTCTTTTGAGTGTTGTACTCTCTGTAATTTCTTTATATTGGATGTCCATATATAGACTTCCAGTGAAAATTAGACATAAGATTGATATAATTAGAAGAAATTTTCTATGGCATGGTGGAAATTATACTATAAGGAAATATTTCTTATTAGCTTGGAATATTGTATGTAAAGGGAAAGATCAAGGAGGCTTAGGTGTATTAGACTTAAAACTCATGAATAAAGTTTTATTAACTAAGTGGTGGATTAGATTGGTGGATAATTCTGTTAATGGCAGATGGAAAAGTATTATTATTAGTAAATATGGTAGTAGAACAGCTCCTTCTATTTGTTCACCATTTTGAAAATCAATTCTTAAAGATCATAAGGTAATAAACCTTGGCCTTAACAAAGAAATTGAAAATGGTAAATCCACTTCTTTTTGGTTAGATAGATGGTATAACGAACATGCATTGCAACACCAATTTCCAAATTTATTTTCTATTGTTAGTAATAGATTTATCTCTGTGGCAGATGTCTTTGCATCATCACCTTTACAAATGTCTTTTCAAAGACAATTAACAAGTATCTATATAATTAAATGGGTGACCCTCTTACAAAAATTTCAGTATTTTACTTTATCTGAACAGTTAGAAGACAGATTAATTTGGAGATGGTGTTAAGATGACATCTTTACAGTTTATTCTTTTTATAAATGGTTAGAATTTGGTGGTAGGCCTAATTTTGATTATGATATTATCTGGAAATCTCATTTGCCTCTAAAAATAAATATTTTTCTTTGGTTGGTCAGAAAAGATAAAATTTTAACAAATGACAACTTATCAAAAAAAGATTGGCCAGGGGACTTGACTTGTGCTTTTTGTAATCAGTATGAAAGTACTACACATTTGTTTATTCATTGTTCTTATATTATAATAATTTAGAATTGGATTGTTATTTATAATAATTTTACTTTTGAGTGTGACTCTTTAGATGATCTATGGATGCTTGATGAATCCATCCCTCTAAAGGATAGATTGTTGATTGAATTATTACGTGGAACTATTTTATGGAATATTTAGTTAGAACGAAATAGAGTCATTTTTAATGATAATCAACCCCTGCCTATCAGGTCTATCGAATTTAAGATTATTTCTTTAGCAACATTTTGGTGCAAATCAAAATCTGAAAACTCTTTTCTTAAACTAAGTCTAATGCTTCCATCTGATGTTAAGGATCTCTTAGATCAAATAATGAAAGAGGAAAATCGGTTGGTATCCATGGCACGGGAGGAAGTGGACCCACTTCAAGCTCATGGAGTTGGCAGCGCCCCCCCCCCCAGGTCAAATGTCTGGTGAAGAATCGACGGATGAAGACTTACTGGATGATTATTAGTCTTTTCTTATGCTGGCTGTTTATCTTTTGATTTG
This sequence comes from Carex sylvatica, assembly GCA_964058845.1. Taxonomy (NCBI): domain Eukaryota; kingdom Viridiplantae; phylum Streptophyta; class Magnoliopsida; order Poales; family Cyperaceae; genus Carex; species Carex sylvatica. Next base: position 276,041 of record CAXKVR010000138.1, read on the forward strand.
ATTACTTAGCGATCTTTTGTTTGTTTTGTGTAGTTACTATTCCTTTGTTGTTATTTTTTTTTTGTATGTTTTCTATTTTTGCTATGGTTACTTTATTGTTGTAGACCTTATCATATTTTGTTTTGGTACCTCATTTGGGTACCATATCAAGTATGCTTGATTTTAATGAAATCGGTGGTACTACCATTACTTTTCAAAAAAAAAATATTGTAACAGAGATATATTATAAAAAAATAAAAATAAAAATATTTTTTAAAAATAGATTAAATAGTAAATAACATATTAAATAATAAGCAATAGTTTTTAAATAACATATTAAATAATATCTACACATAAATAATATTCTTTAAATAACATATTATACAATATATATTTTTTGACATATTTTCATAAAAAAAATCTCAAACAAAATAATAAATGACAAACAATATTTCTTAAATAATATAAATAAAAATGACTACACCAATCAATTATAATTGTTATGCGCAAAGCATATACACAAAGCTTCAGTACAGCGAGCTGTACTTTGTTTAAAATCTTGATTTAGCTCCCGAATTAGATTACAAGTGTACAACCTTTATCGAATAGTATAATTAGGTATCGATCCACAGGGAACGGTTCAATTCTGGACTTTAGCTTAGCTCAGTTAGGTACTAGAAGTAATGAAAGGGTAATTTGGTTTTTTTATATTTCCTAAGTTCAATAACAGTAAATGACAGCACTTAAAAGTTTGGTTTTACTTGATTATAAAATGAAGTTTTCAGGGTTTTAGACTTTGTCTTTCAACTCTGCCTCTCTGATCCCTTCACGCGACTCGCATACTTTCGTATGCGACCCATGTGATGCGACCTGCGTGCTCTCACATGCGAGTCGCGTGGACCTCAAGTGAATACAGCATGTGTCTGATCTTTAGCTATTTACTTGTGTAAGGATCCATTGACCGTACCTAAAGTTCATAAACCTCAACTCTCGTTATATGACTTAATGAACTTGGTAGGAAAATACAACTTCACCTTCTTAGATCTCATACCTCTAGGGTATTCAATTCTAAGTCATTTGTCTGGTTTACTAAAGGTATCCACTATCTTTCAATAGATGGAAATTTCACCTCTCAGATCAAAGATCTACCTCGAATACTTGATCTAATTGTAAGAAACATCAAGGCCAAAATACTAGAAGAGATGCTATAGACATTCAACAGTAGACAACAAGATTCATTCAAGCAATTTCAATCAAGCAATAGAAATAATACTCAGGCAAATGAATACAAATATAAACTCAAATCTAAACATCATGCATTACAAAACAGAGTTTCAGACTACATCTTAACCCTATAAACTAAAAGATCTACTCAATCATGATCAAGAAAGAAAGAAAGAAAGTAAAAAAAGAACAAATCATAATAAAATCCGAAGAAGAAAGAAAGAAGATCTGTGAAGCTCTCCAATCTTCACTGCTCAGCTCTCCCGCTTCTTCTCTCTTTTTGAACCTCTCTCTTAGATTCTGTTCGATCATTTGGTTAGTGGCAGAGGATGTCCTTTTATAGCCTTCCCAAACGCCCCTTTCATCTTTGGGCCTTAATTGGGCCTCCGCCTTCTGCTCTGGAAAACTCCGATGCGGCTCGCATCATAGTTTGTCTGATGCGGCTAGCGTCTGTGGTAGCGTTAATGCGGGTCGCGTGGCATGGATGCGAGTCGCATCGAAGTCTGTCTGATGCGGCTAGCATCTGTGGTAGCGTCAGAGTGGTAACGCGGTCGCATGTCAGGGATGATGCGACTCGCATGCACAGTCTCAGATTCTCAGTTATCTTCTGATTTCGCCAATTTATCTGCAAATAAGAATGAAAACGCAGCAGTACCACATTCTATAGATATTCAATGTAATAAACGCTATTTAATTGTTTAAAGCGCAAATTTTAGTACGAGAATTGGTTTGTTAGATTTGATTTTTCTACAAAAGGATGAATTCGAAAAAAAACTTTTGAACAAGACGACTCAAATACTCTCATTGTTTTCATGCCTGAATGAGTATATATGTTTATCTTTGGTTTCAAAGTTCGAACCGCTCAACGTGATATCTACATTAAAATGTGCTTAAAGACTATATTTTTTATTTTTTAAATTTTTTTTACTATTTTAGATAATACAAAATCAATGTTTTTATAATATTTTGAACCATCTAAAACAGTAATTTTGTGTCTATCTTAAAAAATAGTAAAAAATTTCAAAAAATATAAAGCTTCTCCAAACACATTTTCATGTGAATATCACATTGAGTGATTTAGATTGTCTGTTTGAACTTTAAAATAAAAAATAAAGACATACAATAAATTACACAGAGGAGATTCTAGCAAATTTTTATCTTTTCTAGACGTTTAGCATTAGTGTTGTAAATTACTAATAGAAAATGCACAATGTTTGTTAAATGTAAAGGGGCACGTTGACACTTGTTAGCTAATTTACTTCACAGTCGTGAAAATTGACATTTAAATTCGTTGAATTGAGGGTCAAGTAAGTTTATCGTTCGTATTGTATATTTTTCTTTGATGCACTTATATCCTCGGTCTCAGGTAACTTTTTTATTTCTTTTTTATTTAGAATACAATTGGATAAAACAAAGAATGAACTCATGAAGTAGAATAGAACTAATATTAAGTTTGAAAATAATAACTAATTTATTAAATTAATAAAATAATAAACTAATTTATATAAAACAAAAAAAAAAATAATAAATTAGTGCTATTTTTGGTTGGATCTTTTGCGTGTGGAATTGCAATCTGAATTTGAAACCATATTTCTTTTCTTTCTGTTTGAGCCCAGCGTCCTGTTTCCTTGAGTTGTGGTAGTACTACCCCTCCCTATTTGGATTTAATTGTAACTATTGCCAGTTTGATATTAGTTTTCTGATAAGTGGTACAACCGATAGCAGGGTATTCTGATGGAAATCCCTCAAAAGGAGGTAAATTTTGAAATCCATTCATCCAATTCTTTAACCTGTGATTAAGAAAATGTGCTTGGAGATATTGGAATGGTTTTAGATAATTATTCTGTACAAAATATTGGAATGGTTTTAGACAATTATAATCAACATGATATTTTTCTCAATTAAGATGCTTCCTTTGTGAGATGACAGAAATGATGTTGTTCTTTTGGCCTTTGTACCAGCAATTTGATATCATGTTTCAGGAATGACTCCATTTCTTTTGTTTTTCTCTTTTTGATTGGTGCAGCTTTAACCATCCTTTTTTTTATAAGAAAAGGATGATCTGGATGGAAATGGAAGCACAGATAACCTCAAGTTCATATCGGCAAGACAGCAACTATGCACATGAATAGATTTGAAAAGAACGGACATATTTTCAAAGCATTCGAGTACTTTGACCGGGATCATAGCCGGTAATTTGAACATTTCTTATATTGAAAATTTAGCATTTTGAATATTCTGGCATGTCCCTTGTAAGTACAATTTAGTGTTGATACACGAACACCATGTTCCTTGGTTTATTTCAGTTAAGAAAATACTTTTGACATAATTATAGTGAAGTAGTTCATCCAAGGCAGATATGATAAATGCCCTGAGTAAGATAGCCAAACTCTGCCTGGTAATTTGTCTTTGTAAATTGCAATGCAATTAATCCAATATTAATGGTAATAAAATTTGCAGTTTCTGAAGGGAGATGTGCCACAGTGGGTCTGCAATTCAATGGAGGTTGCTGGAATTAGGGGTGATTAATGAGCGAGCATGAGCGAGTTAGGGTATGCTCATGCTCGCTCATTAAGTAAATGAGCGAGTTGTTAATGAGCGGATAAATGAGCGAGCTTTTAATGAGCAAGTTATGAGCGGCTCACGAGTTATGACTTATGAGTACCAAAATTTAACAAATTGTCATAATTCATTTAAATAAAATATAATAAAAATCCAACAAAAATAGATTTCACAGTAGCATCAACAGACAACAATCAATATATTAAAAAATAGAATAATCCAACATAAACTAACAATAGAAACTAATAAAAATCCAACAGCTATCGTCTTGTCGATTTTGACGGCCCTACTTGTGACATACACACAGATATTTCCTTGTCACATACCTACAAATTTGTATTATGAAAATAATAATGAAAATTCATCTTAAACAAGCAACAAGCAGTTGGCAGAGATTAAGTTAGGTTTTGGATTTTAGGCGGAGATTTTGGTTCTGCTGATTTACAAAAAAAAAAATGAATGTATGAAACTATGAATATTACATAGGATTTAATGAGGCAAAGCTGATGTTACACAGAATTACACAAGAATAAATGTGGCAAATTCTTAATGAGCGAGTTATGAGCGAGTTGGGTCATGCTCATGCTCGCTCATTAAGTAAATGAGCGAGTTGTTAATGAGCAAGTTGTTAATGAGCGAATTTAAATGAGCGGATAAATGAGCGAGTTTAGACGAGTTTTTAATGAGCGAGTTATGAGCGGCTCATGAGTTATGAGCGATTTACTCACCCCTAGCTGGAATTGACATCTCTCCATGTTGGGGTCCCATCCTTGATTACTCTCATTAGCTGATGAATATTCAACAGAGTTAGGTTTTTACCAATGATAATTGGATTGAATTTTTGAAAGCTAGGCCATAGGATCATTGTGTTTTTCATTACAATATGCTGCCTCAATCCTTTCAGGCATGTCAACTTTTTTGTTTTAATTTTTTGTACCGCTTGATCATGTAAAATTTATATTACCAGCTTCATTTATTGCATTATTCAGCATGAAAATGCAATTTTGTTTATTCACTGAAATTTTGCTCGCATATGCTTTCAAGATAATTGCTCTGCTTCGGTTGTTCCTTCTGGTCTATTTTTCTTAAAACTACTGCAGCTCCAATTTAACTAATATGCTTGCTTGTCAAGCTTAGGATTTCTCATTATTTTTCTATTAAATTCAGATAAATAGATAGTATCTTGATTATACTAATAAAACTAAATTTAAACAAGGCTGGAGTCAACTTAATGCTAGATGCAATATTTGCTCGTTTTAAAATGCGTATCCAAGTGTTCCCAATAAACAGAACACTTTTACTTCTACTTGAAACTCTTGAGCTATAACAACTACATATATTAAAATAAACAAAATGGAACAATACTCAACTTCTTACAATGCTTGCAAAAAATTATGAACTTCTTACTACATATTTGATTCGCATAAAAATATTTTTTATGATTATACTCTATATGATATTTGCACAAACTAAAAAAAGATAAACCTAATATTGTGTATTATTCAAAGCAGTGTTGTAAAAAATAGCCATTTAGGTTGATTAATTAGTCAAGTAGTTGTTGGTGACAATCAAACCGTTACATATTTTTTTGAGTAATTTAAAACAGAAAAAGCACCTACCAACCCGCCTTTTGCAAGCAGGTAAATAGAAAAAGACAAGGGGCATATTCATAACTTTCTCTCTTTTGTCCTGACAGTCCCTTATCCTTTTACTGGCAAATATGGTAATGCTCTAGAAATTGAATTAAAATTATAGTACATGAATGGCAATGTAAAAGCTAACTAAACCGCAATTAAGATCCTAATTAAGCTACTGAGAAAATAAAAAATAGCCTGAAACAATTGATAAATAAAAAGTAGCCTGAAACAATTGATAAATAAAAAGTAGCCTAAAATAATTGATAAATAAAAAATAGCCTGAAACAATTGTTTTTCTCTATATAGCTGGAGATTATCTTAATAATCCAATTCGCAAGCTCCTATTGTTGGAGGGATCGAGAGAGAGCAAGATGGGGCCACGGGGTATTATGAAGACTCTGATTAGCTGATACAACAAGAGAAATCAGGGGTAGGCAAGCATGTTTTCTAGGTTAGGCAAGCCATTAATCAGAACCAGATTCATTGTAATTTTTTTTTCAGGGGTAGGGGTAGGCTGCCTATCCCTACAAAAGGCTACCTTCGCCTATGATTATGAGTGAGGGGGAAAATAAGAGGCCACATATACATATGATGGATACACTGGTGGTTTCTTGGTTGAAGCAACATGGCAATTCATACTATGAGGACTCCAAAACAGATAATACGTGGAAGAGAATTGCAAGGGTGGGGGCGGGACATTCGTCCATGCGAAATGGTAACATATTTTATTCTTGATTCAAATTCTACATTATTTTTCTAACTTTTTAATTATTGTAGTCTGATAATCTTCTTTGTGAAGATATTTTTTCCTGTCAACAGAGCTATTGCTTATTGGTACACCGGTGTATTAAATTTTAGAAGAAAGAACTTCAAATATTAGATTCTATGAAAGGCAACCGTAGTAATTTCCATTAAAAAGATTCTTACTATGATAACTTTGTTTGCGAATCTGTAACATATTATTTTTATTGCACAGCTCTACGGAATTCAAACATGTTTGGATTCAAATTTTAAAGGAAAAAGATTGAAAGACGAACTACAAAATATATTAAGATGGCCCATGAAAATAATCAACAACATTCCAAAACAAGATGATGAATATGATTATCAAGTTATATTTCAATTTTTTTAATTAACTTGATTCTAAATTATATATACCTCATATTTGTGATCGTATCCATCAGGATTTCGTGTGGCCTTTTTTGTTTGAAATATATGCAGCTTTGGGATGGAGATAACATTACAATACCATTTTCACAGGTATATTGATTATTATTTTTCTTGAACGAGTATGTTCTTCAAATGCCAGTATAATTCGAAGTTATGGAAACTTTAACTTTGTGTTGCTTACTTTGTAGGCCCATGTGGATTTATTTCGCAATAAGTTAGCTGCTGAGTTAATTTTTTCTGAATTAAACATGATAGAGGAAGTGCAACGAGCAAGAGACGATATTATTCGCTTATCGGAAGAAAATTAGTAATTCATTCTAGTAGCAGTTGGATTTTGAAGCTTTTTGTTAGTTTTCAGTTTGTGTTTAGTTTAGGATGATAATTTATGTTTGCTGTGTGTTACTTTTCATTTATGTTTTGTTGTAGTTAGATGATTATCAAGAATTTTAGAACATAATATTGAGTTGTTTTTTGGATCACAACAATAGTACAGAAGTTAAATATTGGTTTTATCTAGAATGAAAGTTTACCAACTTATTTATAAATTTTTGTCGATGGTTTTAGCTGAGACCAAAATGAAGGAATTTACTGCTATATAACGGGAACTGGTACCCATATGTAGCTGCTGCTACTTTCTTAATGAAATATGCAGTAACTGTGGTTAATAGCAATCTTAAAATGTAATCTGCCAAGTTTTTTTATTATTATGTAGCTCAAATATTAGTAATATATTAACCGGAATACACAGTCGCAAACAAATCAAACTGTGACGTATCTTTTTACGTTTAAATATAATTCTTTTCTCAAAATATAACTGAACAAACATCTCATCAAATTATTCTTATATGTTTGATATTATATTTGTTTATTTCTATGATTCTATCAATATTTGCCTGTCTGGTGTTGTGACAATGTATCAAAGTACGTACAACTTTTTGTTGTGAGCCTAACAAAAAAACTCTCTTATAATCCAAACTAAATAGCTAACCCCAGGTGCAAAGATTGCATCAAACATGGTGAAAGTTTCTTCCAGCAGGGGCGGAACCAGGATTTGAATTTAAGGAGAGCCAAACCGTCGAAAGACGAAAAAACAACCGCATGAAGATGCCAATCGGTATGCATATGTAAAAAATCATATAAAAATAACCACCCAATAAGCAACTTCTGATAAGTTGGGGGGTGCCTGGCCCCCTTTTGCTTGTACCTAGTTCCACCCCTGTCTTCCAGTAAAATATTGCATCAAATAACACAATTACAGAGAGTACTCCTCTAAATGAAAATAAGTTACAATTGAACATATTAGTAATTGCCTACAGTAAAGATTATAAAGAAAACCACTACAGGTCAATAATGAGAAAAACAATATCAATGGGTTATCTTAACTACCAGTAAATATAGAAGCTAAAAAAGGACTGAAAAGTTACATAAAAAATTAAGAAATTAAAAGGCATAATAACTAGTTTGACAAGTTGGCAGATTCTTTCAAACATGATCTCATGATACCAGCAAGTTTTAAGCAAGCGTCCGTGCAAAGCTCCATAGCCTTCTTAACAGAGGTCAGATGAGAAACTACTTAACAAGATGTCAGACAATAAATGGATAGTTAAAAATCATGGGTTACAAGTCTGACAATAACACCTATACATATCTATGCTCCACGAGTTTATTTTTCACAGTAAACTATAATATGAATGTGTGACATTCGTTTGTTTTCAGTTGGCACATGCTTGGTTTTGAAAAGCGCTCCTTCAGAAAGCAGTGCATTGACAAATTTTTACTGGCATTTGATTTGTTAAACCCCTATTAAAGCCAATCTAACACATTTCACTTAGACAGTGCAGTACAAAAGCGAGTAAGAAGACATACTTCATTGATTTTCGGTAGCGACCACTCTCCAGTTAGAGTGAGTTATGTGACCTCATTTATTGGCTTGAAAAACTTACACCGGTTGGAGAGGATGAAAACTTATCGGTTGACAGCAAGGCTTAAAAAAAAACAAAAAAAAAGAGAAACTTAAGAATTAATAGCAGTTCTCACAAAGGTTGCAGAGGACGAAAATCTAAATATAGCATTGATAAAACTACAACAACAAAAAAAAAATGAGAAAATAGCAGTTCTCACTGGTTGATGCTGCTGATGTCTCCCCAAGATTCTAAATTTTAAGTTCAGTTACCTTTTTACAAGTAAGAAAATACAAAAAGATGAGAACCATCACCCATGGTTATGTATTTTAGTAAATAATCCAACCAATTGCTGATACGTTACGAATAACATGCTAACTGTAGAGTATAATAATGAAACAGAAAATTTCTCTGACCTTGTGATTCAATTTGACAAATCTAGCTCCTCAAAATTGGATTTGGTACTGCTGTCAAAAAAAAAAAAAAAAAGTATTTGCTTTCACAGGTTAAAGAATTGGATGATCAAGGGGTGGATTTGAAAATTATTTAAATATATCAAACTGGTAATAGTTACAATTAAACTCAAATAGGGAGGGGTAGTACTACCACAGCTCAAGGAAACAGGAGGCTGGGCTCAAACAGAAAGAAAAGAAATATGGTTTCAAATTCAGATTTCAATTCCACACGCAAAAGACCCAGTCAATAGTCACCAACATTTCAAAGCACACAAGAGAAATCACTCCTTAAGGCTTACCGGGTTGCAAACCCGTAAAGAGTAAGAAACAAAATAAGAGAGAAGGAATACTGTGATTCGCAAGCCTCACTGGAAAATTATGCTTTTCCTGCCTTGTCAGGGAGGAATTCAGACGCTAACTAAATGGTTCGTTTATATTTCAATTTTGTTTCCTAATCAGATTGTGCTGGTTTCAAATACGCCCTCAATTGTCTACAAGGAAATACTCCTTCAATTATCTGGTTTCAAATTCATGAATACTATTTTTTAAGTCTCTTGGATATAGCTACCAAGCTGATCTCACACCAAAAACCAAAAGAATAATTAAAAATAACTTGAGCTTTTTACAGCTTACTTTTATTTGAGAGCTAGCGGAACTGTGGAGGGAGGAGAGGCGCCAGAAATCGTGCTGGAGGCTTGTTAGGTGTGGGAAGAAATCGCGTCTGGGTGCTCAAGAGATAGAGAGAGAGGTGTCGTGGGGGTCTCCTCTTAGGCAATCGACAATGGTGAAGGAGGCGGAGGCGGCAAGGACGAGAGAGAAGCGAAGGGAGAGGAGCAGGAGGCTTCCTTGGGTGCTCAGGAGAGGGAGAGAGGCGTCGTGAGGTCCTTGGGGTGCTCGACAATGGTCAAGGCGGAGGCGGCAAGGAAGAGAGAGAAGAGCAGCTGGAGACGTAGACGGAAGGGTAAGAAAATAAGAAATTAACTGACTATTTTACCCTTTTGAAAAAAATATTATGTTTAATTTAAGGTCAAGATATGATTTGAGAGTTAAATGGACTATAATCTGAACTATGCGACAGATAAAATTAACGACTGTGATTTATTTAAATTTTGCTGCACTACAGCTTAAAATTACTTTGCTGTACTGTATACAGAAGTAAAGTATAACTTGCATTCAAAAATATATTTGTCAAACATTCAACGGTGAAGAATAACAACACTGATGTTGAAAACTCAATATATGTATAAATAATTCACCAATTCTCACCTTCACAATAAATATTTAAAAATTGAACACGATTCCCGACAATAGGAAAAAAACAACTATTTTTCAAATCAATAGAAAACCGAACAATTAATCGAAAAACATAAAGTTTGACGTTTTATATTTCATATTTCACTTGTTCTTTAAAGTTTATAAAAAAATATTTCATACACAATCAAATTTGATAAATTAAATTCGGAGGAATTAGTAATAAATTTTCTTTCGTAGGGCAGAACTAAAACATTAGTTCAACAATAAGCTATCGCGGATTCGCGGAGACCGACAGTCCATATTCCCCGAGGTACCTGACTCAATACAGTACTTTCAGCCCGGACGAGAAAATTCGGTGCCATGCGGCATGCCTGTTGTAATGTATGTGTCCGTTTTGAGATTCGTGCCAAGTTAAAACTAACGATTCAGACCTCATTGTACTCAGTGAATTCGTATCCTCTCCGGTATTGCAGAGGATCAACATCACTTTACGGTTTGAGATTAAGTTTCAATATTCGGGTCCGGTATTGCAGAGGATCAACCTCACTTTACGGTTTGAGATTAAGTTTCAATATTCGGGCCGCAATAGGGGCAGTATTTTTGGGGTTTAAGATTCGTGCCAAGTTAAAAAGAACGGTTCAAATCTAGTAATCGTAAAAGATTCCCTTATCAGGCATTGGAGAGGATGTGAATTCGTACTCAGTCGGGTATTGCACTGGATCTGAATTCGGATTCGCGGCCAGTTCCAACTTTCAACTCCTTGAAGGCTAAAACCCTACACGGCTGACGGCTGTGCGCCACCAAACAAAGAAGACGGCCATTTCCCCGGTGCCTGAGACGAAAGGCTGTGAAAAATGAAGAATCTCAAGCTTACAACAGAACTCTCGCTTCAACTCGACTTGCTGTCACAAGGCGAGAGACTTCTCCTCTCTTCCTACGATATCGAGCGCAATCGTATCTTCTTCGCCTCTTCCTCCAACCTAATCTACACTATTCCCCTCCTTTCTTCTCAAGTGAGCAACTCTCTCTCTTTCCATCCCCTCTCGCTCTCTCTATTGACACTTGTTTTTATGTGCGTGCGTGCACAGTTAACTCTAGCCAGTTTCACTTTTCACATCACTGTATTCATATACCGAGACACTGACATCTTCTCTTGGCTAATTGGTTGTTCAACTGTTTTTTTTTTTTCATCTATCCAACTGTAAATTACAAATCGGTACTTGTTCTGTGTCAATAGTCCGTTTCCAGAAGTAACACCGAGGAAGACAAACCAGTACGAATTGGACCCTAAATTGTAAATACTGGTACCATTCGTAAGGTATTTTTTTACTTCAGATGTACAGTTGATACTTTTCTCCCGTACAAAACGAAATGACCGTCCTCATGATTTGTTTCATCAGGGAACCGAATGGAACCAGAGTCTAACAATGTCAGAAGCCGAGCTGGTAGACCTAGAGCCGGACGACTGCATTGTTGCTATGGATTACCTGATGGAGAAGGAAGCTTTAATAATCGGTTCAGCGCATGGCTGTTTGTTACTCTATAATGTGGATGACAAAAATGTTGAAACAGTTGGAAGGGTGGAGGGGGGCGTGAAAAGCATTGCTTCCAGTCCGGACGGAGCTCTTCTCTCAGTTACAACTGGATTAGGGCAGCTACTTGTAATGACTCATGATTGGGAGGTGTTGTACGAGAATTCTCTCGATCAACCAGTTTCCGAGGTATATGCAACTTCTATTTTCTTAATCATTTGGGTGTTTGCTTTGTGGAATAACTGACTGAACATGATGGAAATATGATTAAAATTTCAGTCCAGTTTACATATTCCTGGAATGTCTTTGGTTGAATGTTATATAGGGTTATAGGGTATTAATGGTTAAATGGAACTCACAAGCAACCAGAGTCAGACTTGCCATACAATTTTGTTAAAGTATTGAGTGAACAAAAAGTTTACAATTATTGGGAGAGACAGATAGAAGTTATTCCAACTTGATGATTCTTGCGAAAATAAAATCCTGACAGAATATCTTTCTTGCAGAATTATGTGCCAAGTGATGTCGGTTTTACCGGAGGTCAAACTCAGGCATATCCCATAACATGGAGAGGTGATGGGAAGTATTTCGCCACCCTTGGAGTACCCTGCAACTCATCAGGCTTGCGAAAGCTGATGGTATGGGAGCGTGACTCCGGGACTTTACATTCTTCCTCACAGCCAAAGGCATTCATGCAAGGCTCCATAGATTGGATGCCTAGTGGTGCAAAGATAGCCTCTGCATGTAACCGCAAAGCTGAAGGAAAACCTCCACTAGTTGTCTTCTTTGAAAGAAATGGTCTAGAAAGGAACTCATTTACTCTGGATGGACAGGTTGAAGCTACAGTAGAAACGGTTAAATGGAACTGTAATTCTGAGCTCTTATCTGCTTGTGTGGCTTATTCCGAGTATGATGCAGTAAAAGTCTGGTATTTTAGCAACAATCATTGGTATTTGAAACAGGAGATACGCTTTCCAAAGGAGGATGGTGTCAGGTTTCAATGGGATCCAACAAAGCCACTTAGTCTCCTTTGCTGGACAGTTAGTGGTAGAGTAGTAGCTTACAAATTTGCTTGGTTAAGTGCAGTAACTGAGACCTCAACTGCATTAGTTGTCGATGGATCTGCAGTTCTAGTAACTCCACTTACCATTTCTCTCATGCCACCACCAATGTCTCTCTTTATCTTTAAATTCCGTGCTTCTGTCAGAGATCTCTCATTTTTGTCTAACAACTTGAAGAACCTCTTGGCAGTTTACCTCTGTGATGGAAGTTTGTGTGTGATTGAGCTGCCAGAGACTAACAACTGGGACCATTTTGAAGGCAATGAAATTGGAGTTGAAAATTGTTCACTTGATTTGAAACCAGATAACCTTTTGCACCTTTCTTGGTTGGATAGTCATACCCTTCTTGGTGTATCTACTTTCACCCTTCAAGAGATTGAGGTGACATGCTCTGAGAATTTGCTCCCCGGTGGGGTCTGCTCGTCAGGATGGCATGCTAAATTGATCAAGAAAACAGCAATAGAAAATCCTGTTGTGTCTGTGGTACTTAACCCAGCAAAGGTAGGCTTGGCATTTCTTCAGACAAACAGAGGTACAGTTTTAGAGTACCCTTCTAATAACTTAAACAGAAGCATGGATTCTTTTGCTCTTCCATCCATATGCCCTTGGATGAGATCAGCAATTTGCCATGAAAATGGAAGTTTCAGGGTTTTGCTTTTAGGGCTAGATGAGACTGGCCGGTTGCACTGTGGCAAAAAAATTATTTGCACAAACTGTACCAGTTACTCATTCTACCGTGGGGACTACTCTGATCAAGCAGCCACGCACGTCCTCTTCACGACAAAGCAGGATATTTTGTTCATAGTAGACATAAAGGAAATTTTAAATGTTGACTCAGAAAAACTAGAAAGCTACAACACTAACAGTTACAAAGGAAAGGAGAGCAGAGACCATGTGACTGTGTGGGAGAGAGGTGCAAAGCTGATTGGTGTTCTGCATGGGGACGAGGCGGGTGCTATTTTGCAAACCAACCGGGGCAATCTGGAGTGCATTTATCCAAGAAAACTTGTTCTCTCTTCGATTGTTAGTGCCTTATCCCAGAAGCGTTTTAGAGATGCTCTCACCATGGTCAGAAGGCATCGTATAGATTTCAACGTCATAGTTGACTATTGTGGGTTGGCATCTTTTGTTAAATCGTCATCAGATTTTGTCACCCAGGTAAACAATCTGGGCCATATAACCGAGTTTGTATGCTCGGTCAAGAAGGAAAATGTCATAGATAAACTTTACAAGGCATACATCTCCTTGTCTAGTGGAGATGAGAGCACAGAAAACAAGGTAACATCTGTGCTAACTGCAGTTAGAAAAGCCTTAGAGGAGAAATTACCTGAAAGCCTGTCAAGAGAATTGTGTATTTTGACCACTCTTGCACGAAGTGAGCCCCCTTTCTTGGAAGAAGCACTTGAAAGAATTAAAGCCGTGCGTGAATTAGAACTTGCAGGGGTTGGTGATGCAAAAAGCCAAACTTACCCTTCTGCCGAGGAGTCATTGAAGCATCTCTTGTGGTTGACTGACCCCGAATCAGTATTTAATGCTGCTTTAGGATTATATGACCTAAACCTTGCAGCTATAGTAGCTCTTAATTCTCAGAAAGACCCCAAAGAGTTTGTGCCATATCTTAAAGGACTTGAACAGCTGTCTCCTGCTGTTATGAGGTACACAATCGACCTAAGGCTACATAGAAATGAAAGTGCCCTGAAAAACATTTTCTCTGCTGGTGATACATACTGGGATAATTTCATGAAATTGCTAAATGCTAGCCCGTCGCTCTTTCCACTGGGCCTTCAATTGGTTACTATCCCTGATAAAAAATGGGAGGTTCTTGAAGCATGGGGTGATTATCTGTACAAAGAGAAATCATTTGAAGACGCTGCCACCACATACTTATGTTGTAAATTGTATAATAAATCAATCAAGGCTTATAGAGAATGCGGTGATTGGAGAGGGGTATTCACCGTAGCAGGGTTAATGCAATTGCAGAAGCCACAGGTGGTTTCACTTGCTAGTGAACTTTGCGAGGAGTTCCAAGCCATGGGAAAGCCTGGAGAGGCAGCTAGGGTTTCACTAGAATATTGCAATGATGTGGAGAAAGGGGTTGGCTATTTTATAATGGCAAGAGAATGGGAGGAAGCACTTAGGATTGCATACTTGCATGGGAGAGAGGAATTGGTGGGCGAGGTGAGAGAAGCAGCTCTCGAATGTGGGTCCTCTTTGGTGTCAGAGTATGAGGAGGGTTCAGTTAAGTTGGGGAAGTATGTGGCGAGGTACTTGGCAGTTCGTCAGAGAAGGCTGGTTCTGGTGGCCAAGATTCGATTAGAGGAGGAAGGGGTGGTTAATGCTGGAGATGATGACACAGCATCAGAGATTAGCACTACTTTTAGTGAGATGAGTGCATACACTACAAGGTAGTATTTGTTCTTTCCATCTACATTGCATAGATAAAGATATGGTACTTTTTTCGAAAAAATCCTATGACATGGTAGTTCATAATTTTATCAACAACAACAACAACAAACAAGTTAGGTAGTTCATAATTTTATCCATATTAATATTTTTATTTTAAACATGTAACAAAATTTGTTTTTTCTCCTTTTAATAGATAACACTGTGCAAGTTAAAAGAATATGTACGCATATCTGAAGTTTTATTTTGTGTGCGTGTAATTAGAAGTTAGAAAAACTATTAAAGGTACATGCAAATTTAAGGTCTTTCATGTATGGATACTTGGAAATACGTGTGTCAGTGATCATAGAATATTGTATGATTATCTCAGGGGTGTCGATGTAGAATATGTATCTGATACAGATACGGCTGCCTACATGGAGTATCAGGGTAACATAGGTTCCATTAAAGGAATTCCTTGATCTACATTTTCTTCTGACAAATTATAATAAATGCTCAACGGTGATTTTATTTATCTAACAATAACAGGTCATTGAGGGATTCAGGCTCTTCAGTCATCTCCAGCACAGCAAGCAAAGCAAGAGGGGCCCGCCGTCAGAGAAAGGGAGGCAAGATACGTGCTGGAAGGTTAATTCTGATGTTCTTTTATTACACCTAAACTCCTTTTCTTTATCCTGCTGTTTGATGTCTGAAAAAGAATAATTTTACAGCCCTGGAGAGGAATTGGCTCTAGTGGATCATCTCAGAGGAATGGCTCTGACTGCCGAAGCTCAGCGTGAAATCAAGTCTTTGGTTGTGGTTCTGATATCCTTGGGAAAAGACGAAATTGCCCGTCAGGTGCAAAATTGTGTGGATAATTTTGAGCTGAGTCAAAAGGCTGCTGTGAAGTTGGCTGAGGACACAACCGACAATGAAATTATTGATGAAACCGGACATACATTGGACAATTATGTAAAATCTATGAGGGCTTTGCCGCGGGACGATATCTCTTGGCAAACAAAGGTGTTGTTGCCGCCTCAATAGGTAATTTACTTCCTTTTTTATTTATATATTATTTACAAGTATTTTTTGTTCATGACCTGTAATCGTATTTTTGTTTTTATGTATGCCATCAGGGGAATGTCAAGTTGCTGGAGAAGATTGGGTTAGCTATAATCCTGCGGACTAACATTTTTTCTTAATATGATCAGTGTTTGAATGTAGATTGTATATCCTACAATGCAAAGAGTCGCCTTGATTTTAGAGGTTGGCAACTATTTTCCTTTTTTAAGGTGAATGGAAGAAGGGGATTATATATATATAAATCGTTCTCTATTTAATAAACCTGGTGCCCTCAGGATCTATTGTCGGGTCCTAAATTTTCTGAGTATGATTTTTTTTTTTTGACAAGCTTGTGTACAAACTTTTGGAGAAAACTCTTTTATCTTTTGATACAGTATGATTGTTAGTGATAATTTGGCACCACATCTATTCTGAGTATTTGTAGCATGATTTTGACGTGGTCATGATCACGAACTAGGTTGTGGAGGATTTGAGGTTCTATTCCAGTAGGTTACTGGTACATATCATAACCGCCATGCATTACTAGAAAGTTTCCCCAGGTTGTTATGACTCGTAACAATCAATGAACCAGCCCACTGTATAACGCTATGCCTAATACTAATAATGACATCTTCCAAAGCTAGCTCAAGTGGCTGTACCTACATTTATATATTGTTACAAAAAAGGAAAAAGAAAGAAGAATTGGCCTCCATCGACTGTGCTTGATCACATAATTTAGTGGAAAACAAAATAAAAAATTAAAAGTCGATGCGGTCAATGAGAGAACTATTTTTTGGTTAGCTCATAAATAATAATCTTCTTCCTCCTCTTCTCCTTCCCACAATCCAATGGCCTTCATGACGCTAATTGAACCCACAACCACCATAACCGCAAAAACCGGAGGGATGAATACATCCGCCTTAGACTGGCCAAAAATTTTCGCTGGCAAGCAGACCTTCTCCCACGCAGGCCCATCCATCGGCAAACCAACCGTGTGGTCCCAGCATGCACTAGTTAACGGAGCAGAAGGTGAGACTGCCCAAACGAATGCTATCTCTGGTGCAAATGCGGTGACAGCTACAGTTAGAGTGACAATGGTGGTCCATGTGACAGCATAAATGAAAAATGGGTTGCTGTTAAAGAGAGCTGAGATCCTGGAGAGGATGGGTATTGCCATTGACTTGGTGTGGATGAGGAGACAGTAAGGGTTTATAACTAACAAGCGTTAATTAGAGAGAACGTCATCTTTTTTTGTTTTTAAACTAATTGTAAAGGATTAGCACGAGATAGAGCAACAGTTGAGAACTACTCCTCGAAGAGTCTTTGGTTCAGTTGTGAGAAGGCCGTTATATTAGAGTCTTTGACCTATTACAGGAGTAGTTCGAAGATATTGTTTATTTCGAATCCTTGAAATAAGAAGAAGACATCCGATGTTTTCACTTTTTTTTATAATCACCTCTAAACAATATGATATGTGGCAATGAACCTTCCAACAACTAATTTATTAGGAAGTCCTTCGATTTGAATGCATAATGATAAAAATATTGAATGTTTATATAATATTATTTATAATTTATAATCTAGAAGTTATAGATTCCAGATTTATAAAAGTTAGTATTTTTGTAATCAAAATGTAGGCATCTCAAACAATTTATACTCTCTGTCTTAATAATTTGAAATTTATAATTACGACATCCATAAAAATATTTCGAAAGAATACAATATTTTCAACGCCGTCTGAAAACGCGGAAGCAATAATATAGCTTTAGTTTGCAAATTTGAAAGAAAACACAACTATATATCCGATTTATTTTTAAAAAATATTACGCCTCAATTACAAAATATTAGTCACGGTGTTATCAATTATGTCATGTTATACATGTCACGTGACTCGTATTTTGTGTGATGTCTCTCTTCGATCGAAAATAGCACATCACAGCATGTCACGCAAGCTAGAACCAAATTTGCAGCTCTTCTTTTATAAAAAAAAATAAAAATAAATTAATCACATGACGTGATCATGTGACATATAATGTAATTGTCATTCTCTATTATAATCACGTCACATATAAAAAATTTGATCACATGACGTGACCAATTCAAAACACGTTAGTCACGTCACGTTATATATTTTTTTTGCTACGCCTGTAACTGGGTGGCATGAGACCGCAAAGTAAACGAGATTACATGTAGCCTGTCTATGCAGCCAATGTGATCTGGAAGAAGAATGTCCCACTTAATCAGTAATCACACGGCTTTGCTGTAGACAATAACAATTATATGCATTGTTGTTTTATTTTTTGTTTCTAATTAGACAATAACAAATTTGGATGAAATTTTAAGAAAAGATAGAATGACAGCTTAAAGTTTATTTGTTGGAATAGCAGGTAGGCTGTAGGCACCTGTACAACCAACGAATTAATTCCTTTTTCTTTTTATTCTGTACAACCATAATGCAAGGTGCATCCCTTTTGTTATTCTAAAGTGTGGAGCTGTTGCTGGTGTCTAGTACTCTCAAGTCTTTTAGGAACTGTTCCAGACAAATGAGCGAGAGAGAGAGAGAGAGAGAGAGGGGGAAAGAGAGGTTTATTGGGATAGGTATTCTCTGCGGAGCTTTTATTTACAGAGTTGTGCGGAGTTTTTAATTTGGTCCGTTCGTTTTTATCGGACGGACTAGATTAGAGAGGGTCTAAATTTTGAGATCTGATATGGTCCGTCCGATCAAAACGAACGGACTAGAGAATAAAAAGTAGATACGGATCTACCTTTTCTAATGTGCTGAACTGTATATTTGCTCCAGGATAGTGATTTGCTTTCGGGTAGGGGCCGGACATACCCGGGCACGGGCACGGGTAAGGGTCGGGTACGGGTATCACGGGTAGACGGGTATCTCGGACCGGGCATCACGGGTTTTTTTTTTAAAAACCGTGCCCTGCCCGTCTTATATCCGTGCCCGTTGTACCCTTGAGGGGCAGGGCGGTCCAAGTAGTGGCACGGGCAGTCCGGGTAGGGGCATGTTTTTTTTTCCTGTTTTTTTACGGTGTTGTACCAATATTATTACGTGTTTATAATTCGACTTTTAAAATCTAAATAGTTTAAATATCAAATAGTGTATATATATATACATAAAATTATCAAATTACATCTTTATAATTCCTAAATAAATAAAATTTGCAACTTATATATATAAATTATTCTTGCAAAAATTTGTATGTTTATTCGGCTATGTACAAATGTATTTATTTATTTCTTTACACGAGTCATTTTATTTTATTTTCAAATTCTCATTCTAATTATATAGTTTCATAATTTATTTATATCTCAAAATTTTTAGTTTACATTTTAAATTGATAATATATTTTCTAAACGTTCATTTATTTTTAATAGGTTAAATAAAATATAAATCAAAAATATAATTAAATAAGAAACTTTAAAACAATAAATTAAAAAACAGAAATTAAAAACAGAATTTAAAAAACAGAAATTAAAAAACAGAAATTAAAAAACAGAAATTAAAAAACAGAATTTAAAAAACAGAAATAAAAAAACAGAAATAAAAACAGAATTTAAAAAAACAGAAATTAAAAAACCGAATTTTAAAAACCGAATTTTAAAAACCGAATTTTAAAAACATAAATTAAAAAACAGAATTTTAAAATCAGAATTTTAAAAACAGAAATAAAAACAGAATTTAAAAAACAGAAATTAAAAAACAGAATAAAAAAACAGAATTTAAAAAACAGAATTTAAAAAACAAAAATTAAAAAAACAAAAATTAAAAAACAGAATAAAAAAAGGAGGGAAAAAATTTAAAAAATTTGAAATTAAAAAAAAGGGTACGGGTATAGGGTACACGGGTATTCGGGTGCGGGCATGGGCACGGGTAAACCGGTCCGGATATGATCGGATTTTTTCCCGAAAAGACGTACCCTGCCCGTTTTATGCCTCTACCCGTGTACCTGTTTACCCTACATATACCTAAGCTTGGACACGAGTACCCCGGATAGCAGGCACGGACGAACCGGATACGGGCAGCCCCACCCGGGTGTTTGCAAACCACTACTCCGGGATGCTGCTATGAGATTGTTCCAACTTCCAAGATGGAGAATAAGACGTCCCAATTTGTGAAATTTTATTTAGGCTCTTTTGTTTGTTTTGAAAATAAGGGAAATTTTATGTACGTATTTTTCAAATACATAATATCATGTTTAATCTTCTAAATTTTATCTAATTTACTGTCTTTTTAGGTAAAACTCATTTTAAATTAATTAAGCTTTCATTTTACCTTTTCTTGAAAAATAGAAATATGTAGTCTTTGTATGAAAAATGTTCATCTTTCTAATTGATCAATTTTCAAGAAAAAATAATTTTTTTTTAATTATGACACATGCATAGTGACATTATACATATACTTGTGTTCACATTATGAGTAAGAAAATAAATTATTTGTCATCACAATTTGTCAATTAGAAGACTAAATATTTCTCTTAAACAATTTATACATATATTTTTTTAATAAAGGATAAATGGATACTTTATAAATTAAAAATGAGTTTTAATATAATAGACAGTACAATAAATGTGTAAATTTATGAGTTTTTAAAATTTAGAGAGGTGAGTATGAATTATAAATTTTATAAAAGATAATTTCGAGGTTTTTGAAAGATATACGTACAATTCTCCCTATATTCAAAACAAACAAAAGAGCCTAAATAAAATTTCACAAATTTTTACGTCTTATTCTATCTTTTTGGATAAAAGGCAAAGATTCTCATTTGCATTAGCAAAAAACCGTTAATTACCGTCTTACTCTATCTTGGAATAAAAAACTCTGAGCAAACAAAACGTCTACAGTTTTGGACAGTTTAAAATAAAGAGTAGCTTCAGTCTATAGATCTAAAAAATAACGCCAATATTTGAATAACAGAGACATACAAGAACTAAGCTATATATCGGTTTACATTTGAAAAAAATGAAGAAAAAAATGTTTTTATGGAACAGGTAGTCCAGCCCCTTTTTTTTTAATTATGCTTTATTAGTATTATATTCTTAGAAACCAGCCACATGAACACTCTGATTTTGGGTGGTACAGGTAACTTCCACCAAAGCAAAGGTTTTGTCATACTTATACCTCCTCTAAAATTCAATAATTTATATAAGGAAGGATCTGACTGTAAATTTGCCACATCTCCTTATGCTTCAGTCTAGAGCTATACAAAATTACTCAAACTCGTAACTCGCTCGTTAACTATTTGTTTTAACTCGTTCATTTACAACACGAGTTGGCTGACTCGTTTAATAAATGAGCTGAATTTGAGCATGCCCAACTCGCTCATTAACAACTCGAGTTACACATAATTCGTCACAATAAATCCCATGCCTTTCTAAATAACTTCTAAGTTGTTGTTTGAATTTTTTTTTATTTCATTAGTTGTCTTGTTAATTATGTTTGAATTATTTGTGTTTAGATACTTTTATTAAATCATTTGAATTGTTTTTGTTTAGATAAATTCTCACTAGTACGTGAGGATAAGTCTATAACTAAGAAAATTGATTAGTCGATATTTTAAATTACACACCTCTCTAACCCACACAGCCTCCGTATCTGCTTTTATGATTTTGAAGTGGTTCCGACCAAAATATTTAAACCAAATAATAAAGTAAGCCGAATATTAGAACCAAAAATTTGAATATTAATATTAATAAATTGAATTATAAAATAATAATTTAAGCAAAGCTTGGATCCTACCTTAAGTCTCAAGACAGAGATAATTAAGCCAAATAATAAGTATTAAGATAATTAAGATAAATAAGCCAAATACTAAGTATTAAGATAATTAAAATAAATAAGCCAAATACTAAGTATTACATAAAATAGCGAAATACTACCATAAAAAATTCATTGATGTTCTTGACAAGTTTACATAAAATAGAGAAATACTACCATAAAATAGAAAGACAATCGTTCACAATGTTAGCTAGTAAAATAAACACTGACTAATCAAACTACTCAGTAACAATCATGATAACAAGTTGTATTAACAACAATAATATTTTCGTTGTAACAATTACCACTCCACGAAAAACATAAACTCTTAAAATAATTCAAAAAATATGTTAATTTTTTTTCAGATCTTTTAATTAAAGTTGGTTGCTGCTTTGCGAATTGTAGTTCTTTAGCTCTCCCGGAAGGATAATCTTATAATAGTGTTCGGCACACCCTCCTTAAAATTCTTTAAGCTTCTTAGAAGACTAGAAAATTTTAAGCTTGTCAAATATATATATATTTTTTTTTTTGTAAAACTTAAAACAACTTTTTTAAGTATCTTTTTACTCACATTTTTAAGTTTGTCCAAATTTTTAAAAAGTCATTCTATATGGCTTAAGCACTTGAAATTTATTAAGAAGCTAAGCATCTATTTTTTTAATTTTTGTTGTCAAACATCTCTCTTTTAGCAAAGTTTAAAATTTAATCCTACCCAACTTGTCAAACACCCGATCATCAATAACATTTTACATATTCAATTTATGGGTGTGATTACCCGTACAAATTTAACATTTTTACATATTTAAATTTAATCCCATCCAACTTAACTGTGATTACCCATAAAAATTTTACATATTCAATCTCCTAATCATCTATAAATTTTTTGTTCCCATATATATCAAATTATGGGTGAGTTGTGAATCTGATTTAACATTAGATAATTACGATCCAATTTAATAGTTAAAATATTTTCTTTCATATAAAATATCGTAATTTTAACATTTAACATTTAACATTTGCAGTGAAGACGAGTTTAATAAATTAGGACCTCATCTCGTATTTAAAAAAGAAAAAAAAAAGATTCAAGCGAGTCTCGTCTTATATTTAAGAAAAATAAAGATTCATGTGAATATATGACGATGAAAGCTTGTAAAAGGCCACATTTGATTATCAAAACATACAATGATACAATGCCACGATGTGATTTTTTTATTTTTTTTTCTTTTTTGAGAAAAGCCCGTAGGCAATGTGAGGTGTACATTTTCGTGTAACAGCTGACAGTTATATTTTTAGTTGTTACACAATCAAACAAGGGAAAAAAAAAAAGTCATACATTTTATAGGAACAAGTCTAAATTTTATCCTGGTCTTTATCTTAATTTCTACGTATCTAAATATCAATCATGGATACAGTACTGAATTCATTATTATAGGTGCCAGAGCAGCAGAGGATATGCATACTACAAATCCTGTCGCAGAAACTTATTTCATTCCCTTCTAAGCTGGATCAAATTGTTTTCAAATTGCCAATTCTTTTTAGATCGAACCCACACAAAGCCACCCGATATTTTTTGTTTGTTTTTTAAAGGATATATGAATGGATGGTTTTTTGGGGCACGAAACAAACAATATATCCCAGCCACAAAAAAGACCACTAAAAATTTGAAACAAATGATCCAAACTCTGACCTCGCTGGCTACGCTCCGGTATTACGCTACTAGCAAATAGATTCTGTTACATATTTTCCGTCTCATATCAACGTCACAAGGATCTGAAATATGGGACCCGCTCAAATGCAATACTGTGGGGCCCGTAATTCAGGAAGTTATAATATGATGTATTTCAGAGATCCGATACAAAGGACCGAGATTCCAACATTAAATAGCGAATACTTATTGTAATATCTATCGAGAAAAGGAAACCACCAGTGCTCCTAGTTCAGCACACCACACACGCAACTCTTTTCCCGCTGCTTCACCGACCCAATCGCCTCTGTATTCTCAAATCCAACCGCTCCCTCTCCCTCTCCCTCTTTCTCTCTCTCTCTCCCCTCGCCTTGCTTGTAAATTTCCTACTCCGATCACATCGCCGTTTTTTTCTCTCGTCTCCCGGATCGCTTTCTCCCAAAATGGTATACTCTTTATTTTTTATTTTTTTATGTTTGCCCACTTATAGCTAGGGTTTCTTATTCTATTTTTAGATTTTGTTCTTTTTCTATATTTCCACTGTGATTAGTGAATATTGAGTGATGGATCTATGATAAAATACTTGATTTGAGAAATTTGGATGGAAACTAGGCGATTCGGATCTACTGTGTTTGAATTAGATCTGTAATTCTCGAATTAGGCTAGCATGTTCGTCAAAAAAAAAGAAGCGAGCTACGTCTGCTAGATTTACAAAAAAAGTATAGTTGCTTATATAAGATGCTATGAGTCCGAGCTGCCTACTTTCATTTTGCATGTTATTGGATCCTCAGCAGTGTAGCACAATACGGTACCAGTCTAGTCTTACTAGACTGGACTCTTAAAGGAGCTACCTAAAGTACCAGCCTTACTGTATGTTTTTGTGTGGTGATTGTAGGCGAACGCAGCGTCAGGGATGGCGGTCAATGACGAATGCAAGCTGAAGTTCCTTGAGCTGAAGGCAAAGAGGACGTACCGGTTCATAGTGTACAAGATAGATGAGAAGCTGAAGCAGGTCATAGTGGAGAAGGTTGGTGAGCCCACCCAGAGTTATGAGGACTTCACAGTCAACCTCCCTGCCGATGAATGCCGCTACGCCATCTATGACTATGACTTTGTCACTGCTGAGAACTGCCAGAAGAGCAAGATCTTCTTCATTGCATGGTACCTCTATCTTCTTGGTTCATTCTCTCTTTTAGTTTGGTAGAGACCCAAGGTGTTATGTGTCTGATCGGTCTAGCACTATCGGAACTTGAAATTTACATTTTATTATCTGGTATCGGAGACAACATAATTGCAGTGCTCTTTTTTTGGGTAGGTTTTGTGCTCTTCTATTTGTTTTTGGTTAGTGTTTCTCTTGGGGTTGTCCTTAGCATAATGTTGGAGCTTAGTAGTCTCTATTATAATTGGTATAAATCATCTCATACTGATGTTATTTGGCTGGTGGATCTATTAGCACTAGGTGGGGACTTGTAAGATGCTGACTTATTTTCTCTTCCGTGAGAAGGTCCCCTGACACAGCAAGAGTGAGGAGCAAGATGCTTTACGCAAGCTCCAAGGACAGGTTTAAGAGGGAGCTGGATGGCATCCAAGTTGAGTTGCAAGCGACCGATCCTACTGAGATGGACCTTGATGTAATTCGAAGCCGCGCCAATTAAATGGATTCACTGCTATTATTGCTACAACTAGGTATCTGCAGTGAAGAGGTACTTGGTAAATGAATATGTTTATAGTTTTAAGCGTGTCGGTGATTTGGCAATTGTAAGGTTGCGCTCGGGCTTGTTGTTTATGTGCCCTAGGTTGTTATTGGGCTTTTAAGAATAACTTTCTACTTTGAGACTTGCTTTGTTTTGTTGTCTTTGTGAACTGCTTGTATGCGAATCTGTAAGTCTGGCCACCGGGTCTAACATTATGGATTGTTAGTTAATATGGCGAATGTAATGGATATTGACCCTTTTTTTTTTCCCCACTTTGCTCTGTTTGGTTAACTCCTGTTTAGCAGCTTGCAAGGTTTCTCTTTTCACTGCCGAGTATTTACAAACAGTTGTTTATATGAGGGGTGAATTATGATTGAACCGTTAAGTATGATCTTGATCCGCATGAATCTTTAGGTCAATCGGACGGTTAACATTGGACACCCCCTTCTTGGAAAAAATGGTTGGGAATTAGGTGGTAGGCGGAGCAAACGCAATGGGAAGTTAGAGAAGGTTACGGACCATCACCAACTTTTATTGACCAATAGTCAAATGCAATTGGTTCTTAAAGATGTGGGGTCCATATTAAGGTTATATAAAAGCAGGTCCTAAGTTACAACTTACAAGAGATTTGTCTATTTTGTCATATCTACAATTTCTTTTTTTTGAAGGTCAGTAGAACTGACATTTCATTGATTAATAAGCATATCTACAATTTCAATAATTATTTCTTAATAAAGATCTAATTATCATATGCTTATCATCCATTTCTAATTTCAAATTAAATAACTTGTGTTAATTTATTTTCTTTCGACCATGTTGCAATATCCTCATGAACCAATTACAATAGCTGGTGCATGAATGTCAGCAGCATTGATTATATCTTTATAATACATGTTGTCATTGTCATGCTAACATTTTACAATTGAAGTACACGTGCTTTTATCATACAGCTCAAACATGAAATGGCTAAATTTTATCCGAAGCATTGACGCCGGTAAATATAATGCCGAGTTGATTCTACTAGTTAAGACTATTTTATACGAGGATGAAAATTGTCTTTTAATTCTCTTTTACTTTTTATATAATAAAAAAGGAACAAATCTGACCTGCCCGCCTAAAAGTATTAGAAGGAATAATGGACACTAGAACTGTAACATTGCGTGTCGTACATCCAACTTGCATTATTCCTTGATGGTTAGTACCCATTTGCCACTGCTTTAGTGTAATGACAAGGAAAGAGTAGTCGATACAGAAATCTTGCTATTTATTCCTTGATGGTGATCATCTTCATTATTTCGGTTGGAAGGCTCGGGGTCCAGCAAGAGTCCAGGGCTGGAATTTTTTTTATAAACCATAATTAGAAAAAGGACTTTTATCAAACCAACATGATTATTTTTTTTTACAAAAATCATGAGGACCGAAATATTTCGGTCCTGAATTTTTTTTTTTTGAAACTGAAATAGCAATTCGGTCTCAGATATTTTTACACTTTTTCAACGTATTTTCTCAAAATCTGTAAAAATGGTTGGGACCAAAATACTATTTTGGTCCCAAAAAAAATAATTCAGGACTGAAATGGCACTTCATTTTGATCCTTATAGTTTTTTTGTAAAAAAAAAAGTAGTCATGTTGGTTTGGTTTGATAAAAATCTTATTTCTAATTATGGTTTATAAAAAAAATTCCTAGGGACGATCATTTTTATCCGGAAAGGTAACGAGTATATATCAGCCAAACAACGACCACCGTGACACCTATTTATTTTGAACGCATTTATATGTAGTGCTAGGTATACAAAGAATTTTGGTTTTTTAGGATGCCGATTTGGCCCTCGGTTCTGATTGTTCTTTGGTAATTCAAGAATGTATTTTCTGAGAATAAGTATTCGTCTCCTTTCTTTTCTATGACATGGTTACATGAATCCGTATCCTCTGCATTACCTCAAAAGGTAATCTTTTGAGTTAATGAATTTCAAGCGTATGATATGTGTTATGATTCGTGCAGACTAGATCCGCACTAATATTGAAATATACCATATATTATATGTAGAAATCGGATTAATTCTGTTTAGAATTAGACGGTTGAGATTCATTAACTCAAAAGATTTTTTTTGAGTTAATGCAGGATACAGATTCTGGTTACATGGTAGGAATTGTAAAATCATATCGTTTTTCAGTTATTTCAAAGGAATCTGAGTGCTTTGGATTTTTTATGTGCGTACTGCAGTAGATGGTGAAAAATCAAGTAAAGGTAAGGAACTGAAGAGAACGCTGGCCGGTTTTTGTACGAATACATTTAAGGGAAAATTTCCAGTGTACCCATGAAAACTTTTAAAATAGCCATTTTTTCATCAAAACATCTAAATATTTAATATTCCATAAAAATTTAATATTATTTCCTTTATCTCCTTCTATTCATTAAATTTATTATCTAAACAAATATATCCTTTCCTTTCAAATGAAGATGTCTCTTTAAATTAACAATATGATTGAATCGAATAAGAAATGAACCAAACTTGATGGCAGAAACAATAAGTTGTCCAAAAACAAATTTTAATCCTGTTTCAAAACCTAGAGAGGAGGGATCCATTAACATTTGAAGCAGAGAAAATCCTCCCCTTTCTCTCTCTCTCTCTCAGCTTATTTTTCTTATCTGTCGATTTGAATGCATCACCGAATCCAATATATCTGATAGTCTATGAATGTTCCTTTTAATTAATAAAGTGTTCTACTATTTCGTGGTATGTATGTGCAGCTGTCTATCCTTCGGATCAGGAGCAGAATCAGACTTTCAAACTATGAGAGTCAGACACATAATGGAGTCATCATATAAAATTTTCATGTTAAGAATGAGAGTCAATTTACATGATTTATGACATTTTATTATAAATTACATTGAAAATTATACATAATACAAAAAAATTCAAAAAAAGAATGGGGAATCAATTGACCCCCATTCATGTATACTACATCCACCTCTGCTTCGGACTCCCATTGTTGACAAGACAGGAAATACCAATTCTTTCAAGGACCGTGGCATTCCCTTCATATATCCCGGTTTTGATGAACTAGGAATCTACTTTCAGATTGATGAATAATCATTGGAATTTCTATTCATTTTTTACTCTGCTCCGACGATTTAGTGGCAATGATCTGAGAATTAGCCTTTGACATGACTTCAACTCCTCAGCCCAACATTCTGGAGTCCTCCTTGGATTGATAAAAATTGCTTATTGGCCAAGGCTGAAAAAGAATGGGAAATAATTTTTCATGGAGTGTGAGGTTGGTAAAATAAAACAAAGGTGAACTCCAGCTATTCATGCACGAAAGATGGGAGCCTTTTATTGCTGCCTATAAGGCACATGAAAAAGAAAGAAATATGATATATTAAATAATTCAAACAAATTAAAGGCGATTTCTAGCTGGGGATTAAGACGTCATTTTCATTTCAAAACAGCATGAATGCAATCTCTCAGCTTTTTGGCTCACGACATTCCTCCTTGAGCTTGCTGACATGTTCAACTATTCATGATGCCTAGCCCTATCCTTGCGCCTCACCTGCTATTTTGTTAATTACTTAATTTAAAGAGATAATGGAAGGGGTATATTTGTCTAAAAAATAAATTTGATGAATAGAATGGGATAAAAGAAATAATATTAATTTTTTGGGAGCACCTAGCTATCTTCCTGTAACTATCCCCCATTTCATCCTCCAATCATTAACTACTTAAATAACTACCAACTACCTAGGGGAACCACCTAATATTTGAAAGATTTTACAACTGGCGCAAGTATTCATCTATA
Source organism: Carex sylvatica (assembly GCA_964058845.1). Taxonomy (NCBI): domain Eukaryota; kingdom Viridiplantae; phylum Streptophyta; class Magnoliopsida; order Poales; family Cyperaceae; genus Carex; species Carex sylvatica. The sequence continues at coordinate 305,206 of CAXKVR010000138.1, forward strand.
ATGCATCAAGTATTCAACTATATCACATCAAGTATTCATACATAACATATCAAGTATTAAAAAAAAATTGGACATGTTTTTAGAGGTGATTTTTTTCCGTTCAATCTAATCAATATTTCTGACGATCGGTGAGAAATTTTGCAAATCTAAAACCACAAATATTTTATACATATTTTTATCTTTCAAATGAGATCCATGATGACATACTTTCGAGTTGTCTGTTACACAAGTATTCATCATCATCGAGAAAGTATTCATTCTCATTGTGCAAGTGCAAATATAAAAACAAGACATATTACTCATCTATCTTTTACACGTTTTTAGAGGTGATTTTTTTCTCCGTTCAATCTAACCAATATTTCTGACAATATGTGAGAAATTTTACAAATTTAAAATCACGAATGTTGTCTACATAATTTTATCTTTCAAATGAGATCCATGATGACATACTTTCGAGTTGTCCGTTGCACAAGTATTCATAACTCATCGAAGAAGTATTCATTATTGTCGTGCAAGTGTAAATTAAAAAGCTGAAAACATCACTCATCCATATTTTACACTTTTTTAGAGGTGATTTTCTTCTTCTCCGTTCAATCTAAACAATATTTCTAACGATATGTGAGGAATTTTGCAAATCTAAAACCACGAATATTTTCTACACAATTTTATCTTTCAAATGAGTTCCATGATGACATATTTTCGAATTGTCTGTTGCACAAATATTCATATCTTGTCACGCAAATATTCATACCTAAGATATCAAATATTCATTCATACACGTTGAAGTATCCATATTTAAGACATCAAGTATTCATTCGTATACCTCTATTTTTAAATTATTATTTTTATGTTATTCTATGATGACATATTTTTGAGTTGTCCGTTGTACAAGTATTAATACCTCATCGAGAAAGTATTCATCCATGTCGTGCAAGTATAATAGTTAATGTATCAAGAGTATTTATCCCCGTCGATTAATTTTTCAAGAGCAGTCAAATAGTATTGAATATTACTTTATTGTTTTCTGGTCCAATTTTACTTTTTGAAAAAAAAAATAATTACCACATATCATGTAATTGAAATGTTACAAACAAAAAATAAAAATAAAAATAATATTTAAAAGAAACAAAACATACTTTATTGAAGTATTCATACTTAAAATATCAAGTATTTATACATATACGTTGAAACATTCATACCTAAGATATCAAGTATTTATTCATTCACACACCTCTATTTTTTTTTCAAAATTTTCTTTTTATGTCATTTCTTAGTACTTAGTACGCATTTCTCTAATCCACCATTAATAAAACTTTGTTTTTTACAAATAACTTGCTACTTCATGAGGAAGAGAAATATAGGCACGAAAGAGATTAATTGCATCCATGCATAGAGACACAATTAGTTGAACTCGATCCATTTAACACTCGACAATGATGAATCAGACCCGACAGAGATGTGCTTGATTGGAATAGAGTATATCAAACATTCATTCATATACGTTGAAATATTTATTCATGTTAACAAAATATCCAAAGCTAGTATATGCTGATTTTAATTTCCAACCAAAGCATTATCAGAATTAATATAAGCATTGCATGGTGCCAGTAAATACAATTTGCAATAAGTATGACTAAACATCAAATCAACCCAATTCTAGCTCAATTAACCAATCGGTAGATTAATATATTTTCCTTCTTCACTTTGATCCTCACCGGCTTACCTTCTCAGATTGCACACCAATTAATATCTTTTCCTTCGCAAGGCTCTCAAAAGTATCATCATCGTTCTTTGAACAATCCAAGCCTTGTTAGTTTCGTTGGAGGCGTTGCTAGTTCAGATTCAGATCTGGACCGATCAAATTGGTTTTTCTTCTATGGCAGCGGGGATTTTTCAACTCGAGTCGACGGTTTTGGTTTAGATCTTCGCAAGAGAGAAACCTTCTCAATCAGCAACATCTCCAGTTCGTGCTTCTTGTCCAGTTGTTTGCTCTTAACTGGAGAAACCTTTTCAGATCCATTTTGACCCGATTCGAACGCTTCTCCGCGCTTAAGAAGCCTGAACCTGTCTTGCACAGGAGAGGTTGGAGGGGTAGAACAATTCTCTTACTCCGAAGCTTATCGATATGGGCGGAGGAGCTTGTTGACTGGAGATGAGGCGATCTGAGCGGAATGATTGATCTGGGTGGTGAAGAAGAAGAGAACAAGAGAGGAGGAAAAGAAAAGTGGAAGAGGTTGGGGAGGAAAAATCAGTTAAACTGGTAAGGAAAGTTACGACTTTAATTAGATTTCTGAGGTTAATCGAAATTTTTTTGGGGAATAAAGACGTGCAAGGACAGTTAGGACCGGTAATTATAGTTAGAGCATTATCCACTTTGATGGGGGATAAACGGGGGAAAGTATGCCGGGGATATTATAATTACTCTAATTTTTTATGGGATATTGAATATTAAGTTGTTTTAATGAAAAAATTGGCTATTTTAAAAGTTTTCGTGGGTACAATAGAAATTTTCCATATATTAAAATGCCTCTTTTTAGATATAAACATTCAAGTGTGCAAGTATCTGTTCATTTTTTCTTTTTTTCTTGTTGGGAAATAGTGTGCGAGTGTTTGGTGTTAATTTAATAGTACAAACACTTGTTGTTGAATCTTAGATATCGATGCTTTAGCAATATGTTGCTAGAGGTAAATAGAAGTCTTGATCAAATTCGATTATTTTTATTTATTAACAATTTAAGGTAGAATAGAAATTCTAAAACCAACAAATTTTGGGTTCAAAAATAAGACATTTGACTTTATTTTCACTTGACAATAAAGGGGAATTTGACGCTAAAATAAGATATTTGACTATGTAAAGCTTACGAATTAAGATGATGTCTATTGGAATGCAACAAACTCTTGAAAAAAATGAAGAAGATAATATTCAAAAATTTTGAACTATTTTAAATGTTCCAATATACCTCTTCTTCATTTTTTTTAATAAAAAAAGCAAGGGAAATATCATACTTTCAAAATTCTGTAAATGAATACGGCGCTTAAATAAAGCAATGTAACAGCTAATTCATTTTTTCCAGATCAACGGTTCAGAATTGACTTCAAAAATTTGCTAATATCATTCCAACGGTTTATGCGTATCTCAAATCTAATTCCTTGTTTCTTCAAAAAATAAAAATAAACGAAATTTGTAAAATGATTGTTTAAATAATTTAACATATTGTTGAATAGTTTAATTTTCACTGGACAAATCGTTGCCAACTATAAGTTTCGGAGACTAAACGTTAAATCTCCATTTTCCAACGGCTGAGATTGAAAGATAAATTTTCGAATTGAATATCAACCCTCCAATCACATAATCGGTCTTCTTTTGATTATATACATCTATTTTATGTGTAGAAGTTTAAATTCAGTTAAAAACATGCTCGCCACACAGACTGCTACATGGTTTATCACATTAAAATTGAATAAATCCTTAGCAATTTGTCTCCTTATCTCTCCTTATAACTATCTTCTATTCTTTCAATTAAATTATTTTCTTATTTCTCCATTTTCTCCATTTTATTTCCCTGCCATCTATAAAAACTAATTAATATGTGTATGTCATGTTTTGTTAACTCTCAATGAATATTTTTACAATAATCAATTGTCATTAATATGTGTAGACTAACTTATAAATAAAGTTTTTTAAATGCCGAAAAATTATTTGTAAGTGCCCAATGAGCATAGTTGGATAACTAATATTTACACTAATTATACCGCTTATTATATTCTTTAATGCCTTAAAAATAACTATCTTTCAACATTTCCTAATCCACTGTTGCATGTCCGCCATTACCTCGTTAGTAAGCATTAGGACCGTCTTTGCTTTGTCATTGAAGATCATATTGTTCCTTTCTCTCCAAATGGACCATATGCCTGCCGCCCAAGCAATCTCCCACATACGAATTCTTGCTTGGTCTGTAATCAACATATTGTTCTTCAATGCTCGAATGTGCGAGTTTACCGGATATGTTGGTATTTGATCTCCTAATCTAGATATCAGAGCTAGCCAAAACCCCGCCGTAAAGTTGCATGACCATAAAAGGTGTATATCTGTTTCTCTCGAATTAGTCCCACACAAAACACATCCCACCGGAGTTTGACACCTTCGTCTTTCTAGGACCGCCCTTGTGAGAAGTTTGGTTTGCAACAACACCCATATAAAGAACCTCACTTTTGACGGTGCCTTAATTTTCCATAGTTTTTTCTGATGTCTACAGCTGACACCTTTCCGACTGAGCATTTTATAGGCCGATGAAGTTGAGAACTGACCACTCGCCTCCCATCTCCATACCACCTGATTAATATTTAGTGTGACCGTAGATGCAATGTAGAAATCTTTAAAATCCTTTAGCCCACCGATTTTTATTAGAATGAAAATCAATACAGAGTTTTAGTTCACTGGTGCCACCTGTTTGGTACCACATTACCTTAAAATGAAAAACGACATAAACTGTCCGGTAACATTTAATCTTGTTTTAGGATCTTTAACCTGTGTCTCTTTTAAGTTTCTATTTTCTTGCATGTTAAGTGTTTGGGTATTGGGCCATTGTTAAAATGATAACCTAAACTCGTAATTATTAGTATCATTATGGTATTATTTTGAAGACGTCGACAAACTTAATTTCAATTAAAACAATAAGATGTATATTTGGTGTTAAGCAAAATGCTTAAAAAGTATTATAAAAAAACTAATGTAAGGTTTTGATTTTTTCATAATAACTAATTTATCCAAATGTAGCTGTAAATTTTGTATCAAATGAAGATTGACTGTTTGGAGCCCTCTTCACAAAACTAAAATCGGACGCTTTGACCTTCATGTTGTTCCCAACAAATGTTAGAAGGTTTTCAATCTCTATGAATGAAACTAATTTCCATAGCCAACTTGTATTCAACTTGTGGAAATACTCTGCTCCGTGAACCACATCTAACCTTATATACAACCTTCGCTTCCATGAAAGGGGCTCTTCCTTCATTATCCCATTCAAATAGGTGTGTGTGTAATTTTTTTTTTTTTAACCTTGGCAGTCGCTGTTAAGTATAATTTTTTATTAAATAAAAGTAAAATTACATCCATCACCGCAACATCACAACACCATCACAATATCATTCAAACAACACAACAAATATAAAACACATAACAACATAACCACTAACAATATAACAATAACATCTAACGAATCGACTTCAAGCGATCGTCAATCTCCTCTCTCACCTTCTTGCTCTCCGTTGCACCAGCTAGCTAACAATACCAAGGTAGAGGCATCTAGAATATATATATAAAGAGAGAGAGAGAGAGAGAGAGAGCCATGACTCACCAAGCGTTTGTACTCCATGCCGTATTTTCATTTTGAAAGTCCAAACGACCAATCCGAATCGTTAGATGTGATATCTATATTGAAATTTGATTGGAGACCAAATTTTATATTTTTTGGAAATTTTTTTACTATTTATTAAGCATTTTTTTAAAATTATTGTTTTGCTGTAAACAGTAAAAAAAGTAAAATTTTCTGGACCATCGGATCAGCAATTTTAAAAAATGCTTAATAAATAGTAAAAAAATTCCAAAAAATATAAAATTTGGTCCCAAGCACATTTCAATATGGAGAACAAGATGAACGGTTTGGATCGTTTGTTTGAATTTTTAAAATTACTAAAATGAGCCATGGCTCACCAATTGTGAAATAAGCCATGGCTCATTTTAGCCCAACTATATATATATAGAGGTTGGCTATTATGCTTATATAAGCATATCCCTACATATGCTTATAACTCATTTTTGTGTTTTCAATGTCCAAATGGTCGATCTGAACCGTTAGATGTCATCTCTATATTGAAATGTGCTTGGAGACCAAATTTTACATTTTTCTGAATTTTTTTACTATTTTTAAGCCAATTTGAAAATCTCTGATCCAACGGTGGCTTCTGATTTTACTGTTTTGTTAAGCCACCGTTGGATCAGCGATTTTCAAAGTGACTTAATAAATAGTAAAAAAATTCAGAAAAATATAAAATTTGGTCTCCAAGCACATTTCAATATAGAGATGACATCTAACGGTTCAGATCGACCATTTGGACATTGAAAACACAAAAATAAGTTATAAGTATATGTGGGTACATGCTTATATAAGCATATATATATATATATATATATATAAAGAAAAAGGAAAAATGGGTGGTTGAAGGTGGGGGAGGCCGGCACTGGCTGCGACCTCCCCGGCCCACCTCTGACTAGGATTCCGGTGTAGAGGTTTTAGAGATCGAAAACAAGGTTAGAGTGACGGTTAAAAAAAGTAATGGTTGGAGAAAGCGGAGGGAAGAGGCAGAGGGGCTACGCCTCCTCTCTCTCGCTTTCTCTTTGAGATCTAGATTTTAGTGATAGAAAAGAAGGAAGACTAGTGGCGACCGGAGAAGTCACTAATAGAGCAAGAAAATTGGAATCGACACTAAAGAGAAAGAAGAGATAAATGGCAGCAAGAGAGGTCACGGAACAAGGTTGGTGGCTGACCGACGGAGTCCATACAGGTTGAGAAATGGTGGCAGAGGGTGGAGGAAAGAGGGAAGAGGGAAAGAGAGGCGGGTGGGTGTTTGTGTGTCAAAATAGGTGTTTTGTTAGCGTCCCTTGAGGCATGTATTTATGAATTCATATGCTTTGCATTAACTTAGAAGAAAATCTTTTGAGTTAATGAATTCTATTCCACCGATCTGTTTTAAGATTCGTACATATTAGATTCACACTAATATTAAAGGTATCCCTATGTCATAAGCAATGGTTGGATTAGCTCTATTTAAAATTAGATGGTTGATATTCATTAACTCAAAAAAAAAAAAAATTGAATTAAATGCAGAGGATACGCATTCTGTATTTATGCACCAATAACTTTTCTTTTGTATCGAAATAATTAATACCCTAGCAGTGGTACTCATTTACGATGTTTGCACCTTGTCAGAATTGAGATCTCAATTTAAACGCAGTCAACTCCTCTGACCTGATCAAATTATTTTTCATCTGTTTGACCGCAACAAAGAATTAAGAGTGAAAGATTAAAAATTTAAGGAGCGCTAAGGAATTGATGTTCGATTATCTTAATCCGTCAATAGAAGTTAAAAAAGCTAAATAAAGAGGTATGGATGTCTTAAAGTTGCAGAGAATTAAGATCCGGACAAAAAAAAAACTAAAGGAGGTGTTCTTAATAAATTAAGTATAACACATACTAGGAGATAAAAGTGAGTTAATAAGAAAGATTTGTATTTTTTTTATAATATATCTCATTTTATTACTTGGTTGTAAAAAGATTTGTACTTTTCTCAATAAATTGAGTTTATAAGAAACAATATTACTTTTACATAGCTGTTCTCAAATTTTACATAATGCATGTGGGGTGAATTTTTTTTGTGCAAATCGCTTGAATAACATCTAAAAATGTCATCGTCTCTTTTCGAAAAGATGCAAGTTCAGCACACTTGAATAGCATCTAAAAAAATATCGTGATGTGCCCGGATCCTTTTGTTAAAAAAAAATATATAGTTTGATGATAGCAAATATATATTTTTCTTTATTTTCATACCACATATATTGTTATCTTATTGATTGTATATTATGCAATAAATTATCGTTACAAACTTTCTCATGATGCGATTTTTTTTTCTGATTCAACGGTGGCTTCTAATTTTACTATTTTGTTAAATCACCGTTGGATCAACGATTTTCAAAGTAACTTAATAAATAGTAAAACAAATCAGAAAAATATAAAATTTTGTCTCCAATAACATATTAATATGGAGAACAAGATGAACGGTTCCGATCGACCATTTGGGCATTGAAAACACAAAAAATGAGTTATAAAAACTGTTTGTTTATCTTATGCCGATCAAATATGCGGAAAAAAAACAAGATATATTTAATGTTTTACAAATACTGCGATAGAAAATATTTGTTGTTCGCTTTTTTATTTTATATTGATTGAATGTCCCAATCGGAACAATATACATATGTGCATTGTTTTATGATGATCATCTGAAGAAAAAAAATATTATAGCTGAAATTTATTAAAAGTATTTTAAGCACGTCTTTACAGCTCTAATTGCCAAAATGCAGTTACTTCACGATTTAGAAGTTTCGTGAAGGCATTTGTAACGCGTTTGTTTCTTGATTATTACAATATATAGTACTAAAATAACGAACGCGTAAATAGCCGTAAATATTGACTACACGGATATAAATAACTATCCCGTGCTAAACTTTATCTTCCACGTTGTTTATAAAGGTTTTATAATAATTATTTAGTAAATATAAATATTCTGAATAATATATAGGTTTCAACATATTGTCTTGCACATAAATTACCAAAATTTTAAATAACCCTTAGCTAGATATAAATAATTCAAATAATATATATATTAATATATTATTCAGCAGGTATAAATAAATAACAATTATGTATAGACTTCTCACGTAGCTATATTAAGTATGACGTTTGATAATATAACATAGTCGACATTTACTATTTTTAGTTAAATAATTTAGGAAAAATATATTATTCTATTTCTCAACTTTTCTAAAAGTGTTAATTTAGTTCTTAAACTTTTAACCTTAATTGAACCATTGAAACAAAAAAATTAAGTCGGTCTTCAAACTTTTAAAACAAAATATAGTCAATTTGGTCCTAGACTTTTATCTGTGCTAATTTTTTTTTTGGCTAAAAATAAAAATCTAGTTCTTATTTGCCTTATTTGCTTTATATACCGACTAGAAAAAAAAAAAAAAAAAAAAAAGAGGTTCGGAAAAAAACCTAGATTACAAAAGCTTTTTAAACAGATTCAATATGATTGAATCATTCTGAAGTAAATAAAAATAACAAATAAAATTATAAAACAAAAAACAGAGAGTAATGAAATAATATATCTGCCCTAAGTTAATCCTCGAGTTTTTAAGAAAGAAGTAATTTGGTTCTTTTGACAACTATCGATTGAACGACTAAATTTGATTATTTAAAGAAATTAATTAACTAAGTTTATTTTACAAAAAATTAAAGGACTGATTGTTGTAAACAAAATAATTCGGATTCACTTGGTTCTTTAAAAAGAGATTAAGAAGTCGCACACACAAATTTAAGAATCATAAGCAAGGTTCTAAATAGCGTTTATCGCGTCATAGCGGAAAGCATGTAAAAAAGGCTATAGCGAATAGCGTCGCTATAGCGAAAACTATGCTACATAGCATTTTTTTATATACAAAAATTATATCATATATTTGTACTAAATATCAACATTATCTAAGCTCATAGAACAATAAAAAACATCAAATTGATTATAAACTTATAATATTCATATTGAACCAATACAAAATTCAAATTGTGACTCAAAATATCCATAGTAATACTAATATCATAAACTATCGATCTTTTTTTATTCAAAATATATTCAACATCATGACATAAGCTATCTTTTTTCTATTTAAATTTTAAAATAACCTAGACATCATGGCATAATTAACTATCTTAATCTATTCAAAATATATGTAGTAAGTATCATTTTGTTACTTCAAGAAATATCTTAATATATTCAATCTGAGCCTTTATTTAAAGCCCATATAAATTGAAAAAAAAAACAGCTCATGTTGCATAGCGCACTGTAGCTTTCTTATTTGATTTCGTTTGATGGATCTCTCATTTAATAATTAATAGTTTAATATAATGCTTAGTACGTCAATTGCAACAAAAAAAATCACGGTTAAAATTCAATATGAGTCTTTATTTAAAACTCATATAAATTGAAAAGAAAAGAAAAATCTCATGTTCCATAGGGCGCGCTATTTGCGCTACACGCTATGCGTTATAGCGGACCGCTATTACCACTATAGTGTTTGTAACTCAAATAGCGCATTTTGATGCCATAGCTTAGAGTTTAGGATCCAACACTGATTGTAAGTGAAAATTTTATGGATCAAATTGAAAATTGTCCTTAAATTTATTTTGTCAATCACAATTGACAATTGTTGACATGTCATGTAGGATCTCGTGGACATGGTCTATCAGGGGCGGACTCAATAAAGCACAGAAGGGGGCAGTTTCCCGCCTTGTATTTTGAACTGTAGCAGAAACTTATGGGCCGGTTCTTCTTTTGCCCTCCTCTGATTTTAGTTTGCCCCCCTCTGGCCCGTTACTTATCAGCCCAAACAAGAATAAACTTTAAGAAAATAATTTAACAGCTCAAAAGAAAAAGAATTTAACAGCCCAGTTACTTGAGAAGGCTTTTGTTCTCTCTCTGTTAATTTGAAATAATTTAAAAGAAGTTAACAGCTCAATTCTTCTCCCCTGCGCGCAGAGAGCTCCTCTCTGATCTCTCCCACAACTCTCAAAGTTTACTTCACGTAACAACATAATCAATGAATTGAACTATTGAAATTGCATATTCTAAAAATTGATTTTGCTTCTTTTCTATTTTAGTGCTTTTGGGCATATAAGCTTATAGCAGCTATAAATTGCTTATAGAAATCAATTCATTATTTTTTAATTTGAAAATTTAAAAATTCTCTCTCTGTGTTGTCTAATTTGTGGTGGATGAAAGTTTGAAACTTCAAATTAGAAGTTAAAGAATTGTTAATTTGTAAATTTAGGGCAAAATTTGTAATGGTTACTTATTGAATTTAAATTCGATAAGTTATTTGATTTGATTCTTGTCTTCTTCGACAGAAATCGTGCGTCCACTCCTATGATCTATACGCTAAATGTGCGAATTCTGGCAAGTTTATATCAATAAATCTAGTGAAGAGTATTTGGAAACATTTAAAGCATAAATTAATAAAAGGGAAACAAACGGGTAAAGGCCAGCGATAACTGGCAAATTGGAAGTCGGGCCCCCTCAGGTACCTGAAGGTACAATTACGAAATCCGGACCGTTATTTAACCTGGCACGCTCAAAACGGACCCCAATTTCTTTTAGTCCGGCTGGGATTAAATCTAGACCGTTCTTTACTCATTGAACATCTCACGTTACCTGAGGGGAGATTGATCCAACAAATTGGGCACAGGCAAAATAAAAAAAGGGAGAATTTCATATATACGACTCAAAAACTATGAAATTACGTATGTACCATCCAAATTTATATAATTACATATTTATCATCTAAAAATCTAATAACTCACGTATTTACCTAATTAATAAAAAATGAGATTAATTAAGTTTAAAATTATATAAAATATAATTAATAAGTTATGTAGTTCTTCTCATTCTTTTTCCCTTTCTTTTTTGTGCACATATTTCTCTTCTGTCTTTTTTGACGTAACTTTTCATTTTCGTTGAAACACTCTACTTATCTTTTCTCTCCCGCTTAAATTCGGACAGAAGGGACAACAGACTCGGATATAAGAATTCCAACTCCAGCTTGATCGTCTAAAAACAAGATAACAACTCCAACTCTTTCAACGAAACAATTCAACGATGATATCACAACACGTTATCAAAGTAGTAACTGAGTTTGAGAATCTGTGTTTTGTTATTGGCTCGGTTTGAAATATCTATTTTTAATCTTTTATATTAGGTATAAAGTAGAACGGTTCTAAGGAAAGAAAGAGAGAGCACTAAGTTAATTTTTGATTAATTATAGTTTAAAAAAAATTAAACATAATTAATCTGAGTTTTGGGTATATTTGATATTAAAGTAAAATTGGGTAAATATGTGAGATATTAAATTTTTAGATTGTAAATATGTTATTATAAAAATTTGAATAGTAAAAACTTAATTTCACAGTTTTTGAGCGGTATATATGAAATTCTCCCAAAAAAAAAAAAAAGAGTTCCCTGGACGCGGTGTCAAAGAAAATGTGCGGTCAGGATAGCATCGGTCGTTGATCGTCGTTAGAGAGTAAAGACAACGGAATCAGGCGCGCTAAGCCCCGCTGTCGCTGGGCCCCATCCTTGCGCCACCGTGCAAAGCTACCCACTTCCACTCCCACTCCGCTCACGACTTCCACACGCGTACAGTGCTGCTCTTTAGATTTTCGACAAACCAAACAAAAACCCTTCCCACTAAACCTGGCTTCTTTTCCCTCTCCACTCGACAACGCACTCCGATTAAATCCATGGCGATTAACTCGATTCTGAGGAGACCATCCCGACTTATAGTGTACACAAGGAGAGCGAAGAGAGTACACAAGGATATAGTGTACACAAGGAGGGCGAAGAGAGTACACAAGGAGATTCCAAGGAGATCCTTCAGGCTTCAGAATTCATCCCGCAAGAACAGGTCTACTCAGAGCTTGCGGCGTTCGCCCAGGCTGAAAGCTGCGTCTTTTAGTGAGAACTCCGAACAGAATTGCGGGGGATTGGTGCATATTAGCAAAATCTCAAACGTAGAGGACCTTTTGAAGACTAGATTCTTTGATGGAGTACAAGTTACATGTTATTCTAAGGATCGCCAGGTTTTTATTTTTATCTCCCTACCTCCTATTTTTGGACTCCTTTTTTTGCGTTTTGGTTGTTTCCGTCTATATTTTGTCTCTTTATTTTTGGACTCTTTTTTTTTGCGTTTTGGCATTGATAGGGCAATCTCCTGGGTATTATTAAAGGCGGCGGCTTTTTGTGTGGCTGTTCTCAGTGCGACTACAACGGCGAGGTAGGCATTTTCTTCTTTCTATTTAATTTGATTTTGTCCTTTTAGTCCATATTATGCAAATTTAACGAGGTGAAATGAAGTAGTAAGAAAAATATTTACTCTTTTCATGCGGTCTAGTTACGGCAAAGCCTTCAGAAATAAAACTCGAGAGTGCTAACAAGTACATGCACCCATATTGGCATTGTCCTATTAGTTTCCTGCCTTTTGTTGTATGATTATACCCATCTTTGAATAATATTCTTCTGGTTCTAATTTTCTTTTTACGAAATTAATTGTAAGAAGGCAAGTTAACAGCAATTTGGTAAGTAACCAAAACAGCATTTGAAGTTATCACCAAGGTTAATGTCATCTGAGAATTAGGAAGTCAAGCTCTCATTATAGCAAAAGTTAGAGAAATTACCAGCCGGCAAGGCGAAAGTGTTTGGAGATGCCCGGTAGCACGTGGTCCTGCAATAGCCACGCTAGGACTTTCCCCAAACACCGAGTAGGACTATCTAACTAGTTACAAGTCCAACCCCATTTTATACCAAGGTCTCACGAGACTAAACCTCAGAATTAAAGCAATATTGGTAAATTGCATATATTTATCTTGTAAATAATCAATAATGACAGGTTTTGTCAGCAAAAATGTTTGAGAAGCACGCTGGCGCCAACACCAAAAACCAGGCTGATCACATATTCTTTAGTAATGGATTTAACTTGTACAAAGTATCTCAGATCATCAGAAATATCCCAGAAGAGGATGTATCTGTTAAAATTTTGAAATTGAGGGGTGATTTGAAGCAGGAGCACTTGTCTGAAGAGCTGCGATGTGATCCTACTAATATTGTGACTGCCAGAAGGTACTTTAGAATTAAGGTTTTGTTGTTTTCTGATATTGAGGGCTTTATATTATAAGTCTAGAGCCTTTGCAGTCTCTAATCTGAACACCAAGGGTCATCAACTGACATCATATTAACAAGGCAACAAAGATGGAAAATCGGATCACATGCATTGGAAAAAAAAATTTTGCTTCTTTGATCTTTTAATCAAGAATTCTATGAACAATGTTCAATTGTTAAATAAAAAAATACAATATTTTACCCATGCTTTTTTTATGCAGGAGTAAAAGGAAAAGAAGAGAGACAGGATTTCAGAGATCGGTCAGTCCTTTTTAACTTTTAGAATCCTTTTATTATACGTTACGTAGTTCTTTATTTTTCCTTTTCCAGATTAAAGATCCTTAATTATTTTTGCTTAAACTGTAATAGATTGCGTCGGTGGAAAATGACACGTCAAAAAAATCAAGGAAATTATTAAGATCGGAAGATGCAGTTACTAATAAAGAACTTAATGTAGAAGAAATTGTTTGTGTGAAAGATCTTCTCAAGACCGGCTTGTTTGAAGGAGCTTCTATTACCTATATTTCAGAGAAAAAACAGGTATATTTGATCTACTTATTTTATGTACAATTTTGTTCTTAGTTTTACTGGTGGGTTTCTAACCAATAATTGGTGCACTACTAGGTCAAGCTTCCTGGGATAATCGAAGGCACTGGTTATGTTTGCGGTTGTCCCATGTGTACTTATACTGGAGAGGTAACACTTTCTGTTTTTCTTATATCTTTTCTCTCTGGTCATAATGTGAACTTGTTTTTTTTGAGAAACTGACAGCAGCTGTCAGGGTAGTGAACTTGTTTTTGTTTGGTGGTTCTTTTGGACTATTAACATGAGTGAACATATATTCTCAAAGAACTTATAAAAATTACTTTTAGGATGTTACATCAGTGTATGTGCATTTTTCTTTTCCTTCAGCTGTAACATAATCTATTGTAATACAAAGATTGTTTACCTGCAGGCTTTATCAGCTCGGAAGTTCAAGGAGCATGCCCAATGCAAAAATTCGAACCCAAACAATTGCGTATTTTTTAGTAATGGGATTAGCATTTTTGAAGTTGCCATGAAACTGAAAGGCATCCATGGAAATGCTCTGAAGAACAAACTCGATAAAATTATCAGTGAAGTGGAGTTTGTTAAACAATATACTAATGATGAGTTGGAGAAAGACAAGTCATCCGAAGGTTCAAACCACTTGCAAAAGTCATTTGAAGGTTCAAGGCAAGTTCTCAAATGTTACAGGCGGTGAGCATTTCTTTCACTCAAGTTTTATCTATTTATTTATTGAAGATTTAGTCAAAGTGTTTTTGTTTCTCTCCTTTTGATAGCAAGTGATTTTCATTTACCCTTCTCCATTCCATTGTGGAGACATTGTCAAAGTGTGTGTTGAGAGCATGCTGACATCTCTTGTATTCCAGTGTTGCATCTGACGAGCAATGGATGCTGACATGCTGACATCCTTAATTGCTTATCATGATTTCTTATTTTTTATTCATATTTTCTTTTTAAAGGTATACTCCAGAGAGGTATCTGATGGACGTCCAAGGTCTATTGTCAACTGGGCTTCTAGAAGGCTTCAGAGTGACTTACATGAGGAGTGAGGTACTGGTTTAAATAAGATCTGTTCTTCTTATCCTTCAGCTCTTGTGTTGACCTCCAGTTTTGCTGTCTGATGATATTGTTTCCCTATTCACCTATTCTGGTCCTCTGGGTTTTGTTGTATGTATGAAGAATTTGGGGGCTGGGGGATTGGGTACAGACGCAGTGGCTAAGGGGAACAGTCAGCACTGTGTGTTTTTAGCTTTCTTTCTCTCTTGGTGTATTATTTGAAGTGGTGGTTGTAATATTAAATACTATTTATATGGTTTCAATGAAATATAGCCAACGATCCAAGTAGGCACTATTGTGGAAGAAAAAGTAAATATAGCACAAAACTATATAGTTGATTTTTAAAACTAGGATTAGTTTATTGAATGAATAAATAAATAGAGCTTATATCAATTGTACGAGTATAGAGGATATTGCAGAGATACATTGTAAGCCATAACTTGTTATTTTCGTTGATTTTAACAATTTACAGGCAAAGCTGGCGGCATATATACGAGGTGCCAAATATGAATGTGGTTGCTCGTCATGTAATTATACTAAAGTGAGCACACAAAATCTGTATGCTTGATTTTGTTCGCAATCAACATTTTGACTTGTCTTTTTGCTTTCCATACTTTTAGTTGGGTTCGAAAAGAGCTTACTGCCCTAATACTTGATAAACCAGTATTTTGTAATATTTATAATCTGTAGGCTCTGCCCTCAGAATGGAAGTTTGTGAAATTTAATCTAATAGAGCAAATTTAAGATGACAATCCATGTTCACATCTGTAAAATTTAAGCTAATAGAGCAAAATGGTCATAATAAAATGACGAGCTAAACTTAAGCTTTCTCACTATTGTAGGTTATAACAGCAAGAGAAATTGAAAGACATGCGAGTGAGTTTTCAGATAACCCTAATGAGAACCTATATTTGGAAAATGGGATGACACTTTGCCAGCTAGTGAAAGAACTTAAAGGAACACCTTTGTATAATTTGGGCAGCTCTCTTCAAGAAAAAATCAAATGCCATCCCAATTATAACTCCTTTGATATTTGGAAAGGTGACTTTTTTTTAAGTTCTCTGTATTTAACTCCTTTGTATAGTTCAGTACTGCTATCAAACTGTTGGATTCCCTCTTCACAAGGTCCATTTCGGATAGAACCACATTTGGGCCATTTGGGCTTTATCTGAGCGAGGACCACAAGATTGAATGCTGAAAAGTAATACTCAGGGAACCAAGGGATCTACTTAGCTGTTAAGGTCAGGTACCTAGAGTGCCTACAGGGAGCAAATTAGGAAACAAGAAATTAAGGAGAGAAAAAGAGAGTACACAAATTTTAAGCACTGAGATATAATGTGGTTTGTTTTCTAAATTCAGCGGAACATTCTATGTCCGACCCAGAACCAGTTTTTTCTTCTGCTACATGTCTCCTTTTAGCCTCTTTCTAGATTGTGTTGACTATCATCCTAATTTTTGTTTTTAGTAAATTTTATTGTTCCATATTTGGAGAGGGTATTTTGTTTGCTATTTAATTCTGTATATCAGGAAGTGGTTTCTGGTGACTGGTTCCCAGGAAATTCCCTCAGATAAAGCATTATCTTGTTTAGAGAGCTAAACAACCACCGTCTTCTATCATTAAAGGCTTCTGATTAATTTTTTTTTAGTCATCCTTTTATTGCTGCTGCACAAGTGATTTATATATATATATATATTTTTTTTTTTTCATATTTCCTAGGTTCTTTTAAGATGGGTGATGACTCTCCAAACTTCAGGTCAGACTCTGAAAGACGACCACAAGATAATAGCAGGCACTCTTCAGTTCAGAGGTACGCTCTCTTCCTTCTTCCTTCTTCCTTGTATTGTGTATTTGTGTGCTTGCTTGCATCGGGATGCCATGCAAGTGTGCCTTGTGGGGTTATTCAACTTGCAATTACTAAATGGCACTGGGGATAGTAGATTATTTGACATATCTTGCAAAACAAAGTTTAGTGAAATTTTACATATATGCAAATCAATAATTTTTTTTATGGTTCAGCTGTGAATTATGTTCGTTTTACTGACACAGTATATCAAGGGATGAGGTCTCAGTCTCAGAACTGACCAAAAACACTGATAGGACTGCAAATGCTTCTCATGTGGGTGATGATTATATCACGAGAAACCTCGACCGTAACTCTTATCAATGTTTAAACCAACCTATCGAATCCACCAACTCAAACTTTCAACATTGCCCGGTTTCAAAACCCATTACTGTTAGCCATTTAGCTGAAACCTTTACAGATAGTGTTCCAGAAGGCATTGATGATCTGGCTAAAGGTTCATTTCCAAATAACATCATTGAAAAGTGTGTTTTCCTTTTCTCTTCTTTCTTTTTATTTTAATTGTTACTTGTGGGCATTGGGATCTGCAGTTAACACTAGATGGCATCCCATATATGGTAAAATCTAATTGACAGTATAATGTTGTTCTATAATTTTTTGCTGTTAGAAAATACTAAAATTCTGCAAGTGGCAAAAATATTGTTCTCGACAACCACAAAGGTGCGGTTGTTGACAGAAACCATTAATGAAACTGGTACACAAGTACATCAGCATTATGTTATAACTTAACCCTGGGCTCTATTATTTTCAAAAACAGTAACTCAAGGGTGCAGGCGTCGATCTCAGAAGCATCCAAAAACAATGATTGGATGGTAAATTCTTCCCATGTGAGAGACAATAATAGCCTGAAGAACCTCAACTTTAACTCTGATCAATGTTTGAACCAACCTAATGAATCCACCAACTCAAACTCTCAACAATGTTCAGTTTTTAAATCTACTATTGTTACTGATCCAGCTGAAACCATTAAAGACAGTCACTCAGAAGACATTAATGATCTTGCTAAAGTTTCAGTCACAATGAACACCTCTGAACCATTCAATGTGAAACTTAATACTGCACCTGGTTCATGTGGTCTTGATAGTCCTGGTGCATCTATTTCAGAAGGTACAAGTGTTGTTTCTAAGGGTGGCATAAATATTGGTCGGGATGAATGGCCTTTGGATCGTGTTACAAGAAAGAGCAGGTCGCAGAGGATTTTCAAATTCATAAAGCGCGACTACAATTTTCATGCTGGTCCTAGTTCATTGACCGGAAATACTGTGCAGAAGGTTAAGTTTGAATTCTCTAGTGTGGAGTCTATGACAGCTTCTGATGCTACAGAAGTAGCCACAGCAGATCCTGATTATAATCACCTTGAGAGTGGATCAGAAGAAGGGTAGGTAGATTCACATTTAAAATTATTCTATTTGAAATTTAATCTGAAAGAGTTACTTTGCATTTCTCTTATCTGCGACTTTTGCCTAGAAATCAATTTCTAAATTAAGGCAGTTATGTTGGGATAGGTTACCTGAAACCCGTTTTAAAATTTCTAAATCAATTTCTAGTGGAGAGTCTACTACAGCTTCTGATGCTACAGAAGCAGCCACAGCAGATCCTGATTATAATCATCTTGAGAGTGGGTCAAAAGAACGGTAAGTAGATTCACATTTAAAATTATTCTATTTGAAGTTTAATCTGAAAGAGTTACTTTGAATTTCTCTTATTTGCGACTTTCACCTAGAAATCAATTTCTAAATTAAGGCAGTTATGTTAGGATATGTTACCTGAAGCCTGTTTTAAAATTGCACCTTTTTAGGTTGACAGATGAAGAAAAAACTTCCTTGATTGGCGTAACTGTGAAGAGGAGGTATGGTGATTTTCTTTATGCTATTGCTAGTTGTATTGCTACCCTAATATTATAAACACTAATGGTTTCCCATTAGTAATACTAAATGTGCAAACAGCCCTGCTACTATAACTGTAAAATAAAATTTCAGAGATGTGCATTTGCACAAAAGGATTTTTGAAGTTGGTGGTCTCCCAGATGGAACTGCGTTAACCTATCAGCATCATAATAAGGTACTTTTTTTTTGTGCAAGTTTTGAAGTTCCAAGTATCTGAGCTTCTAAGTTTTTAATTTTTGCTCCACGGGCACTTTAATTTGAAGTTGTTTAAATTTTCTTTACAGGTTCTACTCTTTGGTGTCAAACAAGGGAGTGTTATTAAATGTGCTTGCCACAATAATGAGGTAAATTTTTATCACGGAAATGAAGAATCAGTACCTTCCAAAAAGATGCTGTATTTCTTGGTAGAGTAAAGCCAGAGTGGAATAAATGTGTCCTGTCATTCAAACTTCCAAAATAGTGTTATATTCTGTTTCTTTATAAAAAAAATTAAGCCCTTATATATAAATGAAAACATTGATTCTAGTAATTCATTTTAACATGCTCAGTTTACACCATCACAATTTGAAGCTCATGCTGGAATGGGTCAGAGGCGTCAACCGTGAGTTACTATGACTTTTATCACACTTTCTGTTATTGTCTGGTATACTGTTTCTACTGAAGTGATCAGAATTTAATAATTTTTCTGATTATCTCAGGTATCGAAATATATACAATTCTGATGGAAAGACACTTCATGAATTATCCCTGGAACTTCCAGATGTTCCAAGATCAAGTTCAGGTTGGTACCCTAAGTTAAAGATGTTATGATTTTCTTACCATTTTTTTTCCTGCTGAGCTTGTGCAGTAAAACTTTGGATAACACTAACCGGGGCGGAACTATAAAATTTAGATTGGGGGGGGGGGGGGGGGGAGGGGGGTGGTGTGCTAAAATGTAAAATGCATAATATGTGAAAATACATAACGTGCGGTCATTGGGATTTGAACCCTAGTCTCCACAACCATTAGGCTACAAGCACACATTTAGCATTTCATGAGGGGGATTAAAATATATAAAACTTTTTAAGAGAAATGAAAATTCAATTAAAATATCAATATATGTGATTAAAAAATTTGAAATCATGGGGGTGGCTAAGCACCCTGGGCTATACCTAGATCAACCCCTGACACTAACCTTCTTCTATCCTTCTCATGTTTAATAGGAATGTCATATTCAAGGCCTATCATACATGTCCAACGTAAGAAAGGTACACTGGATCATACAATATATATCATTGAAAAACGTAGACTGCAAGTTACTACAATTTAATAGATTAAAAAACATAGACTGAAAAACGTGCTGGCTTTTTTTGCTTGTTCTTTGGTGGCACTTCATTAGGCAATAAAATCAATTTTCTAATAGCTGACATCTTGGGTTAAAAGCTAAGCTCGTGAATGTGTTTTTCTACTGGATTCTGCAGAACATTATTTTCCAACAAGCCGTAGATTGAAATATGTTCTACAGTCTCACAAAGGTGTTTCTGTTCAATGCACTATCTGCAAGTAAGTATAGCTCGCAATGTTGGTTTCATCTTAGTTGTTGAAGACTTGAAGTACTTTTACATGTATATATTCCCCTGTTTAAATAGGGAAAGACGTGCCACTTTGGGAGATGAAGCAGACCCAAAATTAGTAATTTTCTGTAACCAAGTATGCTTCCTATCTGTCTCCTGTTTCAATGCACTCTCTCTCTCTCTCTCTCTCTCTATCTGTCTATCTATCTATATATCTATCCATCCATCCATCTATCGTGCGTGATATGTGTGAAACTTCTAAATAAAACTAATAGGAGCTTTTGATGTACGTTTTCTTTTATTTTTTTCAGTGTGACCAAGCATACCATATTGGTTGTATGGAGGATCAGGAACTCTTAAAAATAGAGGTGAGCTTTATTTTTTAAAGCAAAAAAAGACAGAGATGATAGACATTGTGCTATAATCCTTTCTAATGCCAGTCTCTTCACAGGATGTGTTTAATGGCAACTGGTTTTGCTGCACCGATTGCACTTGGGTTCATGACAGCTTGAAAAAAATATGTGCACTTGGTGCCAAGCCCGTGCCAACTCCATTTTTCGATTTGTTGAAGAAACCTCACACCACTGAGAATAATTTAGCCAATTTATCTTGGCAAATTTTTAGAGGAGGTAACACTGAAGATCAAGTGTTGCTCTCGCAATCTCTACAGTTCTTAAAAGTAAGTCCTTCTGCCATGCTATGTTTCTGGAAAAAGTAGTTGTGTATGTGTGTGTTTTCAGGATTTCCGTACTTTCTGCGAACAGTCAATCAAAATCTTGCCTTATTGTGCAAGAAATAGCCCAGGTTTGTTATATACATAAACACGAGTCATTTGTAGATTACAGTGAATGATCCAACAGCAAGTTCCATTTGAACTTTGGAGTAGTTCTTTTCCTTGACCCTCCTCCCCCATCCCCCACCCAGAAGAAACTTTAAAGGGGTTAAGACAAGGAGAAGGGAAAAAGGAAGCAGAATTTGGGATGATAAATTTGCTAAATTTCTTCTCTTTAATATCAATTTGGAGGTTAAATGCTGCTTACTAGTAAGTTGGGCTTTTATGGGTATATGAAATTAAACACGACTCATTTATATTGACTTTTCACTTTGTTGGTCTTTCTGTGAAGACAATAATAAAATCATAGATGCTTTCAGCAAATATAAATAAATGATGGGCTTTTAGCAAAAGAAACTGTCTCGTGATATCAGTTTAAATTGCCTTTTTAAGAAATGCTACTTTTTCGTGTTCATATTGGATGTCATACCCAATGGGTATTGTTACATAATTTTGTGGGGGAATTATATGATCTGTAAAGTATTAAGTGGAGTACTGGCTAAAGCTTTTCTTGTTGCAGAGTGTATTCAAACCAATTCTTCTAGGAAGGCAGGAAATGTTACGACAAATGGTTTTTGGGTATGCAGTGCTTTCTGATATATGGTTGCACATATGTTCAATTTTTGTTGGTTACGTGAATTCAATTATGTCGAGTCTATTTTTTATTTGTAAAGGTCTAATTTGATTCATGCAGAAAACAAGTGGAAGGAACCGGGCTTGATTTTCGTGGAGTGCATTTTATAGTGATAAAGCTCGAGTAATGTGCTTCTCCATTTAGATATTATTTTTTTTACTTTATTCACTATAAGTTTGGTTCTATGGTCTTTCTTCAATGATTCTGATATATCCTGTGATTATTTTCATTAATTCAGTGGGGAGATTGTCTCTATTGCGGTTCTACGAGTGTTTGGCAAATACATTGCTGAGCTTCCTTTAGCAACGACATTTAAAGTACAGCGACAACAGGTAAGACTGGCCGACTGTTATGCATCTGCATATATTGAGATATGGCTGAATCAAGGCTCACCGTAGATTTGTTTCCCTTTTTATCTTAATATTGTCTTGAAGATATCATTTTGTCATTATGAAGAAGTTGGCAATTTCATAGCAAATAATGTTATGGGAGCCTGCACTGTGTATATCACATTCACATGCCATTATTATACTAAAAGGATCATTTTATTTTGGGCAGGGTTACTTCCGGGTGCTTCTCAATTTGATAGAAGAGCTACTACGTCTGTTGCAAGTAAGGCTGCTTGTATCTCCTGTGCCCAACAAAATGCAATCGATTTGGACTGACAAGTTTGGCTTTGTTAAAGCATCAGACCAGAAAGTAATATCTCTATTTCTCTCTTCTTCTTTAAAAAAGAAAAGAAAAAAGAAACTGGCAACTACTGGTGATGTCTTACTCTCTTTCTCTCTCTCAAATGATAAATACCCTTGTGCATGTCTGCCACTCGTTCAGGTACAAATGCTGAAGGAGCAACATGGTGTGATGCTTTTTGAGGATAGAGCTGTATTGGTGAAAGAAATTCAAGCTGTTGATGACTAAAGCTGTGCTGATTTTTTATGTTTTTAAATTCAAATCCGTTTTGGACTATTAGTGGATGTAAAGTATGCGAGTCATGTGCAGTTTTGACTCTTTAGTTTGTATATATAGTGTATGTTAGGCTTCTGTTAGAGATATGTAACAATTAGAGTTCCTTTTGGCCCAAGTACTAGTATTTCCGTGGGAAATTATCAACTTTTTTACTCTGCTGTTTCTACGCTGTTGTTGTTTATCCAAGCTCAAATACTTGCTGTGCAATGTGCATGCCTGATTGTTCATTTGTCAAGAGCATAACCAGCTACTAGATCAACCATTGTTGGCTTCAATTCATCAATAAATCTTTACACGTTTAATTAGGAAATAACTAATGTATATGGCAGCTTCTGCTAAGACTGCTATGGATTTAAAAAAAAAAAACTATATGGTGTACTACAAAATTGTATGGCTTTAATTTTCAAAATATGTGCTAGCATTGCTCGGAAACAAGCAGAGGCACTTTTTGCCGATATCAAAAATGGAATTAAAAACAGTGTTTGTTGTATAAAATATGCCAAAACTCTGAGGTCTTGTAACAAAGGATGAATGAATAATTATTTTTTCTATAGGTGTTAGTATCTTGCCCATGCTTTGCTACGGGTTGAAAATTTAAACATAAAATACAACAAAAATGCAAATCATGTCAAATATTTTTCATCTTTAATAGTATTTGTTTTTTTATATTTTTTTATTTCTTGCGCAGTGAAATAAACTATTTTGTCTTTACTTCTTTGTCAAATATTTTTCTTCTATAATAGTATTTGCTTTTTTATATTTCTTATTCCTTGTGCAATGAAATAAACTATTTTGACTTTACTTCTTTGTTAAATATAATGGTAATCAATATTTTAGAGAATAAACATGTTAATTACTTTTTATTTTGTTGTCATCAATAACATAAAAAGAAAGAAAGAAAGAAATGTTATCCATTAATTGTTTTTATGACATCATTCAAATGAAGAAATTGCAAGGAGAAAATCAGTGTAACAACTTCAACATAATAAACACCAACCCATTGCAACATAAAATCACAAACATAAAACTTTTCATCTTAACCGTTTAAAATCCAGTAAATTAAATTATAGTCGTTGACGGATCATGACACTTACGTGCTTGATATATGAGAAAGAAGAAAGATAATTACCAAATCAAAGAAGATCAACATAAAACAAGCACCTTTCATGGTAGCTTATAGCAAAACGTTCTTGCTGAACACCAAAAATAAGGGGTCCAAAATAATAACATGAATGCTTACAGTTCAACCTGGGCCAGAGTTTATTCAGCAGGTCTTTCTGATCTTATATGATCCTGAATAATTTTTAGGATTTATTTCCACAAGCAAAATAGTATTAGCCTTGAAATACAACAACACATGAAAGAACATCCTCAGAGATCAATAGTATGGAAAAGTGAAAAAATCAAAATGATACCTGAGCTTTCCCAGTGAATCAATCATCCATCGACAGTCACAGACTACTGATCTGAAGGTACAATTCTGCTGTGCACATAAACATTTAGTAAATAGTGTCAACTTAATTTAATTATATAACAAGGATAAATGGTGTCAGCTTAATTAAGCTGCATCTATGATCAACTAACCACACCAACCAATGGTTTTGTTTGAGTTAACACCGCTAAGAATCTGATTTGGGTTGCCTGACAGTGGCTTCCTGTTCTTTTTGTTTAGCTGGGTCGACAAAGATGACCCATCCATCGAGGAAATGTCCATTCATTCCTTTTCTCGCCTCTTCTGCCTCTTCTATAGTACCATACTTGACAAAACCAAATCCCTTGGAGCGCCCTGAAGCCCTATCTGTTATTACTTTAGCTGCATGCAAACAAAATAAAATTTGTAAAATGCCAACTAGGCATTAATGCTCCCAAAGTGGAAGAGCACGAAATTTGTCAATGAATGTAAGATGGAGCAAAAAACTAACCTTCCAGAAGCTGACCATACCGTGAAAATGCTTCCTTAAGTTTCTCATCCGTTGTTAGTCTTGATAAACCTAATTTAGTCATGCAAATAGAACCTCAGTTAAACTATTAATTTTATGCCCCCGATTTACCAAACTGGACATGTTCGTATGATTGTATAAGCAACTCGGCAAGTATTGAAGTAATTCAGGAATTAAACAGTGACTGAAGCGGTTAATGGAGAAAAGTGCGCAAGCAAATTAAGACTAACAATTTAAGAGAAGCGATCTAACCGCTAATGAAAAGCTTGGGCTTGGTGATAGGAGGGAGATTGGAGTTGCCGATGTCTTCTTCGCCGAAGGGGAAAGAAGAGCTATGGCAAGCAGAGCAAGCGGAGAGCTGATATAAGGATGGAGAGAATGTCGTTCTGAGAAGGCGGCGGAGAGCGGCGTTTGAGGCTGACAGTGCCATCTCTTTCTGACCTTCGACAGTGAACTTGATTGATGCAATGCAGTGCTAAAGCCCTAATTCAGGTTTAAGACCAAGAGAGGGGTTGGCCGTTGCGGTTTGGGTATATTCATTTTTCAGTCAATTAATAGTTTAACACCGAGAATTCCAGATCCAATAACTGGTATGGAATCCGAATAGATCCAATTCAGTATATTTGCATCGCGTCGAGGTTTAATGGGTACGGATTGGACTTAATTCAGTTGCTGATCATTTCCGGCCCCTTCTTCGGTAAGCCCAATTGGGCCCATACTTCGACGGGGTTTGCCAGTATTGGGCTATTAGCATTCCATAAATATAAATATTAGCTAATATAAACAGATACTGTATTCGCAGATCAAATAGTTTCCAATTATTAAATGCCATAAACATATAATATACTCGCAGATCAAATAGTTTCCGCTCATGGAAAATTAAATTGAAATCAATCAATCAGGAAACTTTTTAACAGAGTTGAAATAATATATTCTTGTAATCTTGTTACTAAATTTTCCAACAAAATACGCATGCGGGTCCCATAAACATCCATTTTTTAACCTTCCCTCTCCTTTCATTTTCCTCCCCTCTCACTTCAAGATTTCAATTTAATTATAGAAAATTTCAAATTTTCAGCATTGGATGATTCTTAAAAATTATTCTTTATTTTTTATTAGTTTTTTCTGTGTAGAAATTTAACAAAATACAGTATTAAATATATGTCATTTCGAAACTTTAATAGGAAAACATTAATGCTATATTTTAATTTTTTTAACATTACCAATAGTTATAAAAACTTGGAATTTCAAATAACGAAAATTAAAAAAAAATTCTATTTTAAAATATTTGTGTAACTTTTTGCTGAATGGTGAAATGATTGATTCTTTTTGTGAAACGTTGTACTGTTTAATTCTGTTATTATGCTGGAATTAATCTCAAATAAGGTACTCCACGTAGGGGTGAAAACGGAGCGGATAATGCTGATACTATATTCGTATTCGTCGGATAATGAGCGGATACGGATAGTAAATGGATATCAAAATT
Source organism: Carex sylvatica (assembly GCA_964058845.1). Taxonomy (NCBI): domain Eukaryota; kingdom Viridiplantae; phylum Streptophyta; class Magnoliopsida; order Poales; family Cyperaceae; genus Carex; species Carex sylvatica. The sequence continues at coordinate 331,500 of CAXKVR010000138.1, forward strand.
CAAAACCAAATCCGCTTTAAATAGATACGGATACGGAACGGATAATCCACGGATACGGATTCGAATACAGATATAAAACGAATAATAGTCGGATAATTAAGATATATGAACTTCTAAAATACAAATATTAATTAATAAAATTTAAATATTAAAACAAATAAATAATTAATCCAAAAATTTGAACCGATTTGTTTATTTGAATTCACATGGAGAAAATTTGAACCGATTTGTTTATTTGATACATCTAACCTCTTAGAAACAAAAGTAGGCCTAAAGACAAAAGTGCATTTAAATATAATAGCCCAAAATTCCAGCCCATTAATTTGTTATTGGAATCACGATTCACGTGTGTCTGATTTTGTTCATATGCTCTCTTAGTCCCACCTCACTTGATAACAATAGAGAGGATAAGTTGAGAGGTTATATAACATGTCCTACTCAGATGGCAGAGAGCAACTTTCTGAACGGGTCCGAAGCCCAAATAATGGGATCCGATTGGAATCCGGATAAATCAGATATCCGCTCCGTTTATAGATCTTTGAACGTATCCGTATCCAGGTATTTTTTTTCTCATTTAGTAATTTATCCGGATATTATCTGTTCTGTTTTATTCGAATACGGATAGTAAACAGATTTGATTTGGAGCGGATTCGAAGCGGATAATTCAGCTCTGTTTTCAGCCCTAACTCCACAACAATCCGGAGGAATCGCTATACTTTTCAATTCCCTTCTTCTTAAAGTACGTACCCTTTATTATGCTGGAAGATAATTGATGACAAACTATAATATTTTCCATCATCCGATTGTATTTGTTTGCTTATTACGGAACAACAGATAATGATTTCCTAAGTCACAAATTTAGTGATGTCTGTCATGGGATCTTTGAGATGAGATTTGACAAGAATGATAACACTTTTTCTTTTTTTTTAAAGTGGAAGCTCATGAGTATGGATACATATGAAATTGATTACAGAAATATGTTGAAATAGATATTCAATTGTATTGAAAGATTAGTTGTGAGATATTATATTTTTCTTTTTAAAATGTTTGAAATTATACAAATAAAATAAATTCAGTAGTTACATACATTAATTATTAATTATTATTTTTATAAATTATAAATATTTTTATAATTAAATAAAAAGTATTTAATGAAATGGGAATACATAAAATAAGAAATAAATATGTATAGACAAATAAAATCAATAATACATAAACATTTATAAAAAATTATAAAAGAATAAATATTTATAAACATTTGTAAACAAAGTATTTAAAATGTGCTGTAGATGAAAAAAAATTGTAACGTCTGACTTGGCTGAAAAATTGATAGGGGTGAAATATTGTTTTTTTCTATCACTTAATCTAAAATATTATTATTTATTGAATTACAGATGCTTATTTTTTTTTATAGAATTAGATTTATTTATGTTATTTTACTTGTTTTTTTTGGAGAATTACATATTTTTAGTGTTATTGAGACTAAAACAGTCATAACAAAGCAGCATTCTAGACACAATGTCACATGCGTGTGAATGCCATCATCCGCATGCGATTGAGGGAGCTAGCCGCACAGAAATGCGCCAAAACAACAGAGGGCAATTAATCCTCCAACCATCCATGCGGCTGATTTATTTCATTCGCGTGTGACTCCGGCATCCACACACGATAATTGTCAGATCAGTGGTTACAGCTCTAAACTTGGCAGCCAAGCTCCACTAAGCCCACTAACACAATATGGACGAATAGGAACTCTTCTCTTCGTCAGGCCAGAGAACTCAACATATAACATATATTGTATATAGGATAGATCTATGATTCTCTAAGAGAGGCTCGTGCAATTTAGAATAGGATATACAAGTAGAATAGCATAGTCTCTACTAGAAGAAACCATCTAGGTGTACTTCTATCTCTATTTTGCCGCTTTTATTCATATCTCATGTATCTTTTATTGTTGAACCCGTCATAAGCGGCTAAGCAACTATTTTATAAGGTAAAAACATGTAATCTTGAATTCTTATGAGTTATAGAGGTTTATTTATACTTATCATTTGCGTCTAATATGAATTATTAATGCATTCTATTATTTGTATTACTATCTAACTTTGTGTGTTTAACTTCGACACTATGAAGATGTACACTCCATGATAGACGTAAATAGAGTTAACCGGTAGAAATAGAATACAATTATTTTAGATTCAATAAGAAAAATAGACGTTCTTATTAATCCCTTGTGATTTGATCTCAATTAAAGACCTATTGGAATGTAGATCTGCTCTATTACAAAAAAACTCTAAATAGATTCCACTCTAATATATTAAAAAAAATTACGTCATAACAAAAAATCCAGACCTAAGAGCATTTTCATAGTTTTTTTTTTAATTATCGCTTTCAAATCTGATATGGCTATTTTATTCTAAATTGCACCGATGTATTAAAATTTCAAAAACTTATCTTCATTTCTCCATTCTTATATTAAGCACGTAGATGTCATAATCCACCAACAACTCTAATTAAAAAATGAAATTTTAGATTGAATATCAGCCCTTTGATCAAATATTATGATGATATACATCTATTTTACATGTAAAAGCCTAAATTTATTTAGACACATACTTTCTACATGCATATTGTATCATCTTTTTTATTGATCATGATTTATTTTTATTTTTTAAATGTATTTATAGAATTTTGAATTAATTGATAATTGATTGATCATGTCTCTATTTCTTTCTATTTTTGTTATATCATTTAAGGAATGTTATTTACCACTTAAGATGTCATTTTTTGTGAGATTTTTTAATGAACATATTTCAAAAAGATAAAAGAAAAATATACGTCATTTAATATATCATTTAAGAAATGTTAACATTATTTACAAGTAGATGTCAGTTATTTTTTATTCAATAAATACTATTTGCCATTTAATTTAATTTTTTCATAAAAGTGTGTCATTTTGTATAAAAAAAAAATTCTTTCATAACAAATCTCGTTACAACGCACGAATACAATACTCAGATGTATACATGTTAAATGTGGAGTGGTGCATTAACGATACCAACATTTATCAAAGACATAATTAGGAGTGTGAACTGATTTTTGAATGTATGGGATGGAATGAATGCAATTTTCTTATAAAATGGATTATATTCAACAAATTGAAAATCCATAAAATCTGCATATGAAGGATTTTTTTTTTTTTTTTTGGCAAAATTGAAAATCAATGTTGAGTTGTTGATAGTGTGGAAAAAACGTGCCGTGCCGTGATTAACACGTCGTGACTTTGGTCACGTGTTGTGTCGTGATCAAGTCGTGCTGTAACCAAATGTGCCGTGACCATCACTTTAACAAATTTTTAAAATTAGTAACTAATCATAATTCTTGATTTATTACATAATATAGAAATTATAAGGATTTTTTATTTGATCCTCTATAGTCAAAACAGAAGAAATGATGAAATTATACGTGTCTTCCGTATCTTCTGTGTCTCTCGTTTCGTGTTTCGTGCTGTGCTATACCGTGCCGTGTCTTCTTTGCTAACAATTGGTCACGACACGCAAATGATTACGACACGGGACACGCAAGACACGGCACGTATTTGACACCTGTATCGTGCCGTTTTGTGACGGAGCCGGCTCCGGCGTGCCATTTTTCCCACTCTAGTTCTTGACAGATTCTACACTGCACTTCCATATTAGTCCATTAGTTTGTTTTTATTAAGTTGCTCAAATAGGAAAGTTTCTGCATAAGAAATGCTATTAATATGAACCGCTAACGGATTTATGATTTTAAGGTCAGTTGGGTCCGGTTTTTAGGATAAACCAACCGGATTAATTAAATATATCTGAATGTGCGGTCATAATAGCGAACCAAAATAGAAACATGTCCGGTTTGATTTATTTCCGGCCGGACTGTCGGTCCGTTCCGGTCTTAATAACAGTACATTTACTCTCTGATCGGAAAGAGACCTTAAATCCTAAAATGCGAAATGGAAATAGAAATCGTGTTGCGTTCGTGATCGAAACCAGCGATAGCAAGGGAAACGATTTCATTCGACGCGATTTTGAGAGGCACAAATCACACGAAGAAATCGTGCCAAAAGAGTAGAGATCTAGCGAGAAATGATTTCGCCTCGGTGAAAATACGCACCTATACTCGTCTCTCTCCTTTCGCATCCCTGCGCCCGTCATCGATCTTCTCGACTTCTCTTTTTTGGCCTCACTACCAAGCTTCTCCGTGCTTGAGCAAAAAAAGTGTGCTAAATCCTCTTCCTTTCCTTCGGTCTTTCCATCAAATCTCTGTGCTGGAGCCTATCTCTCCTCCTGCCATGGTGAAATTAGCGCTCTATCTTCTTATTTTTCTCAATCGAGATGGATGACATTATTTGTAAATTAAGCTTATTGGTTGGTTTTTTCTGAACTAGTCAATATTGAATTCTTTCATTATACTTATTGGTTTCAATCAATAAAATTCAATTCGAAATCAATATATTTCGTTTCTTTTCATTGAATTGAATTTAGTTTTTATTCCGATCAATATAAATGAAAGTGATTTCATTTCTCCGCAGTACACACCTAAAAAATTCGGATTCTCCCAGGCACCGTAAATCTTTTACAATCACTGGATTTGGACCGTTATTTTAGCTTTACACAGCACAAATAATACTGCCCCCCTGCCCGAAATTTTTATAAATGTCCAAACAAATAATGAAATTACAGAATCTACTCTAGTTTGGAATGAATTTTGAAATCTATCCTATCCGGTTACCTAATAACCAGAATAGACCCTTCTTTTCGGTCATCCAATTTTCGGATTTATTATTTTGGTCCGGTTAATGGTGTATCGGAAAGAATTGAAATTCACAAGGTCCGGTTGATGGTGTACCGAATTTGTGGATTTTGCTTCTTCTTTTTTAAATACAGAAATTTTTTATTTTTTTTTATTTTTATATTAAAATATTAGAAATGTTGAATATATTTTTTTAAAAACAGATGAAATATAATATAATTTGATTTATTAGAAATACTGCAAACTCGGATCAATATTTTTCAGGCTGGATTTTTCGCGGCTGTAAGAAAAATTTATATATTTCTTTATGTGTTATTGAAAAAAAATAAAAATGCTTAGATTCTGAGTTATTGATCTCGGTTCAAAAGTGACTTCTAGGTAATCTAGAAAATATTGTGATCCTTTTAGTACATTTAATTTATAAAAAGTTGTATGTATTTTGAGAATTCTTTTTTAATAACAATCATTAAATAACTAAATTTTTTTTTTCAAAAATATATATAACTTTTTATAAATTAAATGCACTAGAAGCATGCCAATATTTTCTGGATTTACCTAGAAGTGGCTTTTGAATCGGGATCAATAACTCACAATTCAAGCTTTTTTTTTTCCCAATAACAGAAATAAATATATTATGTTTTCTTATAGCTGCGAAAAATTCAGCCTGAAAAATGTTGATCCGGGTTATTTGTTGCAGTCTTTCTAATAAATCAAATTATATTGTATTTCGTCTATTTTCAAAGAAATATATTCAACATTTCTAATATTTTAATACAAAAAAAATTATGTTTCAAAAAAAAAAGCAAAATCTACAAATCCGGTACACCATCAACCGAACCTTGTGAATTTCAATTCTTTCCGGTACACCATTAACTGGACCAAAATGATAAATTCGGAAATTGGGTGACCGGAAAGAAGGGCCTATTCCGATTATTGGGTAACCAGATAGGGTAGATTTCAAAATTCATTCCAAACCGTGGTAGATTCCATAATCTCATTATTTTTTTGGACATTTATAAAAATTTCGGGCCCCTGCGTTATCCCTGAATAGGCACCAACTGGAAGTAATCTGAATCGTCATTTAACTTTTCTTTCCGTCTTCGGAAGGAATGGGAGAGGTAAAGAATAGAAGAAAATGAAATGGAATAGAAAGAAAGATTAACATATTTAATCTCTTTGTGTTTGGATGATTAATGAGAGAAAATAAATTTAACTTTCATTTCCGTCTTATTTTTTGTTTGATTGATTAAAATTTAGGAGGTTAATGAGAAATTCAGTGACTGTTGTAGGTTTGAGAAAAAAAAATTGTATGAGAATTATATATGTAAGATAGATGGTTGGGCATTTGTATCATTTTTTCTAAAAATATTTGTAACAAAATTTATTTTCATCTGTTACACTCCAATTTAAGAGGGAAACTGATTCTATTAATTATAATGATAGAAGGTTATACCTTTCACCTCTTGTATCCTTCATCTTTGATATAATTTTATCAACCAAACACGATTCAACAGAAAGTTTTTGTTCCTTTCCATTCCTTCCCTTTCCGTACTCTCCATCCAAACAAGGTGATAGTAATTGTAAAAAAAATCATTTTTACGGATTCATGGATTTACACAATCGTACTCCACTATTTTTTTTCTTTTTTTTTGAGAATTGTCTGTAAATCTCACACACTCACACATTTTTTTTGTCTTTGATAGAGATCGAATCCACATTTTCTTTGGAAAAGTGGAGTGTCTTTACCAAACTGCACTTGACAGTGGTGACACCCCACTATCATTCGAGTCCGCATCTTTTGCATTAACTCAAAAGAAAATCTTTTCAATTAATGTTTATTGACCGCCTGATTGAAAATGGAGCCCATCTGACCTATGCCTATAATATAGTGGGTCTTTAATATTTGTAAGATCTAATTTGAACAAATTTTAAAATTGATCCAGATACATTAACTCAAAAATTCCTTTTTGAGTTAACGGAGAGGATACGAGTTCCTATCTTTCCTCTCTCTCCAGCAGAAGCGGCAAAAGCAAAATCATTTTGCCCCCTCTTTCTCACCTGCTGCTCGCGCTCACCACTCTCACTGTCTCACCCAATCTGTTTTTCCACCTCTTTCATCTCCGCACTACCTTCTGTTGCATTTGGGGGTCTGATTCGATTAGTCAACACTTTTAAGTGAGAAATAACGGCCTCAGTTTCACTAAAAAAAGAAAAAAGAAATAACAGCCGCATTAGAGAGAAAGCAGCGCCAGGCTCATTAACTTTTAAAACCCTAAAAAAAACCTCCGCACCATGTCTTTGTTTCTCGATCGCTGTATTCCCTCCACACCCCTCCAACTCCGCTATAAACAGGTCCATCCTTTAATGATTTTTAAGCTTTTGTTTTTAGTTTTCACCTCTTTTTATCTGATTTGAGTTCGTGCCTTGTACTGTATCCGTATAGACCATGACTGAATATTAGGTTATGCCTACTCCTAATTTGAGATATATGTTTGGAAAAAGCTCTCAATACCTACATTCTCCACTTCCTATATATTGACCTCTCCATTAACTGTTTATCTACTTAAATATGATAACGGGTTTAGCCCACGACTAAACAAAAGATCTCATAAATTATACAAACATCTTAATAAAATCTAAACTGCCAAAACAACACTCAGTCCCATATTGGCATTGGCATAGGATATTTAAATTGAGATCATGACAGTTTGTACTTTTGCCAGAGCTTGGGTGGCAGAGCGTTTCTGTTTGCTTCTTCTTCTGGTCTCAGATTGACGGTTTGTACAACTGTTGACTTGAAAGCTGAGGTGGCCGCAGCGTGTATCCCAGCTGCACCAATTCTCCTACCAGAGGGATCATGGAAAAAAGTAAGGTTATGTATACATTTTGCTGTGACTTATGGCAAGAGCAAGTATTAGTTATACCCGAACAAAAGGAATATGTCAAAGGTTTAAATGTTGGGCTGAATGATCTATGAATTAAGGAAAATAAATTCATTAGGTGCTGTTCTCTTACTGTATGCAGAACAAACATTTTTCCAGTATACTGATAGGGAAACACAGCTATCGGTACCTTTTATCCTATTGCCCTAATGATATCGGCTTTAGTATAAAAGTGAAGGTGTGTGGAGGTTAATTTGCATTTACTGTTTCTCTTTTCTTGTTGTATGAATGTGTTGTGTTAACAAAATATGAGAAGGTGTGTGGAGGTTAATTTGCTGGAAATTCGTGTAGGTTTTAGAGTGTCAAATTTCAAAAATTTAATCCCTGCCCAATTGGTTGGAACTTCACAAGTCAGTGTGCTAGCACCACAAACTGGCGGCCCCCTTGTAGACTCCAAGAATTACCTCTTCTCTACTTCTTTCTCACAATTTATGGAAGGAAAAAATAGGGTGTGCATAGAGTGGGAAAAATGGCACAGCGGAGCCGGTTCCGTCACGGAACGGCACGGCATGTGTGTCAATTATGTGCCGTGACTATTCGCGTGCCGTGACCATCCTTTGAAACTTTGGCACGACATGGCACATCATGTGAAAAATCTAGTCACGGCACGGCACGTAGTCACGCGAATCACGTGTAATTAGGACGATTAAATGGTGAATCTTGAATAAACTAACTTAAATTATGATTAAATGGCTACGCAAGGCACGTGTGGTCACGGTACGTTTGGGCACGGCGTGACTCACGTGGCGTGACCATTCGCATGCCGTGACCACCCCTTGATATTTTAGTCACGACACGACACGTGAAAAATTAACTTGGTCACAGCACGGCACGAGACCAAATTCACAGCGTGTTAGTCACGGCACGACACTGCATGTTTTTTCCACTCTAGGTGTGCTTGTGTGCGTTTGTGTAATAAGATCAGATGCAGAAGTAATGGAGAAAGTGGAAAGAGTGGATACACGTCTAATTTCGGATCACATGATTGGTCTCTAGGACATGTTTTAACAAATTATCTATTGGAGGAAATAGTTTGATATTGTATGCACATAATGTCCCACTAAATTATCTGATGAAGTCATTAATTCTTAGTAGAAAACCATAAAAATGAATAAGAAATAGCTACAATAGAGAGGTATTACAACGCGTGATATTTGTAGGTCTTTTCATCCTGATCCTGTTCTAAAAGACTGTTCTAAATCACTTTGAATTACCGTTGTCATTTATTTTGTGTCTAACTCTACATTTTATAGGTGGAAGGCGGTGTGACTGCTGCAAAAGGGTTCAAAGCTGCTGGGTTATATGGTGGGTTGCGTGCAAAAGGAGACAAGCCTGATCTAGCTTTGGTTGCATGTGATGTTGATGCAACTGCTGCAGGCAAGAACTTTACTTTTGTTTTATTTTTATTGATATACAGATGGGATATAGAGATCTTCAGTTTATATTTTTTTACAGATGGCAGAAAACCCACTATGTATTTGTTAAAAGTAAAAAATAAAATAGTACAAGAGGACTGCAATTGAAGCAAGAGATTGCATGTCCAGGTTTATCAGGTGGAGTCTTAAGAATAACTTTCCGATATTACGAGTACTTGGCAAAGAATAACTCTACTCTTAGTCAGATATTTTGACACAATATCATCAAATTTATAGTTAATTATTTATTTTTCACCATAATTGTATCAAGCACTTTTTTTCAGGAGTATTTACTACAAATGTGGTAGCAGCTGCACCAATTACTTACTGCAAAAATGTGCTCGGCACATCAACAATGGTACGGTAACTTAAAACTTGTATGTTGCAATTTCAATTGATATCCACTAGGTATTTGATGATGGATTTTATAATTCATCAACTCCAATTTTTTCCAGGCACGTGCAGTTTTAATTAATGCTGGTCAGGCAAATGCAGCTACAGTAAGTTCATCTAACTCCTATTGATTTGTATAGAAATTCAGTATCTATAAGTAAGGTTATATAGTTTTACCTTAAGAGAGATCTAATTGTGCTATAATTATGTTATTCAGGGTGATGCTGGATACCAGGATGCTGTAGAGAGTGCAAATGCTGTTGCTGAGGTCCTTCTATTTTTCAAAGAACTGTAATGATAGTAATCTTGATTCCCCATTAATGCATCAATACTCTTTCTTTGTTTTGTATCTTAGCTCCTTAAAGTGAGCCCAAGTGCTGTTTTGGTTCAGTCAACTGGTGTGATCGGTCAGAGAATTAAAAAGGTGAAGTATATATGTGTTATACCAGCATCATAAATTTACTTTATGTTATTGTCTTGTAATGATCTTGTGCTTTATTTTTCTCTTGTTGTAGGAGGCTCTTCTTAGTTCACTGCCTAGGCTTGTTGGTTCTCTATCATCAACAATCCAAAGGTACAGGCCAACACTTTATTTTTGCTAATATTTGCTAAGGCCATGTTTGGTTGTGGAGTAAGAGGTGGAGTAAACCCCTTACTCCATGTTTAAGGAGCCAAACGAGAAGTAAAATAGAAGGAGTAAGATGGAGTAAGAGGTGAGTTAAACCGGAGTAACTTACTCCACCTAGAGAGGTGGTTTAGCTTACTCCACCAAACATGATTAACTTACTCCACCTTAGCTTGGAGTAAGCAATTTACTCCGGTTTAAAGTTACTCCACAACCAAACATGACCTAAAAGTTTAAACTTGGCAGTTTTTACACCTTTATTCTGGGCCGTGTTGTATGATCTGAAGTTATGTGACATCAATCCATGTAATCTGCAGTGCAAATGATGCAGCAGTAGCCATTACTACCACTGACCTTGTTAGCAAGAGTATTGCTGTCGAGACTGAGGTGTGAATATTATTTTTTCTTCGATTACTCCATTGTTTTTAGAGCCTCAGCCTTGTTGAAGCTTTAATTCTGAAAAGCATCTTTTAGGTGCTTTTCTTATCAAGATTCCAGACTAGCATCAATGACATTAAATTAATTGTTTTGTGGGATAAAGGTTGGAGGAGTTCCTGTCAGGGTTGGAGGAATGGCAAAAGGCTCTGGAATGATCCATCCAAACATGGCTACCATGCTCGGTGTATGCTCTTCTCTCTCTCTCTCTCTCTCTCTACAGGTATGTGTATGTTGGTATCTACTAATTCATTGCAAATTGATATTCAGGTTGTGACGACTGATGCATCAGTAAGTGCCAATATCTGGAGTGAAATGGTTCGAGTATCTAATAGCAGGAGTTTCAACCAGATCAGTGTGAGTCCTATTGGGTCTGTTTAACTTGCTTATAAGAGCTTTGTTTTCCTCAGATGTAAAGTTGAAAAAGTAAATAGATTGATATAGTCGCGCGCACATCTATGCTGAGCCAAGCAACCCAGTATTTAACTGTGTCTTTTTTGGTTGTTATTCACAGCCTCGAGTCAATTTGCATATGTTGTGACTCAGTGTATAACAATTTGGAACAGAAAAAACAAGTTCCCTTTGTATCATGATACAACTGAACATCTGTATCTTGAGTAGATATTTGAGTTTCAGCTTCTAAGAAGTCTCACCAACTTTTATCCTCCTTTTAAAAAAAAAAAAAGAAGCAGCCGCCAACTATGGACCACCTGTTCCTATTAATCGAAACAAGTTTTACACCTCTTACAAATTCATCACAACATAGACTATCAACCCTTCAGAACCTAATAGCAAAAGAATCATAGCAACTATTGATCTCACACTTTTTTGGACTATCAACCCTTATTTTACTCTTCTGTATGATCAAGTGCAGCACCTCCTTCCAGTCCCCTCCTAAAGCACCTGTCCAAGAATGCAATCCAAGTGAAGGCTTTAAGGGCACTTTATTTGCCATTTGATCCCCGTCTCCACACAAGAGCATCTGTCTTGTCAGAGAGGGGTCCCTTTTCATTCAACAGTTGTTTTTTTTCTTTTCTTCAAATCTTCCAATTCATGTTTCAGGTGGCCCACCGTGGCCTTTTTAAAATGCAATGTCAAGTGATGACCATCCCAAACTTCATGAACCAATGCATTGGACTATAAGAGACCTCAAACTGATCTGAAATAGATAATCCAATGTGCTATTACCTATCCATCGATCTTTCCAAATCTTACTTGATTCCCTTTACCCGCCCGAAATCTAGACCCGATTTCTATTATATATTTTTTATCAGTAACTCCTCTATAAAAGGAGACAACTTACTCTATTTTTGTATTTTGTGTTGATCAACTTTTCCATATAGCATGATAAGCTGGGTCCTTAATCTTAAAGAACCATTTGGTTGATAATGCCTTGTTCATCTCATCAAGGTGAATAATACCCATGCCTCCCTGATCCTTTTTCCTGCCTATATTTTTCTATTGTATAAAATGATACATTTTCTTATCTAGAGAGCCTTGCCACTCACTAACTTTTTCAAATTGTTGTTATTTTTTAAGGTAGATAAAGATACAAGTACGAATGACTGTGTCATTGCTCTGGCTAGTGGATTATCTGGTTTGGCTGAAATATCCACCTTTGATAGCGATGAGGCTCTTCAACTTCAAGCTTGTCTTGATGCTGTGAGATTCTCTTAACTTTATCTGCTTGAACATGAGTAGGCCCTGTATCTTTGCTTTTATGCAGGTTTGCATGCACCTACTCATCCATTTTTTTTGAAAAACTTCTTAAATTTTGAAATTAAATAATTAGGAATTCTGAAGCCAAATTTTGAGAAATAGGAAGGACGGGCAAGATTTCCCTGTGCTAAGAAAGAGAATGAATAACTGAGAAATTACTAAATAGGTAGAGACTGAAAATTTGTCCGTCTTTTCCATTTCTCAAAATTTGGTTTCTGAATCCCTAAAGATTTGCTTTCAGAATTAATTATTGCTTTTTTTTTTTTTGGGAAATATCATGATCATCGCTGCAAAATAAGAATATATACTCCTGTATAACATGAAAGATTTTGCTTACCTCTCCTTATTTGTTAAAAATAGAAATAAATCTTCTGTTATATCAGAGGAATAACAAGAACCTGTTCTTCTGATCTCAACCGTTGATCTTCATTGAGATTCGCACATGATTTTTTTTTTAGAGATTTGTGCATGGAAAAATTTGAACGGTTGAGAATTTGAGATTGAAATAACAGGATCCTGTTACTCCTTGAGATAACAGCAGATTTATTTCTGTTAAAAATGCCCAAATTTATTGTTATATAGAGGTATCCAGTGCAATTATCACTTTTACTTTGGGCAGATTATGAGGTAACAGTGAATTAAGGGTACTTCAGTTATTTTCATGCAAAGTATGACATTGTCATCTTTTCGTAGGGCAATGGTTAATGCATGGCATTTTCATTATTTCTTTTCTTTTTTTCCTTTTTACTAAGAGTATACATGATAAAAGATGTTGATTTATCTGAAATCTTTCCGACTAAATAAAGAAGCACAGTATTTTAATATAGTGTGTGTTATTTTTCTGTCCTCAATTTTACAGGTAATGCAAGGTCTTGCAAAATCAGTGGCATGGGATGGTGAGGGGGCAACATGTTTGATCGAGGTACACTTTCCTTGTTGCTTATTGTTAGTTTCTCAGTTTTCTGGTTTTCTTTGAGAGGTGCATTTCCCATGCCGCGTTATTTAGGACTGGTGGGGGTGACGGTCCCCTCTATCAAATTTAACACTATTAAGGCAAAAAAACAAGTGTTTCTTAATAATTATATAAATGGATTAATTTTAATGCATTATTGTGTTCATAGCATCTTCCGGTCCCTCCTAATATCAACTTATAACTCCACTACTGTCGACGGGGTTTTAAATGCCTATCCATTTAAATAAGTTGGAATTACTCTGAAATAAGTTGGAGACATGTTCGCACAAATAGCAATGTGACATTTTTTGCATAGGTCTCTGTTACAGGCGCAAGAGATGAGGCTGGAGCAGCTACTATTGCACGTTCTGTCGCTTCTTCCTCTCTTGTGAAAGTACGCCTTATATTTATCTAAATGCATATGATCTTAGAATCTGTATTTGTGTTATTTTTCTTCTTTTCTTGACTGCACTACATTTTTTAATTTGACCAGGCTGCTATATTTGGTAGAGATCCAAATTGGGGAAGAATCGCTTGTGCAGCTGGATATGCTGGCATTGGTTTTGATGGGAACAACCTTGATATTTCACTTGGAGATATAAGACTCATGAAGAATGGTCAACCACTTGATTTTGATAGGTTAAAGAATTGATTTCGTTCAGTAACTGTCTTGTAGTTTACACAGTAATTTTGCTCGATTGTATAGCTTTAGGATTGTAGCTTTGGTTATGCATATTGCATTTACAAATCAGTCCTTGTTACTTTCTGAGGTTTAATACCTCGCATTTGAGATAGGTCATTTTCTTCTTTTCAGGAAAGCAGCTAGTGACTACCTCAGGAATATCAGTTATGTACATGGGACTGTTGAAATACACATATCTATTGGTAAGCGATACTCGTGTCATTTGCATTATTTCTCATTTGCTTTGCTTGTTGAGAACAGTGCAATATTCTCCACCGTTTATTCTTGCTTTCTTTTTTTAACAGGTAGTGGACATGGTACTGGGAAAGCTTGGGGTTGCGATTTGAGTTATGATTATGTGAAAATAAATGCCGAGTATACGACATAAAATGCTGTGCTTTGAGATTGTCATTTTATCTCTGGAATTAACTTTCCATTGTAGGGTTAGCTATTTACTTGGTGAAGAACAATTTAGTGAGAGGATAATAATATTTAAGAAGGTTGACATGTTATGTAACAATGAATCAAATCTCCAGTACACTTTTCAAATGTTACTTCATTTCCTGTACTCTTAATTTTTTTTTATCGAGTGTTTATCAGTTATCACCATCTGTAGTGAAGAACGAAAAGCTGTTTCTTTAACATGGAGCATTTGACTTTTGAATATACCTATTCTGAGGTGGTACTTTATTATATCAATTGATGTTGTATAGGGAGCAAAAGGTAAAGCAAGGTCGTGTTACTCCTGTTTGGTTTCTCACGATAATTGCTGCAGCAGGTAAAATTTGTTGCGTTTGAGTGATGTTATAGTGGTGTGCCAATTTCAGGGCTATTCTATCCATATCAAGCATTTTAAAAGTTAATTGTTATAACAAAAATACAACTGACGCATATCTTTGCAAATATTTCAGGGGTATTTGATATCTTAATTTAAACTTGGGGAAAAGAATGGCATAGTTTCAGCCAGCCAAAAACCAACACAATACAAATTGTTTAGACGCTAAACATATTAAATAGGCAAATATACAAGACCAAAATGCAAGGCACACTAATAATGACCTTGAAAAGCATTCAGACAAAAGAGACTCACAACGCACACCTGTATAAGTACACACACGTCATCTCTAGCACAAAAGGCATCTTAATGTGGCTTATTTATAATACAACAACCTGTTAAGATCTATCACACAACTCAACTAAGGTTTTATTAAAGATGCCTCAGCAGTAGAGATATGCAGTTAACACACGGACTCCCTTACACATTCCACATATCAGCTACTAAATCCACATCAGATTTCAAATTTGTCCTGAAAATTCAAGAGTAGAATGGGTCAATCAGAACCTGCCAATGATGAACATGTCAGGAACATTTAATTTTGCATGATATTCAAAAAGTTGGACCGTGACAATAATATATCACCTGTTATCCAGTGTATCTGAACTGGTGGTACTATGATTTCATCTGCAAATTTCATTTCAGAAAAATACAACTTCCAAACTCCGCCAAGAGAGATTCTTACCTTTGTTCTTGCGCTTATCCTTTTTCTTGTTTTTCTTCTTTCCCTTGGAACTTGACCCACCACCACTGCCCTTTCTACCTGAGTGTGATTGTACCGTATGTGATTGAGAGGTCACAGGCGGGTCATACACGTCTGGGGCCCACTTGACATGCAAATCAGCAGATCGTGGCGATGCTTCGGGCTGTTGTGCTCGACTTCCCTTCAATGCAGGTTTCAGGTGCGTCTGCAATTGAAAAGAGAGGTAGCTTGTAAGCGGGATGATGAAGGGAAATAGATGTCTAGTGGGACAACACAATTACAAATTAGAGCTCATGGATTATCCAATTTAGACATCCCAGCTGAATGGCCAGCAGGAAACAGATAGACAATCCATGAGTTCTAATTTGCAATTGTGCTGATTTCTATTAAAAAGAAGTACATGGACAATGATTCAGGGCCTTCGATGATATTTAGTGTGTTGGTGAACAAGCATCTGACACTGTTGGATTTAAAAAAAAATTAGTCCAGATTTCTAGAGACAGGGGCGGACCCATGTACATCCGGGGGGGCCTGGATTTCAAGTTTTAGTGGAAATCTAGATGTTCCGATCGACTTTTTGCCCCCTTTTGAATGTTTGATTTGTAATTCGAGTTAAATTTAGAGTTAAAATTAAAAAAAAATTCTTGAATTATGATTGGTAGTTAGAAATATAAGTTAGAAAATCAGAAATTACAAGTCCGAGTATTGGAAAGTTAAAGCATTATTTTTTATCGAGTACCTAATTAGTTAACGGGTTTAAACTCGATTCGATATTTTTTTTGCCCCCCCTAACGAAAATCCTGGATCCGCCTGTCTAGAGAGAAAGTAGAGAGAGAAAATAGAACATAAAAATAGAGAAGAATGCGGTCCTTATTCTCACAGGAACACAGCCTAATATTCTAAAGTCTATTTACAAAAACGAAGTCAACAGACTGTGACATTTAAAGAAACTTAAGTACCACCATCTTGACAGTACTGTGGAGTCAAACGATGTAACATTTGAAATCCCCATGTTTTAACTCTTAAAAATTGTGAAAACCAAAGAAACAAAAAAAAAAATACTTGCAACCATCTGTAGCAAAACCAATCTATCAGCTGGTCGATATACAGCTACCCAGAACAGTTAAGGACACAGACACAGTGAAACAGAATTGTATAAGAAGGACATGACATCACATAGCAAGTAAATAAGTATATTATCTTGAGTTTATACATTACTAAAAGTAACAACAGAATTCAAATTGTTACAAAAACAACTTTACTTTTATGGTTGAACAGTTAAAACCCTAAGAGAAATAGTAATGGGAATTTAGAATTCTCAGTCATAGTCAACCCTAACAAACATAATCACATATATCTAGTTGATAATGTTTAGTGCGAATTAATTAATCCAAACTTGTGATCATGAAAACAATAAGAAAAAAAAGAATCATTTCCCCATGTATTCTCCACAAATTCCTCTCTACCAGAGGAACCAAATCCCAGAGGCAAAAACTGACAATGAAAATTCATTAATTCTTTAATTCATTATGAAGTCAATGAAACTGCATCCTTTAATGCCCTCAGGTCCCAATGAACCAGCCAACAAGTCGCTCTCCAGTTTAAATTTAATTTTTACGTTTTAAAAGATAAACTTCTACTAATAGAATGAAAAAGGAGTAGAGCAGAAAAAAGAGTCAAGAGAAGGGAACTTCAGAAATCAGGTCCGGCCTTTATCAGATGATTTCAATTAAGAAGAAATGACAACGACAAAAACAAAAATCAAAATGGCAGACGGACAAGCTTTAGGCTAGGATTTGCTTTGCTTCTTCTCGCCTCCAATGCTTCCTACATTGCCCTTGGCGTTTGTTGATAAATTTCTAAATTTATTCTAGCTTTACACCTTTACCTCTTGTACAAAATTTAGATGATAAATTTATTCCTATTTGCTTATTTCAGATTTAATTTGAGCCCAGAGATTTAACAAGCCAACTAAAGTAAGTCTTCTGGTTATCCCTGACATGTCCGATCCATTGACTGTCTCATATCCTGACTGACCATGTCTTAAGCTGTGTCAAGCTGTCTCGGGCACTCCGTGTCCAACACATGTCAAACGTACGGTGTCTTAACTGATGTGTTCGTGCTACATAGGAATGCAGTATTCCAGTGCCAATACAATTCCTATAGTGGCAGAAACAAGGTAATGGAATCCCTAAAGGGCACCAAAAATGGTATTTGATACCATACTGAAAGGAAATGAGAAAAGAATAATCAACTCACAGGAAGCGACTTGGAGCGGTCATATATCGGTGGCTCCGTAACAGGCTCCTGGCTTCTCGAGACACTTTTTGGCACGGTAACCTCTCCTTCAGTACGAGGAAAAGTTGCACATCTCCTCACACCCTTGCAACCAGTTGATATAGCTATTGCAGATAGATCACACATCTTAGTCCCTGGATCAGAGGTTGTGTCTGACAGAGTATCTGCAGTGCTTGTATCAGGAACAACCCCAACATCCTGATATTGTGGCACATCAACTGTATTCTTGACAGGTGGTATGGCTTTAGAAGAGCGCTTCTTGAGGGAAGGAGTAGATGAGTCCTGGTCTTGTGATGACAACTTATCACCAGTACAGATGGGAGACTGCACCAGAGTTGAAGAGCATGGTAAAGAAACCAAACTCTCTCTTGACTCTTGCATACTGTGAACAAAGAAATTTAGAAGCTATAAAATAAAATGAAAAGATGTATGAGGATCAACAAAAATAGTAGGGCTAAAATTGCCACAAGACATAGAGACGAATTACTGTACAGCCGTAAAACAAAAAATTAATTCACAGTAGTTAGATTCCAAATGAAGAGACTAACATGCGGATTTCTTAAAAGGACATTTTATTAGATTTCCATAATCTTATTAGAAAGAATAAGCGCGTAATACATGCTTGACAGTATTGGTACACCAGATGCATCAACGCACTTATTATCACCTTACTTTAAAACTCAACCAATATTGTTTAATAAGAAGTATTGTCCAATAAATGGTAATAAAATTCAGAAAAAAAATTGATGTTAACATGATTAAAATATTTGTGAACAGATGACACTTGCCTAGATTAAATGGAAAATAAGTGAGCCAATCTATGCAGTGATTCAGATTAATCAATTACTATTTTAAATTGCAATGTCAGAATCAAATAGCATTACAGCATGCTATTCGTCAGAACTCGTATCACATTAGCTCGGGAACAATCCGGGATAACACCGTTTACAAATAGAAAGATATGATGAAGAAAGTTTCGCATGTACAGCTAAAAATTGATCAAAATGAATGAAAAAGTGCATAGAACACAAATACCTTCTCCCCGAGAGATCGCAATGGCCTAATCTAGAGTCAGCGAACAACTCCGATCTGATGTTGGATCGAAACGAAATGCAAAAATAACCCGAACAGCGAAAGCTAAGACGCAAGATCGAAGATCGAAGATCGAAATGGAATGAAAGATCTAAAGGCCCTTAACCAAAATGCTCGAATAATGTTAAAAGGAATAAATTATACGAGAAAACTAATCTAAGCAGCGCTATTGACTCGATAAACCACGCCAAAGCCATTTTTCAACCTCTTTCAGGCGATGCGAGGAGGATCCGCCATGAAGCAATATTACAGATACGATCGATATCAATATGTGTGAGAAATCTCCGAGCATCTTGTTGACGCTTGGAAAAACCCTGCACCAACGGCTAAAACCCTAAACGAAACATGCCAGATCTGAGTCGGCTATGTACTCATTAACATAATATAATAACGAGACAACTCAGACAAGTATAGAGATTCGAGGCAGAGAAATCTTGTAGTCGATAAGATTCTAACAAGGGGAAGAGACGAAGGGCTTGTAGACTGATTCTGCCAACAAGAAATAAGTAGTTGAGCTCGTTTTATCATAATTGGTGGACCGATGAACTATCTTTTGGGTCCCGACTCCCAAATCCAAATTATCATTAGTCAAGATTAGCCCTGCAGCGAAAGTCTTGTAGACTACTGTGGAAGTGTGGATCAATAGACCGGGTTTACATTTGACTATTTCTCAAAGTCAACGCAACAGGTTTGGGATTAACACGTGGCGGATTAAGAGGTTTTGTCGTTTGTATCTGTTTTATTTTTTTTAGTATAAAAATATTTAATATTATCGTGTTAATATTCAACCAATTTAAGCTTTTAATTGGTCCGTTATCAAAGCCCGTCCTCGCTGTTTTGAGTTTTTGAGAATGAATGTTTAGTCCCCAATTTGACTGCATTCTCGTATCCAAAAATTTGGTAATAAAATTAAGCAAGGTTAAGATACCCGTTTATAAAAATTTGGTACCTGTTTGGTTGAACGATCGCTCCTTAAGTCAGATTAAGATACATTTTTAGCACGCAACTTTGATCTAATGTGCATTTTTCTTAATATTTTAGTCTTCTTAAGACCTCCTCAAGGGTCGGAAAATGTATCTTTCTAGACAATTATATTTCGAACACATACTACCGTGAAGGTCCTTCATATTTTTTTCATTAAATTCTATTCTCCTTCTCCGAGAGAAGAAACACTTTTCCAAATGCGAAAAATGAAAGTTGTTGTTCTCTTCAGCACAGATTAGCGGTTCTTGGACGATTAATTTTCAAATCTGATACCACAAAGACATTCTCGTCAAGACGTTCTCTCCGTTAACATCTATTAAATGTATCTCTTGTTTTCTTACTCCCCTTTCTCGCTTAATACTTCTTTTGTATCCATTTTAATAGGTATCTCTTGCTTTCTCCATTTTGCACCTCCTACTTTTCTTTCTCGCTTTATAATCATTTTTGTTTACCAACTCTCGTTATTGGTCTGAAATGAGAACTTGAAGTCGATCGCAGACCTCGGACGCCAGAGCTGAGCTATGCATGATTCATCCATGAAATCGTATCCTCCAAACTAACTCAATATTTTGAACCGGATTGACCTGGATCCTGATCGGACGATCAAGATGCATTAACTCAGAGTTTGAGTTAATGCAGAGGATACGAATTCTGCATCCATGCGCACTCAGCAGGGCTATTAGTCTATTACTGTGTACTTATTGTTTGTAAAAACTTAATGGAAATGTTCTACTGGGTTTTTTTTTCATTAAAAACATTTATAACTTTTAGTTAATTTTTTCGAGAAAAAAATATAATATTACTCGACAGTCGACAGTTATTTCTTTTAATAATTTTTAAAACTTAAATTTAACATTTATGTGCTTTAGAATGATAAAAAGTTACTACTTCTGAATGATTTGAATCTTTAGATCAAATATATTTCTAATTTTTACCTAACCTAATAAAATAATATAATTTTTTTTGAAAATGTGAAATTTCATCTGCAAGTACACTTTCATATGAATATCATGTTGAATGGGTTAAATTGATTGTTTATACTATGAAAATAAAGATATTGATTCATTGTACGGACCAATATGCGCTATGAATAGTATCATAGTCTCACTCTATATATTATGTCTATAAGATATTATGAAATTTTAAAACATATTTTAGATAGATAAAGTGATTAACATTTTATTTAATGAGAATTTAAAAATACTCACATAAATTGTGCATAAAATTTTATTTAATGGAAATTTAAAAATACTTACATAAATTTGATTGTCAAGGCATCTCCAACCCCAAGTTGCTAAAAAAGATAATTAGTACATCGACAATTTTAAGAATTAATTCTCAATAAATTTCATTATTTCTATGTTTCATCAATTTCAATTAATTTTACAGTGTTAAATTTTACATCCTACAATTGGCTATTGCCATTTGATATTACACTTATAAACATAATTAAAAAGATTGCTAAATTATAAAATTAGCAAATTATTGCATATATATATATAGTTGAAATTGTAATTTTTTACATTGGCATTTGCAATTGTTTTGCAGGTGTGATTTGTGATGTAAATTCTTTTAGACTATTCTTATGGTAAATAACATAACTATAAATTTTCTTTTAAATTTATTTGAAAAACAACTGTAAAGATTTCTAAAAAAGCGTTTCACCCAAACTCTTCCTCTGAAATCATTCGTATTTGCATTCGTGATATGATATGAGATTTCATCATAACACCAAGTTAATTTTTTTTTTTTAAAGTTACAAATAAAAAGGTTGGAGAACAAAAGAGTAAAAGATTTTAAAAGTAATCTAGATCTTATTTTTACGAATACCCCTCTTTAAAACAAAAAAAAAGAAAAAGAAAAATCAATTCATAGCTACCGCTTTATCAATACCTCAAAGTTATTTTTACGAACCAGCTGATTCAAATTAAAACTAAAGAAAAAGAAAAATATGATGTCATCATCAGCTTAGCCTTGCCAACAGGAAACCACTAGCTTCCTTGGCATCTTATTTTCCCTGGAATAAAAAGGCAACAAAAATAGAATTTACTTCAACAGTAAAAAAGTATAAAAAAGAATCGAATTGGAATTGAATTTTGATGATTGGAAGCTGTAAATTAAATGAAAGAATTCATTAGTTGGTAATATTTAAATATTTTAAGAGTTCACTTAATTTACAAAATAATGCCATTAAACGTGAAGAAACTGAAGAGAGATGAAAACTCCAACGAAGGAAGAGATTGAAGACGAAAAAGCGACTCAAGACCAAACAGTTCGCTCCAACCGAATAGAAATAGTCGGGGCATAATCACACAAACAGTTCGCTCTGAGCGAAGGCAAAGGGCCTCTCCACCTCTTCTTCCCTTCTCAGCTACGACAGTGCAAAAGGAACCGCAAGGCGGGACTGATGCTTGAAAATACATCTTAGAAATGGCGACAACCGCACTGCCCAAGTCGGGAGCTGTATCGAAAGGCTACAACTTCGCTTCTACATGGGCTCAGGTAATCTAGATCTCGTACGAACAGAAATCTAATTCACTGGGCCTCCTGTGCGTAACCAGATCTGATCTCACCTTTTCTCAGAACGCACCGTTGACGGATCAACAAGAGGCAGCGATCTTGGCTCTTTCTAATGCAGTTTCGGAGCGTCCTTTCCCTCCTAATCTGGTGACTTGATTTTCTCCTAACTGATTTATTCTGAAGTTTGATCTGCACTACTTGATTTGTTAAATACTTTGGAAATTCGGTACAGGCTCAGGAGCAGATCTTGGGTAAGGAAGGCAGCCTATCAGTTTCTCCCGATGAATCTTCTTTGGATGAGGCTGGAGCCGTGGATGCAGTGCTGGTCAACACACACCAGGTACTCAAATAGTATAGATACCAACATCTCCAATCAGCAAAAATATGAAATAGTTTGCTTCAATGTTAAGGTACTAGCTGGTTCTACCCTTTGTACCAGTACCACATTAGTGATAGTTATGACCTACTTGCAGACTTTGAACTGGTACAAGACTAGATATCGTGATACTTTAGCTGTAATTCTTGTTTTCGCTTGTGTGCCACTTGAAAAATGCTGCCCGGTTATTACTTTATTATTTCTTATGCTTTAATCTGGTTCTGTTACTTTTATATTTGCTTTCAGTTCTACAAATGGTATGCAGAGCTTGAATCAGCTATGAAATCTGAGGTTTGTACTTACTATTAATTATTATTTTTGTAAAAAAGAAGATGGTTCTTTGGGCAATTGTTCTTTTAGTTTGCTGACCCAAGTTTTTAACAGACCGAGGAGAAGTATCGTTTGTACGAGGACACGCTAACAGAAAGGATCAAGATATGTGACCAAATTCTTCAACAAGTATGTTGTTATGGATTATATTAATACTTGTTTGACTATAAACAATCACTTAATGATAACATACTGAATTGCGGTGCTAGTTTGATCAGATCTGATATGCAACTTGTGCTGGTCATTATAATTTTTGACTTATTCTTTCTTTTCTGTTACCCTTTTGGTATATTATTGAAGAAAATCTAGGCATCCGAGACTTATCATGAAGTCTGGATTGCTGAATGGAGGGATAATTGAGAGAAAACTAGTTCAATCTGTATGGCACAGTTGTTGCTTAATCAACACTCTCAGGGCTTGTTTTACATACTTGAGGGAACCTATACCATGGTTCATGTTTTTTTGCAGGCTCTGACATCTGATTGTCCAACTGAGGCTATTTGATACAAATGATCAATTCAAGGTTTAGCTGCTTTTGAGAGATTAATAACAAAGTGCATTGATCACTTAGTCTATGTTGCTCAAGATGGTGGAATTTGAGGCTTAGTTTGGGGTCATATTAAAACATCCGGATGAACATATGCTGTCTGTTACTCTGTTGTTTTCTGTTGGCTCAGTGCATAATCAGAGGGTGATGTGTGGCTATTGGTCTAATTCTAGATAATATCACTGAATGAAAGTCGATCGAAATAAAATTAGGTTAATTTGAGGTTGGAAGGCACATCAAGGGTTTAGTGGGGCTGGGGCAACACTTGCATGCTAACAGAGTTTTGCTGAAATTTAAAAAAAAATTAACCTTAACTAAATCATTTCAGTCTCTGTCTCACACATACATACCTTTCTTTTGTAGGTGGATGACACTCTTAGCTTAATAAGTGAACTCCAGTCTCTTCATCAAAGTGTGGCTACCAAGACAAAAACACTGCACAATGCCTGTGACCAACTGGTATGTTTATTAACAATCAGTATTATTATTCTTTTAAATTTTTTAGAGCTACTCAAATTTTGTAATGTTTCCTTCACCTAAGCCTGACTGAAGTTTTCCTAGTGCACTAGAAGAACCCATAGATAGATTCTTCCTCTCTACCCTAATTAGTATGTTGTTGAGATTAATTATTAGAAAAGAAAGGATGCAAACTTGAAATTGGATAATTCTTTTAATTTGTTTTAGAGCCAACTCCTACTAAGCTAGTTTTCGATGTACAGTGCTTCATTACAGTGCAGTTTTATCATACTTTTTCAGTGCCATTTGGTATTGGTGCATAGAACCAAGATATCTATGGTTACTGGTTGTATAAACCTCTTTTAGTTGCTATTGTTTTTCTTTGCTCTTTTTTTATTTTAATTTCTTTTTCTTAAATAGTGGGGGGAGAGCTCACTGGTTATTGAAACCAACGTGCTGCTATTAGATATCAAACTTCTGGTATCTAATTAAGCCTTCTTTTTAATTTAAATAAGGGGCTTTGAATTGAATGCTTACCTCATGTGAGGCCTAAACATACAATAGTTTGCCATTGATAACCCTGTGTATTGTACATTGAGGATCAATTCCTGTAGATGTAGAGTTGTTCTCTGTCTTTACTAATTCCATGTATTTCATCTTGTCAAAGCACAGTTAGTCGAGAAACAAAGATTAATCGAATTTGCTGATGCACTTCGAAGTAGGCTCAACTATTTTGATGAACTCGAAAATGTAAGCTTTTTACTCTTTTTGGTATTCTCAGGTTGGCATGACATATAATACTTCAATTATTGATCCATCTAATTTAGTAGCTGTGCACTTTTGATAGCTCGAATTTATTCATACCTCTGAATTATTTTAACTCTCTGAAAATTGTATTTGGTTATTTTAAGTGACAATTAGTCCTATGATCTTGCAACAAGCCAAAAGCATTTGCCTTGCTTTCCATAGCAAAATGTAATATTTGTTCTTATTCTGTCAAAACTGTGTAGGTATCAACAAGCTTCTATGCTCCAAACATGAACATTGGGAATGAACAGTTTCTACCACTTCTGAAACGGCTCGATGACTGTATCTCGTAAGTGTATTTATTTTTTCTTTCAATCTATCTTACTTTGCCTTCTGTTGCCTCTTCTTTTGATAGGTTTGAATTTTGCAAGTTGACAATTTCGGTGGATGTAGGTATGTGGAGAGCAACCCCCAATATGCCGAATCTAGTGTTTACTTGGTTAAATTTCGACAACTTCAGGTGCAAAATTTAAGCCAACAAATTTCCATTATTTAACTTCAATTTTTGAAAATGTAATTGTCTCCAAAATACAACGTTGGAATAGTAAGATACAGTATCATTCTGGGTCCAACTTCAGAAGTATTATTTTTAGTCTGGTTGAACTTACCCTGTAAGTCTCACTCAAACACTAAATTACTATTGTTTCCAATTACTTGGGGCCAGATTTGTTATATAAATTAGTCTTCCAAAACACTTACGGCCAATCATTGAAGCAATCAAGTGGCTGTTGTCATATTTAGTGTTACCAAGTTTTCCCTTGTGCATCTTTGTTTCAATGGCTTTTCGCCATATTATGCTTTAGGATACATAAACAATGTGCAAAATTGAAATAAGTCTTAACTCTATATGTAAATGGCAATGATAAATGGTAAAATTAACTCATTGCTTGTCAACCTTGATCGGTCTTCCTTTGTAGTCTAGAGCACTAGGCATAATCCGGTCTCATGTTCTTTCAGTTCTTAAAGGTGCTTCTTCCCAGGTATGTTTACATACTCTTTGTATATTTTTGAACTAAAATTATGGTGGAAGAAAATGGAAACTCTAGTATGAAATGCACTGGATTTTTTCCTTTTTTCAGGTGCAAGCAGCAATTAAAGCCAGTGCTGCTGGGAAAGCTGTTGCTTCTGAGGGTGTGGAGGAATCAATAATATATGTTCGCTTCAAGGCAGCAGCTAGTGAGGTACCTACATATGAACATTATGGATAAATAAACTCGTACAAATCATGAGAAATTCATATATTGTACTTCATTGTTACTCTTATGTCTGCATTTGGAAAAAAAAAAAAAAAACTATCTCCATTGAAATATTATCTAAGTTGCTTGTACTTTTATAGTACTCATACTTTCTGTCTATTAATGAGAAAGGTGGTAATATGCAGCTGAAACCAATACTTGGAGAAATTGAAGGCAGAGCTGCTAGGAAAGAGTATGCGCAGATTCTTTCAGAATGCCACAAGTTGTATTGTGAACAGAGGTTGTACTTGGTTAGTATTCTTTCACTATTATTTTGCACTGTCTAATTGTTGCTGCAACCTTTGTCCTGAACAATGTTAATTTAGGTTTTTTTCTTATGCGTAGATAAAAGGTATTGTACAGCAGCGGGTCTCTGAATATGCTAAAAAGGAACTATTGCCTTCATTGACTAGGTCTGGCTGCGCATATCTAATGCAAGTAAGTTTCTTGCTTTACATGTTTTATTGTCATATATTTTTGGGTTGATTGTCCTATACTGCAGTTCGTCTTTTGACTGTTATGCATACTTTAATTAAAGGAGAGACCCCTATATAAAAGAATGTTGGGTTTTATTTGCAATCGTGAGAGGAGAATGCAAAAACATATGAAAGTATAAATATCAATTGTTGATTAATAGCAACTATGAGAGGTGCCTAGTCTGCTGTCTCTCGTTGGTTGCCCATTACCTACCAGTAAATACTGATACCAACTGGTTTGGTGATCAGTTGTGTATTATGTCACAGTACTGTTAATTCTTATGAAATACTTTTTGAATGTTTCTCAGGTTTGCCAGTTTGAGCACCAGCTCTTTGATCACTTCTTCCCATCATCCTCTAAAGATGCATCAAGCTTGGCTCCTCTTATGGATCCTTTGTAAGCTCCTTTCTCTTTATCATTTCAGTTTTTCCAATTTACCCTATCTTAATGACTAGCCAGCTGCCAAATAAGTATGTTCTTGGACCATAAGGTATGACCAAGCTAGTGCTGAGTTTTTCCAACAAGGTGTGGTATGAGCAGTCTTTGAGTCGAGCATTTTTTTTTTTTAGCATGCTGATAACACATCTGACATACAGAAAGTATGAACAGATGTTAGATACCAGTTCAAATATGGACTTCATAACATTTATGGATAAGAAAATTGAACCTTTTAACTCACAAGCATAATCCTTTTTTTAACTTAAACACGCTTTATTTTTGTAGGTTATCTCCTTCACTCAAAAGTTTAAGCTAATGAAATAGAAAATTTGTGTTTGAGTATGTAAACAAATTGTGAAAAATAATTCTTTTATTACATAACCAATAGCAAAGTGTCATTTTGGCTGGTTTCCTTATCTGTGTTATGTTATACAACTAATTGCAGTATTTCATTCTGGCAGGTCTACTTATCTGTATGACACGCTAAGGCCGAGGCTCATACATGAGGCCAACCTAGATGCCTTGTGCGAACTTGTTGACATACTTAAAGTTGAAGTCCTTGGTGAACAGCTAAGCAGGAGAGGTGAAATGGTGGCTGGGCTGCGGTCTACACTGCAGAGAATCTTAGCTGACATCCATGAGAGACTTGCCTTTTGTGCTCGGACCCACATTCGTGAGGAGGTAGACTTTCACTCAGATCTCTTCTTCTTGAATGCTTTTATCATAAGTATGAGGATTTACACGAATTGGAGTAACCCTATAAAAATATTAAAATTTATTGCACATTCCTGTAGTGTGATACATGTCACACGCGCTCGACAACATGTGGAAATATAGCCTATTCTCTTGTACTATTTATTTGTTAAATATTTAGGTTATCTTGTTAATTTCCTCATTGCATAGAGAGTCTAGTTTAGCCATTGTTTGAGGCAGCTAATGATTACAGGTTGGCAGCCAATTATGAACCCAGATTAACTTGTTAATTGGGATTAAACACCGTGAGTAACATATATTATGGTTGAGACTTGTGGTCGGGAATGAAGACGAAAGAAATTCAAAATTGTCATGGTTGGGATTCGAATCCATGTTGTTTGGAGGGCTGACAACGTGAGGAATTAACCAAACTTGTGTGTTGTCTAATATATTTTTTATGATGCTATTATTTAAAAGGCTTGAATTGGGTCTTACCTGACCCGACCCAACACATCCAAGCTCCTACATGTGCATGACGTTTGCCCATTTTTTAGTTTGGTTGTTTATAATTGTGTTACTATTAATGGACCTTTTTTATTTGTGAAAGCATCTAATTATCAGTTTGAAGTGTTATGAGAATTTAGGAATTTCAATTTGTCAACAGATTGCTAATTATCGTCCATCAGATGATGATTTGGACTACCCCAAAAAGCTGGAAAGAACTGTGGAGACAGCTTCAACTCCTGTAAGCGACTACTTTCTAAATCGATTTGCAATTTTTATTTTGGGATTTTGATGTATACTCTGCAAATTACCTATTACTCATATGGTGCATGCCCTCTCAAACATTTGGAAATATTATGTATAATTATACAGCTACCTACTATGTATTTTAGATGGAAAAAAATGAGGTTGTTTTGCTACATTGGACTTAACATTTGGTGTTTTGCCGCATTATAAATGAAACCGTTCCTTTGTAAAACTAACTTGATCACTGCTGCGATATATATATATATGTATATATATTTTAATATTTGTTTACTCATCTGTAGAATGAGGACAACTCAGATATATATGAAACATGGTTCCGACCATTGGAGAAAACAGTTTCATGCCTTTCAAAGCTGTACCACTGCCTTGAACCAGCTGTGTTTACAGGATTGGCCCAGGTACACTTAGTGTTCCAGCAATAGAAAGTTCACAATTCTGGGGCATTATTATACTCTAATGCCTTTATCTTATGTATTTCACTGGGTCTGTCTTCTTGTGCTTATGTCCAGGAAGCTGTGGAATTTTGTTCAACATCTATCCAGGTTTGTCAGCTTATTTTATACTATGATTTGGATTTCAGTCATTTTTATGTTTATTTTTTCTATTTTCATAATGAGAACTATATTGTTTGGTTGGCACTAGAACCAAATAAAAATGTAATGAGATAGGCAAACATTTTAGCAAACAAAATTCTCCTTTTCTGAGATATTTTAATCGAGTAGATGTTATATATGTTATACAACTAATTATTTTTAGACTTAAATTTTTGTCCTGTTTTATTTTCTTTTGAAAAAAGCAGTTTGATATTAAAATGTTGGGCTTTACAGCATCTAGTTTATCCCTGTATCTCTGTGCTATTAAAACAGAATGCAAGCAAGTCCATTGCAAAAAAATCAGGACAGATGGATGGTCAACTATTCCTTATCAAGCATCTTCTCATTTTAAGAGAGCAGGTACCTTGCATAGCATCAGAAAATTACATAAGATGATTCTTACTTTTCTTTTGTGTGAACTTAAATAAATTCTTATATGAAGCACCTTTTCTAATATCCGAATGAAATCACCTGCATTATGCATAATCTAGCTAGTGAAATCAGTTTGAGATTGAAAAACACCTATAAACCAATCATTTTGGAAATTTATTTGGATTTTGGATTGCACTACTTAATGTATATTTATTCAGCTTTTGGACAGACATAATCCTGAATTTGTCTTCTTATATAATTCTTGGCTAAATTATATGTTCCAAAGTGGGATTTTAAAGTATGAAATTTCTTGAGTTATGTTTTGCAAAAAATAATTTTGTTTCATATAGTTACAAGTACATTTACCGATTGGTCTGTTATGGTTTTTTCTATTTTACCAATTTTGTTAGGGTGACATGTTATTATATGTCAGATAGTTCATCTCCATAACTTTGAGAAAGTTGAGGGTGCTTCCATGGCACATATGCTACTTTTTCTAATATTGTGTCTGTTTTGGTTGAACTAATGAACTGCTATGTATCACCAGATTGCACCTTTTGACATGGAGTTCTCTGTGACATACAAGGAGCTTGACTTCTCTCACTTGTTGGTAAGAACAAATCATTTTGAAACAAAGAATCACAATTTTAAACCAATACAAACTCCATAATTTTTGCATAATTAAATTAGGAACACTTGAGGAGGATTTTGAGAGGCCAGGTGTCTTTGTTTGATTGGTCGAGATCGACATCTCTAGCCCGGACATTTTCTCCTCGAATACTTGAGAGTCAGATTGATGCAAAGAAGGTGAAATGTTACCTTGATTACTTATATTTCATGTTATTATTCAAACATCTTGATTGTGTCAAGGTTTTTTAATAGCTTGCTTTCTGTCCATTTTCTTTGGATCAATAAAATTGTTTGTTGGCTGTTCATTTTATTTTCCCCTTCTCAGTTTATTTGGGGTTTGAGATGATGTGGAACTGGCTCCAAACCATAATGACCCTAAAGGACATTAAAGGACCTTGGGACTCATTATTTTTTTTATTTTAAATCCAACGTGTATTGTTACAATATGGGTCATTATCTTTTATCGACTTCTTCCTTCAAAATATTTCAGGATTTAGAGAAAAGCCTAAAGGCCACATGTGAAGAATTTATTATGGCCATCACAAAATTAGTTGTGGACCCAATGCTTTCCTTTGTCACCAAGGTAAATGCTTCATGTTGTGTTAATGTATGACATGTGTGTTATTATTTCTATGATGTAAATAGTTTCCATTATAGCTGGCATGACTCCTGTTTTTCCCTTAAAAATATGAAGCTTCAGGAACCCCTGTATATTTTTGAGAGGAAAGTAGGCTTCACCTACTTAGAATTTTATTATGAAAAAAAGAGAGTTACAAGGAGTGGGTTATGTAGATAGAAAGAGGAAACAAAGTAAAAAATAAAACAGAGAAGAAGAGATATACATCTCTAGATAACTAGCCTAGTATAGTACTGCAGAGTGTTTTGGCTAGTAGTGAGCAACCCAATGCTCAGCTTCACTCCTAATCTCCATAGGCATGAGGTGTGGCATTCTCGGCCATGAAGAGAAGAGCCTGCAGTTCCATTCCTTCTGGATGTTATTGCATCAGCTCCATGCAACCAAAATCCAACAGGGGTCGATGTTGCCCTGTTTTCAAAACAGAATGAGAACACGTTGTGTCCATTAACTATGTCTAACACTATACCGGGCAAGCATAAGTTTAGGGTTTGAATTTAGGCTTGATTCTCCGTGAATCCATATTATAGTGAGTTGCCAACTTCAAAATGTTTTACCAGGCTTGCAAATAACACCCAACACTTCTTGCACTGCAATTTGTATGACATTAATGGCTTTATTGCAAACATGCCCAATTGATTATACTGATGTAAAGTCTAGCAAAAGATTGATTAATTACCGTAAAGTTTCATATTAACTGAAATAAATGTTACAGATCTATTCAGGTTAGATGTAATTCGGAAATCTGATCTAAAGTTGGTTGTCTGGTTTTCAATTTGTGATGAGTAGGAATTAAAATATTCTAGGTGTCAATTAGAAAAGTGATCTAAAGCCACTTGGCTTGGTTTTCATTTGTGGATATACGAGTAAAAATGTTGGAACACATCTTTCTAGGTACTTGACATAAAATTTTGTTATCTTTAAATTAAAACGTGTCAGGTTTTGGATAAAAATGTGTGAAATTTATGTGTGTTTATTCGCAAAAGGTCATCATCATTCATGTTTCTGCCCCTCTTTTGATTATAATCAAATTATATTTCCTGGCTTTTGCTATCAAGATCCATATTGCAGTCTCATCATGCCTTTTCATTTATTCCCTCAAATTATTATTCTCATTCCAGTTCAATTCCATTCTGTAGATCAGAATTTGAACAAGTCGGTGCATCTAGCTTTGCTTATTAGGCCGAAATATATATATATATTTTTTTTTTTTTGAGGAAATAGGCCAAATTACTTTTAGTACCTGGTAGTGGAACCAGACCCTTAACAAGTACATGGAATGTTCCACCAGCGTGTCAATAATGCAACCTGCTTCTATATCAAGAACTACTCAGAACACATCAATTTCCATAATTGTCCTTCTTCTTTTTTTGTTAGGAAAATGATTCACTTATCTGAAACAGGACTGCTAATATTATTTATATTTATCTTTTACTTTTATCTTGTCTTTTTTTTTTTATTACCATGATGCCTGAATTATGTACAACAGAAATAGAAAAATATGGCATCTTATCCTGTACCTGCTGATCATGTTATTTTTATTCTTGACTTTGTGTGCATGTGCCCATACGGGAGGGATTAAGGGTTCGGAAGGGTGTGCATAATATAAATTTGTTATGTAATGTACAGTCCTTTGCATTTCTTAGTTTTCATTTACCTATCAAGTAAACAAAATTATTTTTTTTGTCGCTACTCGATTATGGTGATGCCATCATGCTAATATAAGTTTTGTGTTTTGCAAGGTAACTGCGGTAAGATCAGCACTGTCTTCTGCAAACCAGGGGCAGAAGTCAGATTCAGTCCTGGCCAAACCCCTTAAGAGCCAAGCATTTGCATCTCCAGATAAAGTGGCTGAAGTTGTTCAAAAGGTGAATTTTCAGACTACTTGGTTTCTTACTTTCCAATTTATATTATTTTTATTTTTATTTTTTGCTTTACCACAGCTTATTGTGTAAGCCTTGGAAAATGCCTGTATAACTTCAATTAGAAATTGTTACAACCTTAATAGGAAAAATGAGATTGACGGGATGATAATTCATCAGTCTACACTTTGCAACATACAGGCACAGCCTTGGATTGCCATTAACCTTATTTTTTTATAACTTCAACCATTTAAATTCAATCCTTGATTGTTTTTACGATTAATAAATTTTATTTTCATTGTTTTTACTCTTATTGGATCAGGTTAGGGATGCAATTGAGCAAGAATTACCCAAAGTCATGGCTAAGATGAAGCTTTATTTGCAAAATCCGTCAACCCGCATGATCCTCTTCAAACCAATCAAGTGAGCGTTCTCTTATTAAAACAAAAAATTGTGTCTACTTGTGCTGTTTAGACATTCTCTCAAATATTCACATAATCACTAGTTTTAAAGTCTAAATTTACCCAAAGTGTGCAACAGAGCCTCGGGTGCACAATGAAACCATGATATTTAATTAGATTCAGCCTCCGTTAATTATCCAATCCGCTTCCTTAATTCAATTCAGCCTGAACTAAACATTGTGTACTGAGACCTTCCTTCAGTCCGGCCCTAGCAAATCCAATCTGACTTATTGAATTCAGCCTCAATTAATTCAATTTTCTTTTCACTTCGTAGAACAAATATAGTTGAAGCCCATGTGCAGCTACAAAAGCTACTAAATTCGGAGTATTCAGCTGAGGAAATACAGAGTATGGGCATCTTATCCATACAAAATTTACACTCCCAACTCGATAGCCTCTTGTAGTCCCCTCTTTTTATAGTCCATCTTTTCTTGCTCTAATGCATCTTTTTTTTGTCAACTTTTTATTGTAGTTATGATAGTGATTAACAGTTCCTATATTGTTCAATTTGTGTACTTTGTTGTGTATGTGTCTTAATTTCTTTACTCTTTTAATAGCAAAAGAGCATATTTTTCTGTTTTTTGTGGAATACGTGAAACAGAAAATGAACATATGAGAACAGGTATCGGCAGCCATTTTGGACAAAATTAATAAGCATTACTCAGTTTCATGGAGTTTTTATTACGAATGTTCTCTCATGTATTACGTCCTAAATGATAAGAACAGAAATTGTTTAAGCCAATTTTCGTGATGGTGTGTTGGTCTGATATTGGGCTTGTTAGCTTCTTGATGGCGACGACGAGTCTAGCCGTACCTCTTCCTTTTCGAGGCGGTGATGTGTTTTGTGACTTGGTACATGTTATGGATGACGTAAGAACATTTTGGCGAGCACTGATAAAACTCGTTGTAGATTTTAATTACAGAATAAAGGCTTGATGAATTGAATAAAGAGAAGGGTTTAATTATGTTGATAGAAGTTAAACACCGTCAATATTTCTGCTCCTGTCACCTGACTTGTAATTTAGTTTCATACTCCAGACTTTTACTTGGCAACTTATTGTACATTTGTACTTGATCACCTGACCTCCTAACTTGCCTTGCATAATTGAAACAAAAAGTTCGAAATTAATTTTCGAATTAAATAATAAGTACGAGACCAATAAGATTAGAGCCAGGGCCAAAACAAAGAACACGAAAGATGTTCAGAATCAGAATAAAAAACAAAAAAAACAAATGCAAGAATTTTGCGACAAGCAGTCTGGAAAGGGTGCCTGCTTCAAGACTCTCCATTCCTTTGAAAAGGCCCAAAAGGGGTAGCTCCGAGTTATGTCGGTGGTCCCGGCCTGCTTAGGAGGTCTATGTTTCAAATGACTGACGCTATTTATTATTTGTTTTCTTGTAAAAAGCAGAAAGTTACTACAAATAAATAAAAATTTAAAAACTAGAAAAAAAAGGTAGTTATAACCATGACAATCATATAATGACATTATGTCAAACACGGAACTTAGATAAAAACCATATTTATCTCTAATTCGTAGAGCTTGTATTGTACTATGAACAAATTAAATGACCGACTTTTATATAGGCATACATATATGAGAATTGAAGATTATAAATCGGCTAAATTAGAAAGATCAATTGCTGGAATATTATATGCCATGCGGCATGCCAACCTTAAACAGATTAAGCCTACATTTTCAACTTCATAAAAAAATAATTGAGGGCATCTACATCTCTGAAACTATTAAAGTTTCTAATCTGATATGGCAGTTTCTAATTTAGTTTTAGAGATGTGAGAGAGTTTTTTATTTAGAAACTATGCAGTAAAGTTTATTATTAAGAAATTGTTCATAAACTCCATGCTGTCAAATGATTGGCTCAAATTATTTTTTCTTTTTAATTTGTTGCTGACGTGACTTAATAGAAACTCTAAAATTAATTTCAGAGATGTAAGAGTTAGAAACTTTAGAGATATTAATTTTTAAAAAATGATTAACAGTTATTTAAAAACTTTAGAGATATTAATTTTTAAAAAGTGATTAACAGTTATTTAAAAACTCAGTTGAGTTGCTGAAATGTAGATGCTCTAAGTCTACTTTGAAGTGCATCGGCAAATTCATCTTTGTTTCTCTATTATCTGTGCTTTGCCAAGGCGAAATACATGGTAAGTAAAGAAAAAAGAACTACTCTGCATCTACAGGAACAGGTCCTCAATGTTACACTGTTTTTAAATGCAATTGCATGGATCTAGGGCGAATTTAAGACTTAGCCAAAAATAGCTAAGCCATCCATATAATTTTAAAATTTTAAATATACGTATAAAAAATTAATTTAATTTTATCTTTTTTAAAATTTTTATATAGTCTAACCACACTTAATAAATGACATATGTTTAGTTGTAGTCTAGTGGCTAAAACTCTATTTTATGATTGAGAAATCTTGAATTCAAATCTCACTCACTATAATTGTATATTTTAATTTTCAACCACCCCTATCAAAATTTTCTAGTTCCGCCCCTGCATGGATCGCATATGCGTATGCGGTCAGTAAGGGGTGTCAATGATACCCTTTTAACTATTTACTCTATCTGTAATGTATTCGATAAGACGAGTATGTCTAAGGTTTTTCTTTCGTTAGTTTATCGAGTATGGGTATGAGTATGCATATGGATAAGGTTTTTTTTTTAACTAAACGGGTAAGGGTACGAGTAAAGATTAATTCGTACCCATTACCCTATAGGATAATTATATAAAATAAAATTATATTATAATGTTTGAGCAATACTGAGTAATGATGAAATATATTTATGTGATATTTCATATGATAATATTTGAGCAATGATTAGGTATGTGCTTTTGTTGTTTAGTATATATTTTTTGCTTTAAAAAATGTTAATCATATTACTTTTATTTACTATTTATGTTATTTAATTAAATAATTGAATTTGTTCAAAGAAATATTTATTTTTTAAAATTTTCTTACTTTATATAAAAATAATTTAGTTGGAATTGATTGCACATTTTTTTTTATTATTAGTAGTGCGATTGCTTATGTGTAAAACAAATGAGTTTTGATGTTTTATTTATAAAATATAATAAAATTAATTATAATTTGTATTATTCGTTATTCATCCGTTACCGTTTCGTTATCCGATAATTTTAACAAGTAAGAGTAAGGTAGGATAAAATTAATTATTAATGAGTAAGGATAGGACATGAGTAAAGTCAATTCTTAGTAGGTATGGATATGAAAATATTTTTACCCTACCTGTATCGTACTCATTGACACCCCTAGCGGTCAGTTGCTACATGAAAAATGTCACGCGGTCCATGCGGATTTTCACTAATTGTTCCCATTCGAAAAGGACTTAGAAATAATTGCATTGGAGAGGCTTAAACTCATAACATATGAGAGTGTAGTAAAGAGCATAAACCACTAGATTAGAACATCCTTATGTTATAAATTAATTTTATTTTATAAATATTTTTTTAACAATTAAATAATAAAACCGAATATATATTTATGTATTAAAACTTGCATATGCTGTATGTAATGATTTTTTACATTTATGAATAAAATTGCATTTAAAAACACTGACTATACTGGTGTAGTTAGAATTTGAGTCAGGATTAAGCATAAATTGGGTTCGGTTTTTTTTCTAAACGAGTTTGGATTCGAATCATCTCCGTAATTCTCTTCCCACCTCCGATTGCTAGAGTGGAAAAAATGGCACGTCGGAGCCGGCTTCGTCACGGAACGGCACAGCTCCATCATGGCACGGCACATCACAGGTGTCAAATACGTGCCGTGCCTCGCGTGTCCCGTGCCGTGACCATTTGCGTGCCGTGACCAATTGTTAGCAAAGAAGACACGGCATGGCACAGAAATTACCTTCGTCATGGCACAGCACGGAACGGGAGACACGTATAATTTCATCATTTCTTCTATTTTGACTATAGAAGGTCAAATAAAAAATCCTTATAATTTCTATATTATGTCCTAAATCAAGATTTAGGATTAGTTACTGGTTTTAAAAATTTGTTAAAGTGACAGTTACGGTACGTTTGGTTACGGTACGTTTGGTTACGGCACGATTTTGTCACGGCACGCGAGTCACGTGACCATTCGCGTGCTGTGACCACCCCTCATAATTTTGGTCACGGCACGGCACGTGAAAAATTAACTTGGTCACGGTACGGCACGGTACGTGACCAAAGCCACGGCGTGTTAGTCATGGCACGGCACGACACGTTTTTTCCACACTACCGATTGCCTACCAAATTACATCTCTGCCTATCAAATCGGTTGTAATTTATAAATTACTAATTGATACAAAAATTACTAAAATAATTGGTACCAATTGAGCGGAGAGAAATCACTACTCTAAATTAAACAAAAATTTAAAAATATATTTTCCCTCCGTCCAATTGAACAGAGGAGAATCGCTACTCTGAAGCATGAACTGATAATCACTACAATTGGTATTAATTGTATTTGAATTTAGCGTATTTTATTGATATTTGGCCATTTTACATATTGTTCACTTCGTATGAGGTATTTGTATGCTCCATCGAATGCTTGATTTAGATGTCATCTTCGAAAATCACCTAAATACGACATTTTTACTTTATTTCTCCCCTAAATTTGTAATTTTCTGCAAAATAAGCTAAAAAGACCTAAAAACACATTTGCTGTAAATAATTCAAAAAAATAATTACTTTACATTCACTTTTCACCATTTTTCGAAAGAAAATATAGTAATTTTCGTTATATATTTTAGCTTCATCACTCCACTCACCACTCTTCAAATCGAAAGCAATTTTTGGAGAATCTCTCTCCTCCTCTGTTACGATTTACAACAATGAGAATCTCTATACTTTATTTACAATAATCTTTGTAGGACTACGATGATTTGTTCAGATCCGGACAATAATATTTTTTTACGAATTACATTCATATCTTTTACTGATTACATTCTAAATTACATATTTAGATTTGGAGGCTATAATGATATAATATTTTTGTTCAAATTAAATTAAGTAAAAGTAGACTATAACGATATTACTATTTTTTTTATAAAGTACGCATTATAAAATAAAAATATCCAGTACACATAAAAAAGGGTTAATTCTAATATTTAATATCCAAATTTTAAAAATTATGAGATGGTTTATGCTCTCGTATTAAATTAGTCCTTGATTAAATTACCGTTCAAGTTATATTATATGTTAAAGATCTAAATTTATATATATTATACTGAATTATCTCTTTGCTCCAAAGAAATTAATTTTTTGTACAAATTTAGATGAGAAATTGAAATAAAAATACATATTTTAAAAATAACCGAAGATTTTCCACAACTAATCCCACGATACAACCTAACACTCATTTTAGCATATTTATATAATTAATATCGCGCATATCCGTACTCATAGATTCTCACTTTTTAAAAAGTAGATTTCCGTTCTCGTCAAATTTAATCCCGTGACAGACAAACACGATCTTGGAGATTTTTTTTCTGAAAAACCATTATTCGAAATTAGAATCATCGTAGAAAGTTTGAGACTTGTCTATAATCTGGCTAATTGTAGAATTAAATGCATCTAGATAAATAAGTTTGAGAAAGATCCTTGCCTGGGTAGTGTTACACCACAATAGTGGATAAATTAACAAGATAGGATAAGAAACTCTTGAAACAATTGAAATAATTTTAGTTTGAATAAATTGATTTAGCAATATTAGGTATTGAAGTGAGGCTGAAGACCCAGGGAGTTTGGTCCTAAGAACTTTTCCCGTTTAAATTTGTGTCAATTAAAGAATTTAATTTTACAAATGGTCATTTTACAGTACACTCTTTATACAAATGATTAGAGTATGGGAGAATAAAAAATATGTCTTTTATAACAATATGGAGGGCTAATATACCCCTAAAAATTAAGGTCTTTCTATGATTATTAAAGCAAGATAGAATCTTGACCAAAGCAAATTTGTTAAATAGGGGTTGGACATGAAATACATCATGTATATTCTGTGGGGAATTTGAATCTACTAACCATTTATTTGTTAATTATTATTTGACACAATCAATTTGGTCATGGATAGCCAACTACAATAGATTTAATTTTAATTGTGATACAATTGAAGATCTTTGGTATATAGACTGTTGTATTCCTTTAAAAGAGAAACTATTAGTTAGAGTTAGTTAGAGCAGCTACCCTTTGGACACTGTGGTTAACTAGAAACAAAGTTTGTTTTGAAAACATTGCAATTCCCTCGGTAGCTAGTATAGACTCCAGCATAATATCTTTAGCTTCCTTCTGGTGCAAAGATAAAACTTACTTTAAATTAACCTTAATCTTGCCTATGAATGTTTGTAACTTAACTCAGGTAGGCATGGTTCCTCTTATGAATTCAGATTCAATAGAGGAAGGCCAAATTCAGGATACAGGGAAAGAAGAACTTGGATACGGAGAGATAGACCTCTCAGAGTTCCTGATAGACAGGGTTGAATCAAATTCCATGGACACCTCTTCTGCATATACTCGATCAACTGATGTCTCTCATATGGATTACTCTTCAGCTTCTACTGATGCTTAGTGTTTCCCTTTTAGTGCGTGTTTGTTATTTTCTACCTATTTCTCAGTAGTTGTTTTGTAATATGTCCTAAGCTGATACTGTGACAGTATGTGACTATTTTGTACAATGAGGATTACCTCATTGATTATTGTATGAACTGAAGTATTATGTTTCTATAAGAAACAAGTGGGGGACACCAACTTTTGTCAAAAAAAAAAAAAATTAATACCTTTATAATTTTGAATTTAATCTAATTTGTTGGAATTAATATTGTAAACCTACTAGTCAAATCCAGTCCATTTGGATCGACATCCCCAGTTCATATTGAACAACTGATTCATACACTTGTGAACTATCACCTAATAATTTTGCAATCAATTTAAAACTACAATTAATTATACTTATTTTATGAAATTGTTGATGAAGATTGCATTTTATTTTTCAGAGATCAAACATATTGATTGCCATATTCAACTTGGCAATATGCCTAGGACCTTTGATGAGTTATATGAAAAAACTGTTTTTTTTTTTTTTTTTCTATCATTTATTCCATTGCGAAGGGGTTTTCTAAAAATGCTTATTGGTCAGGAGAGAGTTGCTGAGAAATATTTCAGAAATTCGGTTGGGAATTGACAATTATTTCAAAAGTAGATCTTAAAAGGGCAATATAATACTGTGTAGCGTGTTATTTAATTAAAGTAGGATCATAACTAATTGACCCATTAATATTATAGCGAAAAAAAATATTTTATATTTTTCTAATTTAGTTTGTGGTATTAAAATATTTTGCGTTTGCATCTCCTTCTAAAAACTACCTAACTTTAGTTCTCCATTGCCAATACAATTCTTCTTGTATATTTATTGAAAAATAATCGACAATCATACCACTGTCTAATATAGGGCTGCACAAAAAATTCGTAGTTTGTGATTCGATTCGAGTTCGATTCAAAAAAATTGATAAAAAATTCAATTCGAAATAGTTCGAAATTAATTCAAATCAAATTCAAACTGGACCTGATTCGTTCGAATTAGGTTCGCAAACTATTCTAATTCGAAATTCAAAGTAACATGAACCATTAATTTCTGCTGAAGACTTATGTTCGCTGATAACTTAAAAGTTAAAACATAAGGTCGACCAACCATAAGTTATAACTCGTAAGTCGTAATTCTCACTCTCAGTTCTAAAACTCTAGATGACTTTCACCTCTCACTTTTGTTGACTACGATCACTCTTTATTGTTGTAAAAAAGTTCGTAAAAGATTCGAAATTAAGTTCGTAAAAAATTCGATTCGAAGTTAATTCAAATCAAACTCAAACTAAAGTTCAAACTAAAGTAAGTTCGATTCAGTTCGATCAAATTGGATTCCAGGCAAGAAAAATATGTCAAAATTATGAAAGTGAGTGTTTCAGAAGGTATTTCATATTTATTTAGTTCTCTATTTATTATGTTTCTTTCTTGCTTATCTTATTTTCTGAGGTGCAAATCTAAAATACTCAGTTAGTAGAAAATACATGAAAATTCTATTTCTTTCTTCTCGGAATAAAAAAAATTCTAAATACTTATTTTTTATCCATGATGCGAACGAGAATCTAGTAATTACTATGTATATTTTATGTAAAATAGAATTTCAAAATATTTACTGACTTGAATAATAAAATTTGAAGTCGTGCCATATAAGTGAACATTAATTTCTCATCATTCAAACTTCAAAAGGCATCTAGTATTTTATAACTAATTTTTTTTTTAAAGAGATACCTATATTATGAGTAATATCTCGACTCTATGTAGTTACGTAGAAATATGCAGAACATAAAAAGCCGATAATAATGCATGACACAAATTCTAAACAAACTTTTGAATTATTTATTTGATTTACTCTTGAATCTATTCATATAAAAAATTCTATAATCAGACCAGTTTAAAAAAATAGTTAAGGGAAGAAATGAATCCGTTTTCCATTTAAGTTAGTGATAATGAAATTTATCAAAGATTTTTTTTATAATAAATGAGAATTTAGATTATTTGTTATGTAAGAACATAATAATTCTTTACGATGTATGATAATCTCTCATTTCCAACTCAAATATATTTTCTAATTTTTGAACACATAAATCTATCCAATAGTGTATGAGAAATTGAGTTGATTAGTTTAGACCATGTGAATTTTGTATCTATTAAAAAATATGTCCAGAATTACATGTCAGAGATGAAAATGCTGTGATATATATAATATATACTTTCAAAATTGTGAGCAAATTAATAAAAATATAAAATTATCAATAATGTCCTCCGCCCACGCGGCCAACTAATATACTAGTTTAATAGTTTTCAGGCTTCCAGCAGAAGCGCCAAAATCCAAAATCAAAACTCGATCCGCCAAATTCCTCTCTTTTCTCCCACGGATCGTCCCTCCGCGAGCGCATCCTGTGCGTCCAACCCGAAGCGCATCTAACCGTGAAATTCACTCCCCACGGATCGCACTTCCTTCCCTAGTTCCCTGTAAAAGCAAACCAACTAATAGATTCCAGTTCATACCAATTACCAAGCAACACAATACAACTCTAAACCTTCAGATCTCCTCCTTGAAAATTTCAAGCCTTCTCAAACCCCAAAAGCTTGAAATGGACGCTGCTGCAGGAGGCAAGGCCAAGAAGGGAGCCGCTGGGAGGAAAGGTGGGCCCCGGAAGAAGTCTGTCACCCGCTCCGTTAGAGCTGGCCTCCAGTTCCCCGTTGGTCGTATTGGTCGCTACTTGAAGAAGGGCCGGTATGCGCAGCGTGTTGGTACTGGTGCTCCGGTCTACCTGGCCGCTGTTCTTGAGTACCTCGCCGCTGAGGTAATTATACGGAGCACGCTCTTTTACCATATTTTTTTTTTTAAACTTTCATATTCAAGGAGTGGTTTCTAAACGTTTTTATTTTTTCAATAGGTGCTGGAATTGGCTGGTAATGCTGCCAGAGATAACAAGAAGAACCGTATTGTACCCCGCCATGTTTTGCTAGCGATAAGAAATGACGAGGAGTTGGGGAAATTGCTTGCTGGAGTGACGATTGCAAATGGTGGAGTGCTGCCAAACATTAACCCTGTGCTGCTTCCCAAGAAGACCAAGAGCGACTCCCAAGAGACCACAAAATCACCGAAATCTCCTTCCAAAAAGGCTGCCAAGTCTCCTAAGAAGGCTTGAGATTGAGATTTGTTGCTGATAGAGTGTTTTGTCAGTTTCTAGGTTGTTTTTGTGGGATTTGGAGTTAGTTATTTTGTAATTAAGTTGGGTGGTTCTCCCTTAGTTGTAATAGGGTTTGTTACTAAAATTATGGAGATATGTACTCGGGGGTTTCTTTTAATGAAATGAACTTTAAATTACATCTGAGCAACAATAGGTTTATGTCTAATTAACCAACTGCATTTGCTCAATAGGCTTATTTTACTTTGTTGATGAGATTGATGTTATACATTGTGGGTAAAGGGGACATACACTAGTCTTACATCAAAACAGCGTGCCCTTAAAATTTTACTAGTATCTGGTGATTGTATTTTGGTTGGCCTCCAGGTTAGTTCTAAATTATGAAGCTTATTTTTTTTTTTTTTGCTGATCTTGGATCCTAAAGATAGGGGATAAAAAAAACATAACTTGATGAGCACAAAGCAAATTACTGATCTACTAGAAATTTGGTACCTACTTGCACTGGCTGAAGTTCAGGCTTTACCAGTACCTCAATGGAGACTATTAATAGAATAATAGGAGCACACTGGAAATAGCTTTGATATTTAAAACCCCAAAATGGTAACTTACAATACTGATACTGTTTCTGTTGTAACCATATTATTAATTGTCCAATGTTTAGTTTACCAGTTCTGTTTGAAGTGAATTTGGTATAAAAGGAAATGGTGATGTTCCATCTGCAATTAATTGACAAATTCGACCTCATTAAAGAGAGTTATTATTTGACATGTAGATGTCTGACATATTTATTCTCTGTGCTTACTTTCAGTCTATTTAATTATACATCTCAAAAGTTTATGGAGAATTTGATTTTAGTCCAGTTAGTGTGAATTTTTTGACGGAAATCACAAAAGTTCTTTTTGCAATCATCATGCTTCTATTCCAGGTATATAATAACATTTTTTTTTTCTAATTTGTTAAGTTTTGTACTAATTTTACCCAAGCAAGGTATGTTTATGTTAGGATTAGATTGATTCTGGTATGCTGATACTGGTAACCATCAGAGTATAGGCCATATTCTCTTATGCGCAGGACATCATAGATTAGGCCGTCCAGTTAAGTGTGTGCTTGTAAATTGACAACACAAAAGGAGCTAGAGAAAACTGCAACTCTAGAGATTCATAATAAGGCAAGTGTGTGCTTGTAAATACCAGAAGTTAAAAGTAGTTTTGTGCAAATATGAACAATTGATAGGTATTTTTTGTAGAATGAACTTTTTATTTCAATTTGATAATTACAATTTTAGAGTACTTATACAATTTGATATTTACACTCATATGTACCTGATCTTAAGTTTACTTTTGCGTTGGATGGCCTCTTCACGTTGCATCATGCTTTTCATATCCTTTCACTCGGTTCTGTCAACACATCCCAGTCCCCAACTCAGAACCTGCCACGAACCTTTTCGAAGGGGCTCTGGAATTCGCCTTTTGTTAGCCCACGGGTTTGTATTTTTATATGGAAGCTGCTGCATTGGGCTATTCCAGTTTATCAGGTTATGCTTAGGCGACTGACACGTCCCTGCCAGCTGCCCGATATGTGGGGAACAACCAGAAACGGTTCAGCACATGTTGTTTATAGTCCTGCTTGTCCGTGCTGCTTGGTTTCAGTCTCATTTGGCGATAGGATCAGATTCTCTGACAGGGACTGGCATGCCTGATTTATGGCGTAATCTGGATGACACCCAGCGAGGCCTGACTATGATTCCCATGTGGCAGATTTGGAAAACAAGATGCTCACACGTATATGAAG
Organism: Carex sylvatica; assembly: GCA_964058845.1. Taxonomy (NCBI): domain Eukaryota; kingdom Viridiplantae; phylum Streptophyta; class Magnoliopsida; order Poales; family Cyperaceae; genus Carex; species Carex sylvatica. The sequence goes on from CAXKVR010000138.1 coordinate 376,116, forward strand.
ATACTGTACCGAATCTGTCTGTCACGGTTAGTGAGGCTGTATCTCTGTCAGCAACAATTCAGACCCCCATTTATTACAGCAGAGAGTACTACATTGCCCTTTTGTCCCGCTACAACCTACCAGGATTACACATTTATACTAAGGTAATTTCTCATGGTTACACTTGTTGGGTGGATAGGTCCTTCAAGGAGCCGGATGGGGGTGGTACAGGTTATGTGCTGTTAAATAAGGGGGTTTTGATCCAGATTGGAGGACAATTTTCCATACCTTTTTGTGCTTTCAAATGGAGGCAATCAGTCTCCTTTGCGGGACGTATGCTGATTAATTTCTCGGGATTACAAATTGTTTATTTATAACAGACTCGGAGCTGCTCGCTAATGCTATCGAAAGTCCGCATCTGGATACTGGTATTGATTACAGGCAAAGGTACACTGGGTGGATTGGAGGGCATACTTGGAATATATGCAGGTGGTACAAAAATTTTCTGTGAATCAAGGTTTCACCTGTTTATATATGCAGAAAGTTTTTAATCAACAGGCCCATCATATTGCAAATATGGCAAGGATTCATATATTATTACCAGGGTTATACTTACCCTCTGTTTGCTGCTGAAGGTTTCTACTCTATTTCCTAGCAGTAGCTACTGATGTGTGCACGTTTATCGAAACCACTTCTCACCAATTTTGCTACCCGTTTTGTGGTTTTTGTAATGTCTGTAATATTGTATATGTGGCTTTTCCTGTTATACCGTTGTGCTATTGTTTATTGATGTAAAACTGTGGTTTCTAATATCAGCTAACGGGCACTTTCCCTCAAAAAAAGAAAATACAAGTTTTGATTAATAAAATCCTATCAGAACGATTTATATAGAAAAACAATTTATATGCCACGAATATGCCACTTTTTTTTAAAATGCTTTTAATGATCGATGAAATGAAACATAAGATCAAATTATATAGAAATTAATTCATTAACAAATAGATAAACAATCTTAATATTTTCCGTGAATCCTTTTGAAAAAGTCACCAACGGAGGTTGTAGTTATTAACAAATATATGCCTGTTAAGACAGAATGATATAAATAAAAATTGGAAGTTGCGATACTAAAAATCATAAAAGTTATATAATATCAATCTGAAAATTTAAAATAGTTTTTGCTAGTTATACATGTAATATGCAGGTATCTAAAAATACAATAGTAAAGTAAAAAAAAAAAAAAAACTAATTACTATAACATTAAGATTAGAAAGAAAAGTTATAGAAGATTCATTTTTAGTTACATTTCTTAATACCAAATATACAAATTGTATAGGATAAAAATACTTAAAATTATACCATAGGATTGCTTTTATCAAGTATATGAAGGCAAATGACAGGGTGATAAATGTAACATATGGGAGACAATAAATATGCATTAATAAAGATAAGAGAGATAGTCAAAGCGGACTTACTGCTCCATCTAACTATTTATTTATTTTATTTTATATATCGTTTGACAGCTTAAGTCATCGCTTAATTTAATCCGTCTGAAAGATTAAAATATTGGAACATGAATTTCTATTTAATAGGTAATATATAACAGTTGGTTAATCCGTCTGAAACTTGCGTCGTTATCACTTCATCTTACTTCTATTTTATTAATTGTTTGACAATAGAAATATGAAGTTAAGAGTTTAATCCATTTTAATTAATAATTTTTAAATCCAACGGATGAAATAGTTAGTGGATGATCAAATGGTACACTTATCGGTATTTTCTCTTTTCGCCCCATACTTGGGCCCATGGGCCTCTTAAACCCTAAGCTCTCTCCCATACTGTTTCAAGCTAACCTGCCCAATGCGGAGCCAGAGAGCAAGAAAATATCGAATTCCAATATTCCATCCATTCAGAATAAAGAACAGAAAAAAAATATCTGATTACCTTCGGTTCACGCGAATCCAGACCCACTGAAGAATCAAATTGTGAGTATTGATATTGACCGTTCGATCATAATCCGGACCAATCCGGTCCGAGATAGAGTGCACAGACTCCTTTGATATTCGTGCCAAAGCATATTCGACGGTCCTAATCAAAACTCAAATATTAAGTTACTTTAGGAGTTTTGAATTCGAACCCGCACCTAGTAACCGAGCAAGCCTGTCTATCTAATACCCTACCTCTTCCCTCAAACCCCCTCTCCTGCCTCCGCCTCATCCTCATCCAAAGCATGGCGTCTCCTTCGAAGAATAGCGCCTCCCAAACCCCGATCGATGCTTACTTCCTCCAAAATATGATGAGCCGCTTACAGCTCCGACCGCCATACCTCGACTCCAACTCCTTCCTCACCAACTCATTAGAGGACCTCCTCCTCCTCTCCAACTCCCTCCCCGACTCCGATGTCGACGCCGACTCCGACCCCGACCCCGACTTCTCTCCCGACTCTGACGGGCGTCGCCGAGCCCTTGCCAAGGAGGAGGCCAAGGTCGAGAAGGAGATCATTCGCCTCGTTCGGTCCGGAGAAGCTGATCAGCTTCTCAAACCAAACTCCGGCCACTCCGTTTCCATCGGGGATCACAACATATGCGTCGGATTTCATGTGGACAAGGAGGCTGAGTACCGTGTGTGGGAGTGGCATGGCCACATAATGCTCTATGATGAGGATGACGGGTATGTAATTATGACTACTACTTTAATTTAAAATATACCATAATATACCCTCTAATTTGTTGGATTTCATCATCTTTTGCTTTGAGCGGTTGGTCAGTAATTTTAGGCTTTATCTCAATGCCCCAAATCTTAGGTCTAGTTATTTGTCTGTTAGACCAATAGCAAGTATCAAATTGCTTTCTGAAGCAAAGTATTGTCTAGGATCAGCTTAGTATTCCATGCAAAATGATCATCCTTGCTCAAAGAGAAACTTATTTATGCACTAATTTCGGTGCCTAAAATGGGTTGTGACAGGTACACAGCTGAATATGTGTACGGTAATCACTTTGAGCGGTTGGTGGAAGATAACAAGAAGAAGAGTAAGGAGGAGAAGGAGTCAAGCTCTGGGCTGAGGGACTTGATCAGTGGTGACAGTGGCTCGGCCGGGAGGGTGCTCCATAGGAAGTCTGTTGTCAATTCCAATGGCTCGTCTTCTGGTTAAATTTTATTCTGCTTTTTGCTGGGTTACCCTTTTCAAGTTCTTTTTGGGTCTTAGGAGTTTTTTTTTTTTGTGTGTGTGGGGGGGTGGTCCATAGAAAGATCAGTTACTTAGCCTGGTTTTGTTTGAAACCTGTTGAGGGAGTAACAATTGACTAAATTGTTTGTTTGGTGTCTTGATTTTCTTTTTTTATCTAATACATCCAGCGGGTTTAATTTCTGAAACTCGAATCAGTTTTTGTATCATTTTTACTAGTGATCTGATGCTGTTCCTATCTTTCATTTATAAAGCTGCTTCTTTCAAATTGTTTGTTTTACTTCTATGTAAAGAATACTGGTGACCTGTGCTAAGGCTTAGTAGTCACAAGAAAACAAGTATTTACCAAAGTGTGCTATGCTTAATTGAAATCTAGATTCTTTATGTGTTTAGCGATCTCCATCTGTGGGGCAGAGATGTCTTGCATTCTTAAACCTGGCTATGTCTATCCGTTTCAGTAGACAGTAGCTGATTATATATGCATGATTTTGGCAAAGATTTTTACTGAAATGCTTTAATTTGTTGTCAATTGAAGTTGGACATGAATTTCATTCTTACCTTTTTTTTATATTGATGTGGGATGATACCAACCGATTTCATTGAATGAAACCAAATGTTTTGTTGGTACCAAACTTTGGGTACTACTTGCAAAATATAACAGAAATGACCATCAACAAATGTAAGGTACATAAAGATACTAAAACAAAATACAGACGGTTCAAACATAATCATCAAAATAACATGTCTTTACAAAACCTAATTTTTTTTTAAAGTATATGTTGTTGCTGCCTGAATCCCTCTTCATGTCTTTCTGTATTTCATTTCATTCCAGTCCTTAACTATAAATTCCTGCTCATTTGTTTTTGATTTAGGTCTCGGTTGGTAAGCTCTCAAGCTGTGATGTTTTGGCACTGCATGAAGTTAATAAATGCAGTTGACAATTTAATCTTGTTTAAAGAAAAATAGATGAGGTAAGTTGAGCTATCAGAACTCGGATGTTTTAGTTATGTGCAAAACCTGGGGCGGAGTCGCATGGATCCCACACACACACACCCCAATATATATATATATATATGAGAGTGACTAATATACTTTCGGAAGTATATGGACCAAAGTGCTTACAGTCCAAATTTGAAATTTCAAAACTCAAAAAGTCGATCGGAACCGTTCATTTTGTTCTCCATATTAATATGTGTTTGGAGACCAAATTTTATATTTTTCTGAATTTGTTTATTATTTATTAAATCACTTTGAAAATCGTTGATCCAACGATTTTACTGTTTGGTTAAATCACTGTTGGATCAGCGATTTTCAAAGTGATTTAATAAATAGTAAAAAAAATTCAGAAAAATGTAAAATTTGGTCTCCAAGAACATATTAATATGGAGAACAAGATGAACGGTTCTGATCGACTTTTTGAGTTTTGAAATTTCAAATTTGGACCGTAAGTACTTCGGTTCATATGCTTCCGAAAGCATATTAGTCTCTCTCTATATATATATATTGCAAAAATACGCTTCTATTTGTATGTTTTTTTCAGAATAATTATAAAATATTTAAAGTTAATTTTTTTTGTCAAAATATACTTAATAGTCAAAATAATTATAAAATTATGTCCCATTCTACTATTAAATATCTGTGCAAAAATAGAACTCCAAATGGATTTAGAATTTTACAAACTAAAACTGTCGGCAGACACAAGATGCTTGCATGTGTAAAATACCCTTCTCGGACAAGGCATCTGTATTTTTGAAATTACGCGTCAAACTGATGCTTTTCTTATATGAGCTCTTTTCTGTGGAAAGGCTTTTTTATTTCTCTGCTCCGGCTTTGTCTGTTTTCAATTTTGTAATCTGAACTATTTGGTCGCTTTCGTGTTTATTTAAGCTCTACTCGGTTTTTGCCTAATTAAGCACCCTCTCCGAAATATGCAACTCCCAATTTGTATTTTATAATAAGAGAGGGATCCAATTACATCATTTTTATGATAATACATTTTGACACTATATTTTTATAATTTTAAAATTTAAACAGATAATCTGAACCGTTCAACATGATCTCTATATTAAAATGTACTTAGAGACCAATTTTTATATTTTTTAGAATTTTTTTAGTAATTATTAAGATGTTGTACAAAATTGTTGTTTTTAGGCAATTTTGGACCATTGAAAAACAACAATTAATTTTTTTTTAAAATAAAAGTAATAAATTTTAAAAAATATAAAATTTGATCTTCAAGTACATTTTAATATAGGCATCACGTTGAACGGTTCAGATTAACTATTTGAATTTTGAAATCGCAAAAATAACTTATAAAAATATGTGATCCCTCCTCTTATAATAATTCATTTTATAAATTAGTGAAGCTATTGTATACCATATGCATATTATCAACAGTCCGTGCCATAGACTCATATCTTACTTAAAGTTCAAACAGTTAATTCAAAACGTTGAACATTATCTTCGTATGAAACTGTACTTAAAAATCAAATTTTATATTTTTTTAAAATTTTTTATTATTTTTTAAATAAATAAAATATCTCTCGATTTGAAAATTTTGAACTTTCGAGAAAATTTTAAAATATTCAAAAGCAATGGTTTTCTATATATTTTAAAAAATAATAATAATTAAAAAAAATGTAAAATATGATTTATAAGTACATTTAACGGTTCAAATTGACTGTTTAAGCTTAAAAAAATGAAATATAAATACATAAGATAAGTTGACCCGTAATATATATTACCATAACTTCACTCTTATTTATATATATTACCATAACTTCACTCTTATTTATATAATATTTTTTTTTATAAAAGTTGCAGACACATCACTCAATTGTTTAATATCCTTACTTTTGTTATTCAAAAGTTCCAAATCACTAGATAGAAAGCTGGGTTCTTGAATCGTAAAAGAATGCTTGTCAATATATTGTGTATTTCTTATTATCGAGATAGTATAAATTAAATATATATATATATATATAGAGGTTGGCTACTATGCTTATATAAGCATATTTCCACATATGTTTATAACTTATTTTTGTGTTTTCAATGTCTAAATGGTCGATCTGAACCGTTAGATGTGATCTCTATATTGAAATGTGCTTGGAGACCAAATTTTACATTTTTCTGAATTTGTTTTACTATTTATTAAGCTAATTTGAAAATCTCTGATCCAACGGTGGCATCTGATTTTATTGTTTTGTTAAGTCACGTTGGATCAACAATTTTCAAAGTGGCTTCATAAATAGTAAAAAAATTCATAAAAATTTAAAATTTGGTCTCCAAGCACATATTAATATGGAGAACAAAATGAACGGTTCAGATCGACCATTTGAACATTGAAAACACAAAAATGAGTTATAAGCATATGTGGAGATATGCTTATAGTAGCCAAACCCCCCCCTCTCTCTCTCTCTCTCTCTCTATATATATATATATATATATATATGATTATTGTGCAGTGTGCAATGTGCAGAAAAGTGTACTCTCTATCTATATCAATCCTTTGCGTTACCTCACCGTTTGACTGTAAATACGAATCATCCGATTATAATCGGAATGAATTCATCATGACCTCTTTCATACTTGTGCCAATATATAATAACTAACGGATCAGATTCAAAATCACATAATGAGGTAACTTGGGTGATATGAATTCCTCTCTCTTCATTTGGTACTTGTGTTCATTTATAAGTGGAGATGACAGCTTTTAAATTGTTCTGTATAACAAATGATAATAAATGGAACAATGGTTGTTAGATCCATCCCGATATAAGTAAAATTTCGGAGCTTCATTCTGATTCGAATTTGATATGACAAATCAAAGCAAAAAAAGATTACTCAATTATCCAGTCCAAGGAAGGAGAACAGCACAAGAAAACCTTCCGCTTTCCTTTCGGCGTTTCTAATTAAGATAATAGTAGGTTTACTGTTTGTTCAATTTTCCAAATAATTAAACAATCAGTAGAGATGTGTGCTTTTTAAGGAATAGAAAAAATAAATGATTACCTAACCAATATGTATATATTTGTACTTCATTCCCGATATAGGAGCCTAAGTAGATCTTCCTTTAAGAGAAGCGATTACATGCATAGTATTGTCTAAATATATATAGCATCGCTTGCACACAAAACATTAATTAGATCAGAATTGGTACTCTCGCGTGGTATAAATCCCATGATATTCATTCAATATACTTTCTCAAAATATATTAGAATATACATAATATTAAAAAAAAAAAAAATCTCGTTTTAATATATTTTGAAAGAAAATAAAATATAAACTCCTTTTGTTAAACAAAAAAATAAAAATAATAAATATATAAGCTTGAAACCGCAAGTTTACTCGAGAGATTTTGCTATAAGTCACATGACATGACTAGAGAATACGACAATGGTTCATAACTTCGTATATCTTTAATTTTCATGTCTACGGTCTACCTCAATTTTTTAGCAGAAGAATGTAGAACTAGTCAACTACTGTATGAAATTAAATTTATTTGAAAATTAAGTGCATATATTATTTTGTGACACTCTGATTTTATTTCGGTGGATAATTAGAGTCTATAGATAGCAACTAATTAATGTGGACAACTTTTGAGTTATCAAAATGCCATTAAATTGATCGTAGTTAACAATTTTATTTTACTGTTTATATTTTAGATAATTTATTAAGAATCGAAACATTAGAGCATAAAAAATAAGGGTATCTGAATCATTCTATGGGAAAAATTCGACTCATATGATATAAATTTAATATAAAAAGACAGTTCGAGGTGATCACTGTGTTAAATAACCTGAAGCAGTTATAGAAGATACATGAGGTGATTAGGAAAACATAAGAAGTAATCATGTATAAAATATAAAGTTTCAATTATATGAAGTTAGTTTGAGATAATTAAACTAATTATTGAAAGTGATTATGAAAAAAATCCGAGGCCATATGCTATATAAATATAAGTAAACAATCAATTTATGAAAATGTAGTTCTAGGCTTCTAGCTTACATCAATATTTTTATGGTATTTGTACTTACTATCTCAAAAAAAATATTATTCTAAAGAAATTAAAATTGTGGATGTGTTTTCCATTATTAGATAATGCATATTAAATTTGAGTTATTTTTAATTAATTGGAACGTATATAAGAGAAGTCATTAACATACAAAGATTATTTTAAATTGTTTGATGAAAGCTAAATAGCTTTCAAATTGGTCTAAAATTGAGACACAAAGTTAGTTTGAGATAATTATAATTGTCAGTGAACAAATATTTGTTTATTTTTCTCAAAAGCGTGATTTGTGGAGCATTACACATGAACAATTTTTGTTTTTGTTCTGAAAATGACATGTATGCATTGTGTTTGTTAACTTAATTACAACATTCATGCTATGCCATCACCTTATGGATTACATATATTTTCACAATCGTGGACTATCATTCTTCCATTTTTTTTTTTTTATAATGTGGCCATGTGGGTGCTGCGAAGCATTGTCCCTAGACTCTGTGTACATTTGGGAGATGTTAACAAGCGGGTGTTCTTTGATACTTGGCAGTCCTTTAAATTTTAGGATGAAACCTGGCATTCCTATAGTTCAAGAAAGAAACAAAAGATAACAAATACTGAGAAAGAAAACGGTCAACTGAATTCAAAGTCACAAGAAGAAGCCACACCACACCACACCAGCCTTAAACTGAACTCTCTCTCTCTCTCCTAATTTAATACCTTGAATCATCTATTCCTTCAAGTCAAGGAAGACTGAAAGAGATATGAAACGGAACCTAAACATGTAATACTCTTTCTCCTGATTCTCTGTAGTCTCTACAATGTTATTTAAATATACAATTAACCAATCTACATTTTTTTTTTTAATCTTTTTTCTTCTGGATTATAGCATGAGGAGACACTTCACACTTTTAACGAAGCATTTTGATTGTGTGTTTAAACTTTATAATTTAAATATTAAGATAATTATCACTTTATATGAATGCAGTTGCAGATAAGATTTATTAATTTGATTTTGAAAAAACTACACATAACTTCATTCATATTGTGGATTTAAATATTCTTTTACATTTTGGAAATGAACAAATACTTCTTTACATTTCTACAAAATTGCAAACAAATTCTTTCATCTATTTTTTATGTTAAATACACGAAAACTTACCAGTTCATTTATTCTGTTACGTACCATGTCATCACATCTCATCACCAATTCTATGTACCAAGTCATCACATCTCATCACCAATTCTATTTTTTTATTATCGCATTTAGTTGTCACATTATAGTAAATTTTGATGTTAAATTTGTTGATGCAATTACAAAATCGGACTTTCATATAAAAATATTTTAATGCAAAGTCATAATTTATATGACATGACACTTAAATAGGATATAATGTGGTACATCATCATCAACATCATTATTATTTTAGAGCATGAATTAAGAGTTAAAATTTTAAATCATTTCTAGTGACAAGTGCAATAAAATTTTAATTTGCTACCTTCTATAAAGAAAGCAATTGTCTTAACCCTTGTCTTTATTAAATATGATAAGTGTGTACTGAAATGTAGAGAATATTTGAAATCATGATTAAAAATATATTCATATATATATATATATAATGAGTTACTTACAAAAAGAATAAATATGTATATTATAAACTTATGTCATGCATGTCTGATGTTATTTAATCTCTTTGTTTTATTGTGAAACAATACCACTATATATATATATTTGAACTTAAAAATCTCGGCCACAGAAACATAAAATAAATATAAATATTATTTTTGCAGTGCATTTATTTCTTACACTAAGTGAGAACATTTATTTTGCATAGATAGTGTGGTTTTCTCTCTCCATAAAACGCGGATGAAGCCACGCATTGGACTACAAAAATCTTTGTTGCAAACAATCCGAGCCTGTTATTTTGGCTTTCCATTAATTAAGTGAGCAGTTATTAAAGTACTTCTCTTTACTTCTCCCGGTTAATTTTTTCCATCTCCTCGCAACAATCATTACCACAATTTTCCTTCTCAAACAACAAATTTCAATGACTTGCACCTCTAAATCTTCCCTAAAACGGTAGCAAAACCGACTACAAAAGCCCCTACATCTCTTCTCTTAAAACCCTTTCAAAACCCTTTTCAGGTATATATATATATATATATATATATATATATATATATATATATATATATATATCACTACCTAGCTAGGAATATTATTAATTATTCTCTGGTTTTTGCTTTATATATATTCTGAAGACTTATTTGTTTCTGTTTATCTTATCTTTTGTTTTCAGACAATGTGGAACCCTACCGAATTCAATCCTGCACCTTCCTCCTACATCAACTCAGACTATAGTGTGTATCGATCTATTATTTTCTTTTTAATTATTCTCTGATTTTATATAAATTTTGATTGCGAGATTTTCTCTAAATGTAGTTGGTTTTTAAATGAATTTTGTGAAGGTACTTTCAATTCATTCACAGTCACAGGAGAAGGCAGCGAATCATCATCTCACTTGCAGATTTCCAACGAGTATGACAAGCTGTGAGTCCCGGTGCTCTATTTTCCTTTATTTACTATTTTGCCCTCGTAAAGTAAATATTTTAGCAGTCTTTTCAAGGGTAGTTTGATAATTTTTGGGTTGATGGAACAGTTTCTTGGGCGACTGGTTTCTCAGTCCATACAGCAGCGAAAGCCATGTCAAGTCAGGAATGGACTTCTCCAGTTCGTCTCTTCCCCTCTCGCCTTTTCCATTAGCATCCAACAGCAACCCTTACTCAGGTTCCATAAAAAAGTTATCTACTTTTTTATTTAATTGAAAGATTTTATGTATTTCACTTTTGCTGCGTTTTAACTTTTAACTATGTAATGTTGCTCCAATCAGATGTAGTTGGAGTAGGAGGAGATGTTTCGGTGGAAACTATGGGGGTGAGTAATGGAGATGTCCAGTTCAATGGCAGTCAAGCCGTTACTGTCACTGTGAGTCTGATTATTGCTATTTATGTACTTTCCTCATATTTTTCTTGTCTGTTCTCCGTAAAAGAAGGCTAGCATTTTCAAGCTTTTATATTTTGGACTCTCTTTTATGAATAAAATTTGAAACGATACCTAACAGTCAAACAAGAACTGTAACGGGAAAAAGGTTAGCAGAACTTCAGATGAAACTTATGTGTGTTTGCAAGGTTGCTTCTCTTTGTATTTTGAATCCAAAACAGGGTCTTTTTTCGTTTAGATCCCTAATTTCAAAGCACTTGTGAAGTTTAAGTACATATTTAAAGATCTGGAGTCCGAACAAAAATACTATAAATGAAATCAGAGAACAAGAAATGAAAATAAAATTTCATTTAAACGCCGGATCATAAAAAACGTACATCCGTAGCATAGCTTCACGCTGTCAATTAAGTTTAGATTTATACTCTATTTTTGTTGTGACTTTTTCTTTTTGAAGAAATTGTTCTGATTACTTTGATGGCATGATACGAAGGAATTGTTACGTGATACATGTATTTATTAATTTTAGGAGTTGGAGAAGTTGGTTGAATCTGGGGAAGAAAAAAGCAGGGGAGAAAGCTCTTCAAGGGAGCCAAAGAAGCTCAAACCAAGCAGTGGTCAGAAACCGCTACAAGAAGGTTCCAGCTCAACAAAAAAGCAACCGGCAAAGGTTTCCAGGACTCTCTCTCTCTCTCTCTCTCTCTCTCTCTCTCTATGTATGTGCTGCATACAGATTTCGAGTTGACATATTGAGTAGTGTTGGTTTTGGTTGCACCTGGCACGACACCAGAATTTGGGAGCACTCTTAGTTTCCATTTAGTTCGGAAACATTGTTAGCAATAGTATCAAAATGATCATATGCATAATTTTAAACCACAATTGATGAAAAGGGCGTGCAGCCGTGCACGATTATTTGAATAAAATTACATAAAGTGATAATACATATATATCTTAAGTTGGATGTGTTAGTATAACCTGATCTGAGAAACAAGGTCTTGATATAATAATAAATAATGATTACTACTGCATGCTGATTGTGTAATTAATTAACAGGGAGCAGCAAAGAAGACCCAGAGGCTTGGTCCAAAGATCATAGCTCTTCAGCGACTTATTTCTCCCTACGGGAAGGTAACATTTGCTTCCTTTCCAGATATTATTGTACAATTTTCTTTGCACCAATGTAATTAACGCCGACATCAGTGCTGCATATGTGAGGGAAGGAAGCAGAGGTCCTTATGTGCTAATGCAATTATGTGATCAAATCAAAATTTTTAGGTGCCAATTAATAGGGTTAGAGTTTTAATATGAAAATAATGACCCTGTTTAATTCCTTCGTTCCAAGTATTATATTCATAAAACTGGAACTCAAGCCGGTACATATATCTCAGCACTGAGATAATGACTGTCAAGCTATATATAACAAATTATTTAACATGCTGAAATACAATTACGTAAATCCCTTGCTAATTGGAATGCACTTAATTTCTCATCCAAGTAGATAATAAGAGAACATTTTTGCAAAGTGATCATATTAGAATTAGAAAAACTTATCTTTTTCCTTGCTGCTTTCCATTAGTTAGACCCTTATCTCTGTAACTCCTTTTTATCCGTTGCCTTCTAGTTCAAAAAAAGAAAAAACAAACAAAACTTCGTATGCATGGATTAAGGTTTACGATGTATTATGCAGACTGATGCGGCATCGGTGCTTAATGAAACAGCCAACAACATCAGGTACCTTCATGAACAGATCAAGGTGAGAATTTGTGTCTGTGGTGAGCGTTGAAAAGTGATATAAATTTCAGGAATTTTTTTTATGAAGAACCATTTTTTTTTGGAAACTGAAGTTATACTCGCATTCCATTGAATGTAGACCGTTAAAACCTCACATTTCTTGCAGATTCTGGCAGCACCTTATATGGGCATACATCGTCAAATGGTACTTAATTTAATCTATATATTTCTATACACATAAAGGAAAACATAGCCTACTTTAAAGCTGAGATAATACATTTTGTTTTAATTCAAGCTATTGCCAAAATAAAAAATTTTGAATATACATTTTGTGACGCAGGTTCTCGCAAATATGGGATGCGATTTACATAGTAGAGGCCTCTGTCTTGTACCTGTATCCCCAGAACTTGTCAACCTCACATCTCAACTTGCTTCTAATCGTAATGTCCAAGGAAATACAGTGTCATTTTCTCGGTTTCGCGTCTAGGTGATCATACAATAACATGACCATAACATTGATTCAGTGCTCATAGAAAGAGATGCATAGAGTTAATTTACTGGCATGTAGCTTTAAGCAGTTTGTTCCTGAAAGCTAAAGATCAGGAGAAATTAATTTCTTTATGTATGCATTGTTTACTATTATTTGTATGAAGTTTGCTTCATTTCTGTTTTTATATACTGCTTTTTTATTGTAGAAGATATTCAGAATCCAGAGGTTTTTGTAACCTGTCCTGCTTATGGAAGTTAAATGAACTAGCCGTTCCCAATCTTTATTATTGCTTTGGAGTATATATAGCATGGAAAATTGAGAACGGAGTAGGTCCGACGGGCTCGAGGGCCGTCCGATCCGCTTTAAGATCGTGCCCACAAAAATTGACATGAGCGTGCATGGATATTAAAGCAGATCGGACGGTCTTGGAGTCCATCGAACCTAAAGTAGATCCCATGGGCATATGACCTACTCTGCAGTCTGGGAAATGAGCTCTCTGAACAGATAATCCAAATCTTTTGTTATGACCCCTCAGATAGTCTCTATTATGAATACATTGTCAGAGGTGGTGCCGGGGTTTTGTAATCGGAACCTCGATTCGTGAAGAAGGCTAATGCACATATGCCTTTTGTTGTTTGACCAGAACCTCGATTCGGGGTTTTGTAATGCACATATGCCTTTTTTGTTTGACCAGAGAAGGCTGCACCAAGTAATTAAGAGCTTGCATGGTATATAATCGAACATGTATAACTCAACTTAACGTCTGTATCGACTATCAAATTAATACCAAGGAAAAATTATTAATTTTCTAAATAGAACGTAAGATAGAATGATATCAGACTCTCACTTTCTAAGGGTCAGCTTTTATTGGCAGTTGATTAATTTGATTGTTTTGATAACAAATTTCAAGAGTGAGGTAAGAAATTTTTTTTTTTTTTTTTGTAAGCATGTAATTGGTAACTTAATTTGTAAGTTGGATGCCTATGATATATTTTGTCATAATGTCATTTATTTTTGTGACAAAGACCATATTAAATATAAGCTGTTGTAATATTTAAATTATTTAATAAACGATCAAATTTTGATCATTCTTCATATATATGATACATAAATAAATATAGATCCCTTTAATTGTCAAATTTTAAAGTCAAAATTAATTTAGTAATAATGAATCCAATTAATTTGTTGTAATTGAGGTTCAATTAATTTTTTTTTAACGCATAATAAAAATCGACAGTGAGGAGGTAGCTCAAGCAGTAATGCATATAAAGAGAGTTTGTTGCTCCATTTTGGCAGCAGGCGCTTCAATGCAGACGGTCACTCTCCTCTCTTTTAATTACGTCACATCTAAATCCCCAAAGCCTTGCAATTTTTTAACATGCTTACATGCATATCCCTCTTTCTTAAATTTTGAAACAAATGTCGAATTATGTTTGATGAAAAAACTTACAAAAGCATGCCCGAAACCAACAGTAATTACACAAGATTGCCTACCTTGTATCTTTAGTAGAACTAGTGTATTAAAACTGTGGAAATTATTATATTTTATGAATAATGTGTTTATATGTAAAATTTATAATTTTTTTTAATTAATTTAGTATAAAATAAAACAGTCAAAATAGAAGATTTAAGTTAATTTTAATGCATTTATTATTTTATTATTTTTTGATTACTTGACTTTAAGTTGATAAATTCGAAATTTTATAAATTTTGTATGTAGATATATCACTCATAAATTAAATCAATTTCAACAGTTTAAATTACGTCAATATATATAATATATTTTGATATTAAACTAACCAAAAAACTTGGTAATTGAGTTTAAGAACATTTAATTTTACATGGGATGAAATTCTCACTAAAAAATTAAAACTGAAGCAAAGCTAGGGTTTGTTCACTAAAGAGTTTAGTGAACACAACTCTAAAATCTATCGTATTAAATTTAAATGATACAAATTCAAATCGTTGAAACCGATCTATTTCACGAGTGATACATGTACATGCAAAATTTTGAATCCATTTAGTACAAAATCAAGCGGTTATTCTTTTTAATACCCAGAAAAAAAAATTACAAAACTACCTAGAGTTTTGTTTTTTTTTTAAACCTACCCAGACCGCCTGGTCTATGGGCGGTCCACTAAGGACCTGACTGCCTGGGGTCCGGGCGGTCCGCTATTTTTTTTTTTTTTTGGAGAGATCTTAATATTTTGATTTAAATAATTTTGTGAAGATTTTTTTTTTCTTGTTTAGAGTGTATGCCAAAAAATAAGACATTTGATATATTTATGAAGTGATGTTGTAACTTTTTATAACTTTGATTTGGTTTGTCAGTTGGATATCACAAGTTTAAAGATAACACTAATTAAGGACTTGGCCTTGATTCAAAAATTTTCAACCTCTGACAGCTTGTTGATCTTCTTCTTTTTATTTCTGGTACTAAAACAGTAGTTTAGAACTACTAAAATAGGTACAAAACTCAAATTAGATCTCTGTCTATGCATAAAGCACTATAGACTGACCTCTAGTATGGTACCAAGTCCAAACTCAGCAGCCAAGCACTAAGCACAGGCCACTGGTATAGTGCAATGCACTAAAAACATCAAATTTGACCTCTTCTGGTAAATCAGCAAGTCTGGATTGATACAGGAAACAAACTAAAAAAATAATTATACCAGCATGTAGATCATTAAAAAATACACAGAATTGACACAAATTTTAATTTATTTGAATTTTTCTACAGTTAGTTATGAATTTCCAAAGTTCAGTTTTCGAAAAAAAATTTAAATGTCATAACTTTAGCTAGGAAAGTCGAATTTGGGAGTATAACCACTTTTCAGAAGGGGGGGGACAAGACGGATCCGATCTCGGGCATCGTCACATCAGAATTAAAAAAAAAACGTCGTTTAATGCCTCAAAAATTCAGTTTAAGTTTTCGTTCAACAGCAAGCATACAACGATCGGTATTTTGTTTAGTCAAATGTCTAAGAGATTATTTAAGAATTATCCATATAATTATTATAAAATACATTTACTATTTATTGTGTACGTTTGCCTATCTCCAAGCAAATAGGTTATATGTTGGCAATAATCAAATAATCTAATTATTCTCTCTCTTGCTCCCCAATTATTCTCTAAAAAAAAGAGAAGAAGTTGACATCATTGAGGCAATCTAACTATATTTTCTTGTGTATATTTGAATAAAATAAATTATAAAGAATCAAGACCAAGTCTTTAATTAGTGTTATCTTTAGATTTGTGATATCCAACTGACAAATCAAATTAAAGTTATAAAGAGTTACGATATCACTTCATAAATATATCAAATGTCTTATTTTTTTGGCATACACTCTAAACAAGAAAATATTTTCTTCACAAAATTATTTAAATCAAAATATTAAGATCCATCTCTAAAAAAAAAAAAAATAGCCGACCGCCCATAGGTCAGGCGGTGTGGGTAGGTTTAAAAAAAAACTAAAACTCTGGGCAGTTTTGTAAAAAAAATTTTGGATAGTAAAAAAAATGGCCGAAAATCAAGTGGTAAAAAATGAAAAAAAAATAAATACACTAAAATAACTTGTAAAACTTTAATTTTTTTGCTTGTACAATTATATTTTTGACCACTTGACTTTATACTAAATAAATTTAAATTTTTAAAAAATTTACATGTACACGTATCTAGAGACGGACTCACATTGATCCAAGAGGGCGGTTGCCTCCATGAATTTTGAAATTTAGTAAAAAAAACAAATCCGATTTCATTTTGCACTTCTCTGAGAATAAGCTTGTCCCTCTCTAAAATCATTGCAGCGTGGTGGAAAAGAATTTGGGAGACGAAGATGAAATGAAGAAAACAACTTTTCTGTTTTCTTATAATTTATGAACTTGTCCCCTCACTCTTTCTCTTAAACCATTGCTGAGGGATAGAAAAGAATTGAAGAGACGAAGAAAAAGAAAAAAACAACTTTACAGTGTAACTTATGGGCTGGACTTTAAAGGCCTCTTATTTTATATCTATCCAAAAATCAATATGAAAGATTATATTGGTGGTCCCCTATTATTTTAAAATTTGTTAGGCCTTTTATCTTAGTACTTGCTAGAGTGTTAAGCTACCTTTATAATTTTAAATTTTTTTTATCAAGTATATTGAACCTTGACTGAATTTTTCTTTTTAAACATATTAGCCCTTATATAATACAATAAATTTATAGGTTATATTTAGTTGTGGAGTAACTTTAATTCAGAGTAAATTGTTTATTCCAAATTAAGGTGGAGTAAGCTAAACTACTTTTATAGGTGGAGTAAGTAACTCCGGTTTAGTTCACCTCTTATTCCATCTTACTCCTCGTTTGACTCCTTAAACATGAAATAAGAAATTTACTCCACCTCTTACTCCACAATCAAATATGCACCATAAGGACTTGAATGCTAAATTTAGAAATCAAATCCGGAAGGCTGCCTTTTCATTTCCATATATACTCGCTGCTTCGGTTTCCTAATCATCACTATTAGAAAAAAGGAAAAAATTATTACTCTTGGAAAGGTTTAAATAAAAATAAATATTGTAGCCAATTAATTAACAAACTTGAGCAGGAGAGAAAAGTTTCAAATATGAAAGCTGCACCTTCCCTTTTTTTCAAGAATATGTAACCCTAAACTTTCTAATGACTACTTCATATTTATTTGACAAAAATAAAATGAATAATTATATTCATCTCTACACTTCTATTCTCCCTCTATCTTCATCACTACAATTTAGAAAAGTTACATTATGGTCCCCACTAATTATTTAAACACTTCTAAAATTAAAGGATCCAAGTTAAATAAGGAAGATGATAATTATTTAGAGATTGTATTATGGTTCTCACTAATTGTTTAAACATTTCTAAAATTAGTTGATTCACTTTTAAAATTAGAGGTTGTACTATGGTTCCCACTAATTATTTATCCATACAAAAAATATTCATCACGATAAACGTATATGGGTGCTTATTCAAATATTTTTACATATGTATAAATACTTGTAATACTTGATATTAATACTATCATGTGTCAGTCACTATCATATGTAAATAATATTTGCAAGTATAGGTATAAATATTTGCACGATGAGGTATAAATACTTGTGTAACAATGGACATGAAATTATGTCATCATGGATCTCATTTGAAAGAGCAAATTACGTAGAAGATGTTAGTGGTTTTAGATTCGCAAAATTTCTCATAAATCATCAGAAATGTGGACGAAATTGAAATAAGATAAAAAAAACTCACCTCTAAAAATGTGTATGGTCCATCCATGTAGTTTGAGATTTGTTTGGAGAGACAATTATTTATGTAAAAATTGTTCATCTTACTGGTATAAATACTTTATTTCTTAGGGATAAATACTTATGTGCGTAAGTATTAACACTTTAGAAAAAAAATAGTGCTGAAATTTTTATGGTTCTCCATAGTAGTTATGAAAGTTAATGGAGGGATAAATGCGGAGATAGAAATGGGAGAATAATTATTAGCATCCAAATAAAATAGAAGAAAACATTAAACAAGGAAATTGTCTAAAAAAAAAATCTTCAACGGAGCAAGAGCAAGCATAACACAAGAAACAAAAAAATATTCAAAGAAAAATTGCACAATTTCACAGTATCCTTAATAAAAAATAATGTTTAGCCCCTCTATATTTAAATTCTGGTTTCGCCCCCAAAGGCACTTACGGGAGGTTGAATATAGGCATTTTTAAATTTTAATCTAGGTTACTTTTAACTAACGTACCTATAATTTATTATTGACAGAAACTATAATAACTTCAATCTAAAAAATATATTAAAGTAAATAGTAGAGTTTCGAGACACTTGACATAATAATTGTTTACGGAGTTCGGCACTAACGCCTACGTTTTCGGGACTCGCAACCTTCGAGATAACGCGCTTTTCTTTATCCAATGAGAAATAAAGTACTAGGTGTAACCGTTTAAATTATTTAAAATTTTAGTTGTACACACATAATTTGTAAAATAGATTTGCATTACTTGTAAAATAAATCAGTTTTAATAAATTTAAATTTATCTCGTTTGAAATCAATATGATAGAACAACATACCCTATGTTCGTATAATTAATATTATCAACTCCACTGCTCAAAGAATTAAAAAAAAGTAGAGAAAAGCAAAACGCTTCGAAAATAATATATAATTCAAATATATTTTATAACAGAGGAGGGTTTAAATGTCTCTTTTTTTGTGCCTCCATCATGCCTTCATTTTTAAAAACTTAAATAACTCAAAATTTAAATTATAAATGTCAAAATAAAACCGTTAGATGTGATCTATGTTATTTTCTCTATATGCTTATAAAATATTATCACATTTTAATTTTATTTTTATATAAATTAATAAGTTAAAAAATCAACGTCTAAAAATTATTCACATTAATATTTTTTTTTACAATCTCTTAATAATAATCAAAACAAAGTTGAAATGTCATACAAAAAATAAAAGCATTTGATCCTCTTCTATATAATATTAAATTTTATAGAGGTTCAATCTCTGCCGTTGCGCGATCCGTTCCGTAACAACTGAGGTTCAATCTCTGCCGTCCAACCACAAGTAAATCAACGACCGTAGGTAATCAACCTCATCGATCCGACCCTCTTATAATCAGCCAATAACCTTCCTCAACCTTTCTCTTTATAAACCACAAGCAAACCCAGTTTCACCTCATCCCAAAATCGAATAAAATCCCATCGATTGGCACCGTTCCCAGTTCCTCCAAAGCTCAACTACTGTAACTTAATGGCGCCCAAGGCAGAGAAGAAGCCAGCGGAGAAGAAGCCCGCAAACGAGAAGGCGGAGAAGGCCCCTGCTGAGAAGAAGCCGCGTGGGGGAAAGAAGGTTCCGAAGGAAGGAGGCGGGGAGAAGAAGAAGAGGAAGGCGAAGAGCACTGAAACTTACAAGATCTACATCTTTAAGGTGTTGAAGCAGGTGCATCCGGACATTGGTATCTCTAGTAAGGCCATGTCCATCATGAACTCCTTCATCAACGATATCTTTGAGAAGTTGGCCACGGAGGCAGCCCGCCTGGCCCGGTACAACAAGAAGCCAACCATCACTTCTCGTGAGATCCAGACCTCTGTCAGGCTTGTGCTTCCAGGCGAACTCGCCAAGCATGCTGTCTCTGAGGGGACCAAGGCTGTTACCAAGTTTACCAGTGCTTAGTCTGATTTCGTGTTGGTTAGTTTTAGATTAGTGTGGATTGTGTTAGTTGTAGGATTAGATGGTGCTGTTGGAAATCTCAAGCAAGTGTATGTGTTTTGGTGAAAGGAAGTTGTAATTTGATGGTAAATCAGAGAAAAATACTAGTTTCAATTTTATATTTCTTTCTCTAGCAGCAATTAGCAATTACTATATCAATATTTCAGTATCCAGTGTTTATATTGAGGACACACTGAAGATGAATTTTTTTACGTCAATATGGAGGATATTTTGTGAAATTTACAGATTTAGTAAATGCTGTGTTTGGGTGGTTTATTGGGAGTAAAAATTCTCTTGCTACCATAATTAAGTTGATATCTGGAAGGTGTATGTATTTTCTTTCCTTTTCCTTTTCCTTTTCCTTTTCTGTTATTTGTATTGAAACTACTGATACAGCCTAACAGCCATACAGCCACATAGGGTCAGCTTTGCTTTGTGGCATTTGATACTGGGTAATCTCCTCTAACTAATTCAGTAACAAAATTAACAGCAGAAGAAGGTGAGGAAAATGGATAATGTGTTAGGAACTTAAGATGATCAACAGCCTTGTATATGCTTAATTACACGGCTACATGTTCTTATTCAACATTTGTAGATCTTACCTACCTAAACTAGAATTTGTATTATGTCATTCAAATGGCATTGCTGACGCTGGTACTGAATCCAATTTGTCCATCCATTCTGATTGAATATTTGGAAGAAAACTTTTATCCAATTTACAAAACTAGTAATTCAAACAAATTGGATAGTCCGCTGTTGATGAATAAGAGAATTTGTCAATCATTCAGAAATTTGGTGCTCCATGGATCAGAAACTTATTTTTTCTTAAATGTTGTTGGTATTATTTGAACAAGGTGAATTCTGAAGTTTCCTTAAATAAGTTAATTTCATCAAAATACTATATTACCATTTATACAAAAAAAGAAGAATGATATTCAAAGTCTAGGCAGATCAAATTTGTCATGCAAATATACAGCCAATCATGAACTTTTAATGAATACATTAAGTTACGAGGATTTAAAAAGAGTACACGAGATTAGTTACAAAACTGTAAGGGAAGAATGATGTGTTAAACATCCTTGGTTAGGTTCCTATGGTTCCATTACCATATGGTTTTAACTTTTAACTCATATCATCTCTTAATACACTTTTATGGCCCAGCGTAAGAGAAAAAGAAAATACAAATATATTAAAGAACTAAGGCCCATGACGGCCCATTAAAGTAGCTATTTCATGCCTGAACCCTAACCGTTAATTCAGCTCAAACCGTTGCTCTCTTACTAAAAGTCTAGGGGTGCTAAATGGACAGAAAAGCTCGTGGACAAACGGACCTAGCAAATAATTAATTGATGCTGGATGAGTTGCGATCTGAACAGAGCCCAAAGTTTCCATGTTCAAATTAATTTTTACATCCGAACCTGATTTGATCGATTACTTAAAAGACCATTGAGTAGTTCTTTCCGGTCGATAAACTTGTCCATTGAGACAAGCCCGTTTGATCAACTCAATCAATCTCTGGCTCTCAGTCTGCCACCGCTCTCAGTCCGCCTCTCTATCTCGCTCGCGCCGGCGCCGCTTCTCGTCCGTGGCGACACCTCTCCTCAGTCGCCATCGCCTCTTCTCCATCACATCGCCTCTTTTCAGTCGCCACCGCCTCTTCCCCTCAAGGTACAAATTTTTCTTTGAGTCAATTTCACAATTTTAGATGTCTTGAAGCAACTATGGAAGTACATAAGATACGTTAAATATTATAGAAGTCTCACTTGCTGGTCAACTTGTTTCCATGAAAAAAGATACAGTGAGGATTTCGGCCTCCAATGTTAGCTGAGGTACCTGAAGCAATCTTGTCCTGCGATTTTTCCATAGTTTAAAAATAGAATGCTTGTACCAGCTCTTTTTTGTGCATAAAGTGAGGAAAACTTCTGTCTCTCTGTCAAGGCAAGTGTGAGAATAATGAAATTAATCTGTTATAGGGCCGGGGCCTTCCAATGAATATCTCTTTAAACAAGTCCAAGTGAAATAGTTTTATAACTGGAGAATTTTTTTCAAGTTTCGACCATTTACACAATTTGCAGTTTGGCATCAAAACCTAGGAGTTTAAATGTGGTGTGGTGCAATCTCCAGCTCAAAACTGAGCTTCTTTTCCAAGCTGTATCAGAGGAACTTTTGCTCTGAAGTTTTTGTTTCCCGTAAGTTTCAATCCCCTCCCAAAATGGTTTTCTTCTTTTGTATACTGACTAGTGTAATCAGGTTTATTAATTGATATATTTTGGTTTTATAGGATTGTCACATTACACAACTGAAGACGAATTGAAAAAAACTTTTTTGCACTTTGGAAAAATAAAAGAAGGTATTTATAGTTATTTATTTCTTGTGCTTTAGTTTTCTTTGTTAGAATTAATTTTCTAACTGTTTTGTTGCTTCTCTTGCTTAGTAAGGCTTGCTAGAGATGAGAAAACACAAAGGCTGAAAGGATTTGGTTTTGTCAGGTTTGAATCTGACACAGCAGCAGAAAAGGCAATCAAGGGCATGGATAAAAGAGTACTAATTTGATAAAATGTTCTTGATAAAATATATATTGTGTGACATTTTGATCTTACGAGACTTTAAAATCAGTTCAACTTTATTTGTATAAATCCTTGATTCTAGGCATGGAGCATGGTAATGTTTGACTTACATTATATGGTGGAACCAATTTATGTACAGTTTATCTGCTAGCTCTTACAACAACAATTCGAAACTTACCTTACTCCAATTTTACACCTAGTTGTTACTCCATCGAGTGCAAATCCTTAATTCTGATTTACTCGAGATCTTTTATGTATTATCAATCACAAGCAATGGTGTTACTTTGAGACTCCTATTTTTATTTCTTTCTTGCAGATAATTCAAGGTAGGTTAATATTTGTGGAAATGGCCAAGTCAAAACCTGAGTAAGACATGGCTCACTAGTCTTTATTTATTTGTTTATTTATGTCTCTTGCCATCTATATATTCACCATTAACTCCTTCAAATGCGTTATGTTGTGGCTTGAACTGTGCTGTCCCTTCACTGCGCCCTCAATATGGTACCAGTACTGTGCTGGCTCTTTACTGTGCCCTCATTTCCAAAAAAAAAAATGAAAAGTATGATTGGTCTAATATTCTTAAAAAAACTTGAGATTCTCGGACAATGAATTAACTTGAAAATCTTGCTAATCCCCAGAAATAACTACTAAAAATAAATTCTAGTATTTTTATTGTGTGATCAAACATCTTAAAATTTGCAATAATCCATATTTTATTTTATGGAATATTACTAGATAACCATTTGTAAGGCTAACAACATATCTGCTAATCTTTTTCTATTTTTAGAAACTTCTTTGACTTTTGTGGAATGTTCTCAAAATTGGTTTAGTTAATCCATTGTCAATGGATCCCAATTTATTTTATTTAGAACTAATGTAAAATGATATATAGTTGCCACACCATTTTTATTGAAATGTCGTTTCATGGTTTCTCCTTTGAAATGTTGATTGCATGGGTTTTCGCATCCAGTAAATACTTCAAAATTTATTCAGTTGTTTTTTATTGCCCAGGTGATTCTGACATGTTGGTAGTAGAAGATAGAATTCGGGATCTGCCAAAGATCGGCGAAGTAAAATATATTCGGACGGGTCAATCTAAATAATTTTTTTATGGAAGCTTTTGCAATTCCTGGCTTGACTAAATGTTGACCTCCTGTTTTTTTTTTTTTTTTTGGGCTTCAGTCCATGGCTTTATTTAAGCTATTTCTTTCCAAGAACTTGTACAATGTACAATCTTGTTTGTTGCTATGTTGATTGAGAAAGATTTTATTCGTCACATCAGACATCGCTATGCTCTTTTTACTGGCATTTGATTTTATACCTCTTGTGCTTTAAGTTATTAAAGGCGACAGATCAGGAAAACGAACAACTGTTATGCACAAAAAGATTTGAAACAACCAAATTGATCTATATAATTCAAAAGTTAAGCACTGGACTCGACTCTTTTGGTTTTCAGAAGCGTGATTCCTCATCTCCGGTGTAGTTCCCCTTCTGAGACAGCATACCTGGTAAGATGGGAACTTGAGAAGCATCCCTTCTGAGACAGCATACCTGGTGAGATGGGAACTTGAGAAAGCATCGCCAGCCAAAAATTCAAAAGATTTTGAGATGGGTCATAAAGAGGGGGGGAAGGAAATAAATTAATGGGAAGTGGCATTAGAAAACTAGGTGATGACAGGATGGTGTACTATGGAAGATGCAATTCTGAAGCTTAATTGATGAAGGATTTACAAGAAATCTTATATTGGCATCAGTTATAATGATTTTTTTTTTGGCATGACCTAATTCAAACTGAATGGATGAATGGCCATGTATTAAATCTGATATTGGCATAAGCAGGGCCAATAGAACAACATGATAACTTAATTTCGAACTTAAATGATCCACGACCAAAAGGATTATTGCAGTGGTAGAGACGAGCATATTTCATTCGTATGGTCTTTGAACAAAAATCTGCGTTAATTAGTTAACATAAGTAATATTAAAATTAGTTTGGGGAAAGATACAGACGTGTTAATGAACTTAGTCTTCACCTGATTTATGATGCTGTTTGGAATGCATAAAGAGGTATTGGCACACGATTCTCCAAAGAGGTATTGGCTACGATTCAGGTGCAATAAAATAACTTTTTTCTTTTTCTTTTTAGATATCCAATTAAATGTTCTTAAACCATTTTCTTCTATCCCCATCACACGCAGGTCCTTATATGCGGTCATACTCTACTACAAATTGAAGAAGAAGTAAGGTCCCTGCCTTTCCGGTCAGTTCTTTTCTTTTGTCAAATGTGTCTTCGCTGGGGTGTGCTTCAAACAATGGAAAATTGAAGTTTGCTTTTGTTGGATAGGACCTTTTCATTCTGTGACTAGCCCCTTCAACAGTTAATTAAACTGAAATGGATATTGAAGTTAACATACCTTTATTTTAAAAAGAAAGAAGAAAAGGTAATTACTCAGATAAATGGTTACGAAAACTGAGTTATCCTCTGTTTTCACTTAGGCGTTGTAGAAAACTATGAATGAGGGAAACTTCTCATGGTTGAAATTGTTACAAATAGAAAAGAAAAATTAATAAATCTTGCTCGTACACCTTTAATTAGGCAGCAATTTTGTTCTTGTTCGTGAATCCATGTACCATAATTTCCTGATGGATCATGATAACATGATAAAAACCTTCCAAAACAAGCCTTATCAATCCCTCACTTGTCAGAATGTCAGTTAATCGATCTTTTCCATTATATTTCACTAGAGGAAATGAATACGTTCAAAGTGCTACATATGAAAATCATTCAATCAGTTATTTAATTAGCATCCAAAAATTCATAATACAAATTAATTCAGATTAACAGTTGGATAGGTGATTGTTACAGAATGTAAGATTGTGAAGAAAGAAAATATTTCGTATAAATAAAAGTTTTTGGAAGTAATTGTTGCAAATGAAAGCACCTCCTACTCTTCATGCTCCAGTTATATATGTACGTGCATGCAGTGAATACGCGCAGTATATATATAGGGAACAAAGACATGGAATAAAAGAAAAAATTTCAATCTTCTGATTCACAAATCACAATAAGAAAATATGCATACTAATTACTATATATATATATATGATGAGAACATGCGGCAGCTCATTAATACGCTATCTAGCAGAATTAATTAAACTGTAATATGAGGACATAGCTGAATCAAAAGAAATAAAGAATAAGATTAAAAAATATCCATCCATCATCAAGCACATAAAGTTGTATATATATACATAACATTTGTAAGCAAATTCAAATCAAGCATTAGTCATTCCGATACATAATTCGACTCGGTATACAATTAATTCTCTTTGCATGATATATACAAAACTTACACACAAAAAACAAATCTGTGGATAATTAGAATTTTTTTGGGGATTGTGGATATTTAAAGAAAAAGAAGAAGAAGAGAATTGTTTCCAAAATTAAACCATCACCAGCTCTACTCTTCACAAAAAGGTCAGGGTGACTATCTCACGATCTTTCCTGCACTCAATCCCTTCTTCTATTAATGGAGGCAAGTTCAAATCCCACAAAACATCATTCTTAGTATTCTTAACACCTCCCGCAATGCCTTCAAACCGAAACCCCTCATTTACCGGTCGGTGCCGCCTCATGTGACCGCCTAGTGCTTGGCCAATAGCAAACTCAAGCCCACAGATGGAGCACTCATGCAACTTGGGTTTAGGCAGTGCACCCAATTTGGAATCGGTGCATTCGCTGGGACCTAACCTTGGTTTTTTGTGGCTAGCACGGTGGCCACCTAGTGCTTGGAAGGAACTGAATTGTCTGTAGCATGTTTTGCACTCGAAAACCCGTTCTTCATGTGCCAGATAATATGGCACAAAATCTGTACTTTCGGCTCCATTTTGGGAGAAAAGCATCAAAACATTGGCCATGTCGATACTCTCCACCTGATAAGCACCTGTTAGATCCCTCGCTCTCTTCATTAATTGTTTTTTTAAAAAAAAAAGAAGGTAAATTAGTAGATAAAAACAAATTAGCGAGAGAGGTAGAGGGTAGCAAAAGATGATATAAAAGGAGAAGAAGGATTATCAATGGAAAAGATGTGTAAAGGTATACCTATATATATAACAAGAGATGATTCAATTGGACTTGTTATTTTAATATCAACTGACTCTTTTTTTGCATTAGTTTCCTTGAAGACTTAAAAACTTCCATAGTGACCCGTACGGCTCACAAATTAGCAGCTGATGTAATGTTGACTCTATTTTTGTACCAAAATTTAATATATTAATTTGTACTTATCTTCATCAATTGAGTTGTACCAGTCAAGGAAATTTGCAACACCTTCAGAATAAATTATCACAATTAATTATACGGAGCTTGGAAGGGTTTATGTTCAAAAAGAACTTACGATCGAGTGCCTCAAGTGTTATTTTTTATTCCTCCAAAAGTCAATAAGGTTTTCTTGCTGTAACAAGTAATGACATGAATAATCCACTCCTCGGGTCTCTTCTTTGTTTTACCCTCTTCTTTGTTTTGCTTTGTTAATCTTTATAGTTCGGAAGGGTTAAGAGAAAGTTAACGTTGACTTGGGAATTGTTTATATTATCTCCTCATCTCCAACACTCCTTTAATTTTAATTTAATATATAGTTCTCCATGGATCTGTACGTACGTAGCTCTGTCGAGTTTTACACCGTTAAGCATTCGAGCAGATTAACATGTTAATATATATTACTCGATCGATTTTATAGGAACTCTTGTTTGTATATAAATATATAATTAATTATGCTAATGCTAGGATTTTTTGGATCTTGCATATGTCGGTACCGGCAGTCAAAGCACTTACCAGCAATGGCATGGTAATTTGAACTATAACAATAAGAAGTAATTAAAAGTGCTCAAAGTTATTTATCATAAATTAATTAATTAAAAAATCATGATGCAATTATGACCTGATACATAGATCATCAGAAACACATTCAAACACAGGTAGAGAGTACAATGCAATCGGAAGTAAACATGCAGCAGGAGATCATAGAGATCGAAACGATCACATCCCTAGCTACTCAATTATTGTGTTTTAATTTTAAGTAATTAATTTGTTGTTGTGCGAGCAACTGAGCATCATCTTAGCACGCGCACACCAACAGATCATAAGCTAAATAAATCAATTGACTTTGCTGATTGCTCCATTCGATTAATTGTCAACTCCTGTCATTTTCATCTAAAAGTAGAATTATGCATCCACTAGATATGAATAATTTCGAGTATGGATTAAGTGAAGCTGTGTTGAAATTAACAATTGTATCAATTGGGACAGCTCACCATCTCTTCTTCTCTTCTTCTTTTTCTTTTTTAGTTTTGAGACATGTAGGTAGGTCTATAATTTTAGGTTTGTCTTCTAGAACTTATATCAGGTCTCTGCAACAATTAATTAATTGATTTGAAATAATACAAGAATATTGGAAAAAAGTTCTGCGAAACTAGCTTTCTGTTACTAATGAAATTTTAACAGTTTAATTAACATGACTTGGTTCATTTGAAGTTTATAACTTGTTTGATGAAAGGCTAAATTTCTTTCAAATTGACCAAATTTATAAAACACCACCGTTAAAATTTATAAATTATTTGATGAAAGGCTAAATTTCTTTCAAATTGACCAAATTTGAAACGCACCTTATTTAAATAATTAATTATACATCTACAAGTTTTATTTTTTAAATTTAAATAATAGTTTTTAAAAGTCAGATGTAGGGGTGTTCAAACGGTTTGGTTTGTTCGGTTTTTTGTTGAGTATTTTGTGTATACGTAATTGTACTTGATTCATACTCTTTTTGTCTTTAAATTTATTATCTTCAATACTAAAAAAAAGGATTGATTGCAAGCGCACAATCTATCCTTGTAGTACTTAGGGTGTCGAACCTCAGAGAGTAAAGTTAAAACTTAAGCTTAAACTTTATCAATTAATTTCAGAAAAATAAAAAAGAGATAAAGTAAAAAGTAGAAAGGGGGGGGGGGTATTTGTTCTAATAATCCTAAGTTTGGGTTTAATACCCGAAAGAGAGGAGTTTTAAACAATAAATATAAAATAAAGAGAAAATAAAAGAAAGTTTAGGTTGCTTTCAAGTTGAGAAGATCTAGGGGTATTCGATCTACAATTCCTTGCTAATTCTATTTATTTGGTATTATATTGTTTAAATTCATATTTGATTATGATGAGGTTTCTAACTTATGTTAGCCTTGGAACAATTATTGATATAACTAAATTGGGTGGATAGATTAATATTCCGTCATTGTTATGGCTGTCACTACCTAATCGGAATTTTTAAGTCACATGCTCCAAAATTATACCAATATTTGTTCTAAGGTGTTCTAATTAGGTTTTCACTTCAATTTAATACTTCACCAAAACCTCCCCTTAATTTCTAAAAATCCGGTTTAGCTCTCAAAATTAGTCCATTGATAAGCTAAATCGTAAGGTATCTATTTATGATCTCAATTAGTACTCTCCTTACCTTGACCAATGCTAGAGTTTAACAAACTAAAGCAAAAAAACATGACATAGCACAATTTCAAATTACTCTAATTCATTAAACCTAACCAGGTGAACTCATAATTGCAAGTACTAATAAAATCATAAATAATAATTCACAAAAATTAACATCAAATCAAACAATCATAATAAAAATAATAAAACTGAACAAGTAGAATTAAACAAGCTCATGCATTGACTTAAACTCCTAGAGAGAGATCTACTATCTCTTGGAGAGATCCATTACAAAGTTTGGCAAAAGTAAGAAGAAATGAAATAAAACAATGATTACACCCTTTATCGCTATATTTTATGGAAATGAACATGCACCAAGTGGTGAGAGAGAGAGAGAGAATGGATCCCTTGAATAGAAAATGAACCCCCATTTATATAGCAAAAGATGAAAGATATGTGTTTTGAAAGTTATCATTTTTGTAATGATTTATATATTATTCATGAGTTTGAATATTATTATTATGTATTATTGTTCCTTGAGATTTATATGTTATATCTTTGAAAGTATTCAAGAAGATGCTCTTGGTCTTGAATCATAGAACTCCTAAGATTAGAAATATTTAATCACTAAATAAGTTCACAATCATGGTAATTAATGAGAAACATTAATTACCGAGGAAGATTGTCATGTTGATTAAAAAGTACATCGTAGTTCTATAAATGTTGATAAGGAATTATCGTTTAATGACATCAATATATAAAATGTGTATTTTATATATTGAACATGACCTAAATGAATGGAACATTATATGGATTGTATTTTGTGTCATTAATGTTTTCATTGTGTCTTTAGAATCTTAGATATGAGTTGTATAGGTTTTTCACATGAGAAGTATATAATGTGATTGCTATTTAAATACTATCTTGTGATAGGAATAAAATAGTAATTCGTTGTGTATAACTTGTGCGGGAGAAATCTATATGTTAATATTATCATTGTCCCTCAATTTGAGTTATGATATCACTGGGTCCCTTGATAAAGTGGAATTATATCGCATGCAATATAACTGATGTAGTTATAAGAGGTTGGCTACTATGCTTATAACTCATTTTTGTGTTTTCAATATCCAAATGGTCGATCGGAACCGTTCATCTTATTCTCCATATTAATATGTTCTTGGAGACCAAATTTTATATTTTTCTGAATTTGTTTACTATTTATTAAGCCACTTTGAAAATTTCTGATCCAATGGTGGCTTAACAAAACAGTAAAATTAGAAGCCACCGTTGGATCAGAGATTTTCAAATTGGCTTAATAAATAGTAAAAAAATTCATAAAAATGTAAAATTTGGTCTCCAAGAACATATTAATACGGAGAACAAGATGAACGGTTCCGATCGACCATTTGGATATTGAAAACACAAAAATGAGTTACAAGCATATGTGGGGATATGCTTATATAAGCATAGTAGCCAACCTCGTAGTTATAATTATAATTCATTTGAGAGACCAAAAAAATGAATATAATGCAAAAATAACACGATCCTATTTTGCATATTATTCATAATATCACGTGACAATGATAGACACAAAATTAGTGGATTGAGTAAATGATTACTATGTCGTTTGGATAACTATAATGTAATGATAGAACCTCTTATAGTCAATAATATAAAGTTTTATATTATTGCCAAGATGACATAGATCCTCTATGCGGTTACACCAACTGAAGAGAAACAACAAGTATCTTACATTTCATAGTGATGTATAAGATAAAATACATGAGATGAAATGCTAAAATAAAATGTTATAATATGACATGCTTAGACCATAAATAAAGTTATGAAGTTATGCAAATATTATTTAGTATAATGTTTGAATTCATTATAAGAATAATATAAATATTGTATAATAGAATAATATGAATAATATTATTTGTTCATAAATTAATTTATTAAACCAATCACAAAATGAGATTAAAGAGAGCATAAAATGACAAAACAAGGCTAGTGGCATGTGTGTAATTAATTTAAATATTACACAAATGGATTCCCTAGCCCTTGCCTATTAAAGGAGGTGTAATTAAGAAAAATAGAACTAATTTTTCTGCAAAAAAACGTAGCTAAACTCCTTGGCCGAAAGTTGAGAAGTTTGCTCTCTCATCTTCTCTTGTTAGGTTTAGCCACCAAGAAATCAAATAGTTTGTTGATTTGAAGATCAAGAGGTGATTGTATCTAAGCTTTGAACTCTACACCCATCTATCCAAGAGGTATGGTAGTTCATTGTTTAGGTTCAAGGTGAACCAAGAGGTGCTTCCAAGAGAACGGCGATTTCAAGAGATCTAGAAGGAAAATCGACTTTCCTCTAACAAGAGATTTGACAATCTCTTTAGGTATAAATTCTTATCTCATCTTATGTGAGAAATAAATTTATTTAATTTTATTTGAAGCACATGAGATGCTAGAAGAATTTATTTAACGTAATATTGCTTGCAATTGTCATACAAATGAGATCCGTTGTGTATTGAATTAATTTTATTTTTATTTTTATCCTCTTGACATATACATGAAATCCCTACAAAAGACTATGCCCAATTTAGAGGCTAGAAGGTGGGGTTAGTGGGTGTTATCTTTGCCTTATTTTCTTGGACTGATGTGTTCAAATTTAGCTGTCAAAATGCGTCCCTGGCTCGCTAAAAATAGAAACCGTGTTGAAATAGTGTAATTTTGTCTGTCTGCGGGTTCAGTGCATTCGCACTGGTGGTGAGTGCGGGTGGTTAAACCGGTTCAACTTTCCATATTTAACTTAGAAGAAAAATCCTGCGAAATTATCTGAGTGCATCCACATTGGTGGTGAGTGCGGGTGGTTGACATGCACTGATAAATTTTCTGTGCTGTTTTGAAGTTTCTGAAATTGGCTAAGTACTGAGTATGGGTGGATGACCCGCACTGGAGGTGAGTGCATCCGCATTAGGCTCGGACTTTTTTCTATGAAGTGCTGAGATGCTGAAAATTCGTCTAAGTGCTGAGTGCGTCCGTACTGGTGGTGAGTGCATCTGCACTGGATCCCAAATTTCTTTTTTAGTTTCTCAGGTTTTAGATCTTCTCACTAGCTTTCCAAAAAGTGGTCATACGCCCAAAATGAAGTTACGAGTCAAAATCTATGGCCGTTTTAAGTTCAGGCTCCATTCCTGCATTCTGCTATAGTGCATCCGCACTGGCTGCTGAGTGCAGGTGATACATCCGCAATGGGATGATTTTTCTCCATTTTTCATCATTTTCTGCACTGTAAAGCCAAACAAACACAGTAACTTAATTATAGGTGTATTATATTTACTTGATGTTCATAATACAAGATATTTGAAGTTATTTTATGATAAAAACTAGATCGAATGTGTATATAATTTATGCTTATCATTTTTAACCGAACCGGAAATTTTTTGATTTAAATAGATCAGTTTTTCAGTTTAATGGATTGGTTCAGTTGAAATTTTGAATAATTTTAGTTTAAATAGATCGGTTTGGTTTAGACTTTCTCAAGACTGATTAAATCGAACCGACCGATTTATATTGGTTTGACTCTAATTTTATTAGTGTTACAATGATTTTATTAAACCAAACCGGACCGAACCAAACTGAATTTCAATTGTTGTGTATGACAATGTATTCTTTTCGTTAATAATTACCAATAGATTTACTTCAGTTAGAACCAAACAAACAGAAATTTACTTCGGTTTGATTGGTTCAGTTTTTAATCGGTTGATAGGTTTAATTGGTTCGGTTCGGTTATATTTTTGAAAAACGAAGAAAAGTTTGGTTTAGTCATTTTACTTCGGTTTGAACCGAACCAACTGTTTGAACACCCCTAGTTAGATGTACACTAGAATTACCTGTTAGTTATGTGTTCTAAAAGTTATATTATATTGATTACTTTTACATATTGTGTTTATGAATTGGATATTATGTGCATTTTGTTCCATGAGTTTTTTGTTTATCTTTAGAAGTGTTTAAGAAGATGCTCTTGATCTTGAACCATAGATGTCACATCCCGCGGCCACGGGTCGCGACAATCCCCCGCTGTAAGTATACAACTCCGTGTATGCTTACAAGGCAATTAACATTTCATTCAGAAATTCACAATAAAATAATATGAAAACAAGTTTATATATATAAATCCGAGTACACGAGTCTGATAAAAGATACATCAAGGTATCACATATAGATATCGACTATTAGGTATGACATAGAGAGTTATACGAAAAAAATAGTATATACATCTCTAGCCAACTAACAAAATATCTACTGAGGTAATGGTGACATATACCAGAGGCCTACTGATCACGTGTCTCTCCAGACTCAGTCGTACCAAAACCTGTAAAGGAATTCAAAGGGTGGGGGTGAGAATAAATTCTCAATGTGAATTTTGCCACAGTTAGATTATTGAACTTGCAATCAAACTCCATATTCAAAAAATGAAACCCATATAATAGCAATTCAAACAGATACATATTCATAATTAAAGTGATGCATATGCTCGACAACAATTAATAAAATAACTCACAATTAACGGAATTTTCAAGATGAAGTTCAAACAAACACACATTAGGCTTAACTCGATTTATCAGGGCTTGTAGCACCTACAGATGTTCAACCGAGCTGGACCCTTTATCTGACCCTCATCTGTAGGGTTACTGACACCTACAGATGTTCCACCGAGCTAGACCCTTTATCTGACACCTATCTGTAGCTGCTTGACTTAACCATTTACTAAAGCCTGGTTCAAAGTCATAAAATGAAAATTCACTTGTAATAATTCGGAATGTCGTAATATTCAATTGACCGTCCAAATGCATTAACACGTAGACTAATGCCCCCGAGTCACAGACATTACACACTTGTCACCCACAATTTCAATCCACATATAAATATAGTCACCCACCCCTCGTCCCAACTGGTACTGGGAAATCACGAGGGTCATTCACCTAATGTGCCAGAAGGATCCTGAGATCAAAGTCAGCTATACAGCTTAACTTTGTAAATTTGTTCACACATATTTTCTCCATTCACATATAATTTCACAATCATCAATTCGTGGTGAATTTCAATCATAATCAAATCACAAAATAATAATTCAATTGACAATCATAAAAATATGCAAATCAACTATATCACAACAATTCGGTTCTAAATTGATTTGGTTATGCACATAAACTCACACCATTCTCATTTATGCAACAATCAAACATACAACATGGATTCCAAAATTATGCAACAATCAAGCATTCAACATGACAATCGAGAAATAATTTAATTTCTGAAAATGAAACAAGTCCAAGAACCCTGCACCTGTTTACGATTAGCGTACTGCGTACTTATGGATCAGACGTCTCGAAATATCCCGCAAATTCCTGCTCGATCGAGCCTACACTTATGTTGTATATATATTTGATTTAAATCCTGGTTCGATGATCGAGGTGCTTAATTTAGTTACATCAATTGTTTCATACCCTTCTTATCAAATCCATCTTCTCTCGGGTTAACCCTTTTTATTGGTCTTAATTACTTAACATCTCTTATAAATTCTCATAATTATATTCGGGTCCTCTAGACTATATACAATTCTAATTAGGTAACAGTTCATTTACCGTTTTACTATTTTGTTCTCGTAACAATTCAATTTCCCTATCACTTAAATCCTAATTTGGTCGAAATTCAAATTAATCGCTAGATCTTCAAGTTTACGAGCTAAACTTACCGATTACACCTCTAATTGGTTGGATTGGACTATACAATTCACAATTATTCCCAAAATTTGGATCTAGTTCAAAACCCTAAAATGGAAATCCGAAATTGGGATGAGATCGAGAGAAGAATTGACAGATAAACAACAAGAAAGCTCAAGAGAGCTCGATTACTAGCAATATATGCACAAATGTCGGGTTTCTAGCAAAAACCCTAAAATAGTGGAAATCTGGATTTTGGTGAGAAGAGAGGAGAGAAAGGAGTACCGATTTGGAGAGCTAGACGATATCTACGACCAATTTCTCAGTTTCACCTTCGATTTCCCAAGAGATTGGGTGGTTTGAGAGGGAGAGGAGAGTCTCTCTCTCTTTTTCTTCTTTGTTTGGCGAATGATAAGCATAAATTATATACATATTCGATCTAGTTTTCATCATGAAATAATATCAAATATCTTGTATTTTGAATATAAAGAGAATATAATACACCTAGAATCAAGTTACTGCATTTGTTTGGTTTTAATTTGCAGGAAACGAAGAAAAACGAAGAAAAATGAAGAAAAATGCCCAGTGCGAATGCACGGTTTTTGATACGGACGTACTAAGTACTTAGATGGATTTCTGGACGCGCGCCAATTTTAAAAAGGTATAATAAGCTATTCATCAAAATCCGTGTATATGCACGGACATCGATGCAGACGCACTCTGGTCGCATAGAAAAACTGAGACCAGTGCGGACGCACTGTAGCACCAGTGCGGATGCACTGTAGCAGAGCCAAAAATAGAGTCTGAACTTAAAACGGCCAGAACTTTTGACTCGTAACTCCGTTTTGGGCATATTACCACTTTTCGGAAAGCCAACGAGAAGATCTACAACCTGAGAATCTAAAAAAGGAAACTTGGAGTTAGTACGGATACAGTGGATCCGCAGACCGCCAGAAATACACAGTTTCTATTTTTAGCAAGCCAGGGATGCTTTTTGACAGCTAAACTTGGACAAGGCAACCTGGGAAACAATCCAAAAATAGCACCCACTAACCCCACTCACCCCACGACTATGCCTCTTGATTGGGCATGGTCTTTTGCTATAAAGGAGGGGGTTCTTTCCCATTCAGGGGAGCTCTCTTCGGAGGGAAATCTCTCTTCGGAGGGGCATCTCTCTTCGGAGGGTATCTCTTTTCGCAAAGATCAATCTCATCTCCACCAATACTTAGCGTAAAATTCTGCAATCAAGGAAGCAATTCAAGGAGGAAGAAGAAGAATATTTCAAAAAGAAGGCAAGAATAATGGTTCTTCATCTAGAGAAGGGTGTAATCTATTTCTCTATTTAATTTCTCTTTGTTTTAGCCAATCTTTTGTAATGAATTCTTTGTTGAATACTTGCATCTCCATGAGAGGTTAGTTTTCTCTCTAGGGATTTAGGTCAATGCATGAACTTGTTTAATTGTATCTTATTCGGTTATTTGTTTTTATTATGATTGTTTTATGGGATTTGATGCTAATTTCTGAGATTTATAATTTGTGTTAACTACATAATTAGTACTTAAAATCGATGTAGTTCCGCTTTAGATTCGAAAGAACCAAAGAAGTTAGGACGAGAGGAGAGTACCAATTATGAACACAAATACCTTAGGTTTTGATTAAGGTCTAACCAACTGCGAAATCAAACCGGAACTACAGAAATTAGGGTTAGGGACTTGGTGAAGGACGTAACTGTGAAGTCATACCCTTATTAGGACATCTCAAATTGAATCGGATATTGGTATGAAGGACGTAACTGTGAAGTACTAATATTTGAGGAGAGGAGAGACTAACAAGAGCTTATGGTCTAGGTAGCTAGGATGAAGGACGTAACTGTGAAGTCCAAATTGCTTAGGCACGTTATTAATTCACGAAAGTGACCCTTAATGACATATTAGATTAGAAACCTCATCAAATCATACATGAATTTAAATAAATACCAAATAGATAGAATTAACAAGGGGTTGTAGACCGAATACCCCTAGATCTCCTTAACTTGAAAGCAAACTTCTTTTTATTCACATCTATTGTTTACAATTCTTCTCGGGTATTGAACCCAATTTAGGATTACTTAAACAAAATCCCCCAATTCTACTTTTATCGCATTTACTTCTTTTTATTATTTTTTTGAAATTAGTCGATTAAGTCTAAACCTAGTATCTAAACTTACTCCCTGAGGATCGATACCCGATAATATACTACGCGGTAGGATTGTGCACTTGCAATCTGAACTTAAAAGTGTTTAAAGGTTAAAAGGTACAGCTTGCTGTATTGAAACTTTGTACTATACCTTTTTGGTGCAACAGCGAAGCACACACAAGGCAGGGGAAATGAGGCGGAGGGGAAGAGAGAAAGAAAAAGAGAAAATTTGGGATTTTGGTTAAAAGGCCCTCTGAGTGCAGACTCACTCATTTTCATTGCGGGCCGGCCCCACGCACGCAGCACTTAGCAGAGTTCAGCAGCTCAAAAAACACAGAAATATACACGAGTGCAGTCGCACTCACATACAGTGCGGGTCAGTCACCCGCACTCAACAATTAGATAGATTTTTGGAATTCAGAAAATCACAGAAAATTCATGAGTGCGGACGCACTTACTTTCAGTGCGAGTCAGTCACCCGCACTCAGCACTTAGTCGAATTTTCATCAAATTGGCACTTCTCATAAAAAATGCCCAAGGCTAATGCGTCCGCATTCAAATCCAGTGCGGGTTAACTCATCCGCACTCGTATAAATTTAAAAATTAACAAAAAAGAAAACTAGAGTCAGTGCGGATCATCCATCTGCACTCACCACCAGTGCGGATGCACTAGAAGAATTTCAGAAACTAATTAAGGAAAAATAGGAGCCAGTGCGGACGGACTGAACCTGTAGATAGTCAGAATTTCATGTTTTCGACGCTGTTTTGATTTTTAGCGAACTCGGGACGTATTTTAAAGTCAACATTGGACTTGCTTATCTAGGAAAATATTATTTTAAATTTAAATTCCTATTTCATCAGTAAGATTTTCCGATTGTTGCTTTTAAAATATTCAAAAATTAATTGTTAAAATTTCGTAACGTAGTAATAATAGAACTCTATATGATAACAAACATAAATCTCTAAATTGTCTACAAACTTGGTTATTAGCATGGAACATTAATATACCATTATAAGTTTGTCATGTTGATTAAAGTACATTGTAGTTCTATAAATATTGATAAAGGTTTATCGTTTAATAACATGAGTATATAAAAAGTTTCATATATTGAACAAACCCAACAAATCAAACATTATATGAATTATGTTAGTGTCATTAATGTTTTTCATTGTGTCTCGAAATTCTTAGATATGAGATATATTTCATTTTCACATGAGAAGTATATAATGTAATTAATATTAAAAGCTACTTATCATTAGTAGTGATAAAAATATTAGTTCCTTGTATATAACTTGTGGGGAGAAAGTCATATGTCAATAGTATCATTGCCTCTTATTTATAATGAGTGATGATTATTTATGGCTCCTTGGTAAAGAAGAATTATAATGCATGCAATATAACTTGGTAAAGTAGAATTATAATGCATGCAAAATAAATATATTACAAAGATGACACAATCCTATTTTGTATAATGTTCATAATATCATGTGGCAAGAAATAGACACAAGCGATGTTATTTATGACATTACTTTAAGGGATCGTATAATGTAAAATGATACTTTACATCTGTGTCATTTGGGTAACTATAATATATAGCTAGTACCTCATACAGTTTATAATAATAAAATATTGTTATGCCATTGCCAACACGACATACATCTCACTGGATCACGCCAATAATGAATTAATTAGAAATGCTAGCTCCTATATTTATTTGACATATGTGACATGACTAATAAATGAGTTTCTCTACTTAAACATGAGATAAATAATTATAAGGATAAATATGAGATGTTTGGATTTAATTAAATGATTAATGAAATTTAAATATAAAAAAAGATCAAAATTAAAAAAGCTTTGTGACATAAAAGAGAGTTTTTGTTTGTAGAAAACAGTTCTGTATTCCCACCACGATTTATGTGAACAGAACTTAAAACAGGCATATCTCATCAACCGTAGCGTTCTACGACTTTTCAGAAAGCTTGCGAAGAGATCTACAGTTTGATATAAAATAAGTTGTAGGTCTATGTCGCATGTGGTATGCCCATGTAGCATGCTATATTGCACAGTGCGTTGTTGGGCTAAAATCGGTTAATTTTGGCCTAACTAATTATGGAAATTATGGAGAATGTGGGAATCGTGTCTAGGGCGGTGGAGACTCTTCTAAACAGCACGGAAGTTATTTAAATAGGTCCCTCCTACCTAGGGTTTTAATCTATTGATCTCTCATCTTTTTAAGAGAGCTGAAACTTTGTCTCTCTCATTTGATCTCTCTCATGTGTTGAGAATTCACAAACCATAACTCAAGACCTAATTCTATTGGAGGATAGAGATTAAGGAGCGATTGAAATAGAACTCTCTAGCAAGATGGAGCTTCAGTTTCTAATTAATTTCTTGGTGGATACCGTGGATGGCTTCTACTTTGAAGTCTTAACTTGGTGCAATACATTCTAGGAGGCCATTTCGACCAATGAAGGTATCCAAGAGATCTAGAAGAGAATACGACTTCTCTCTATTTACCAAATTGGCATTTGGTAGAGGTATATCCAAATCTTCTTTTTGTAGTAGATAAATTTATGATGCATGAATGAGTAGACAATTATTTGTGCTTAAGAATTGCTTGATTAGAATTAGCATAATAAAATAGATCCATAAATACTTGTAAAAGAGTTAAATTTTTTTTTGAAAAAAAGGCATAGCAAATGCCCGTTTCAATATATTGAAACTGGAAGGTAACTTACAAGGTAATGAGTTTGTTATCTAACATAGCAAGAAACATAAGTTTCTAATACGCTACAAAATACAAATGCCCGACGCTTAACAATCCACCAAAAAACTGTTATAGTAAATTCATTATCTAACACTAAGCCTCTCAAGTGGGGGCTAGAGAAACTAACAGCTCCACTCAAGGGATCATTACTGGGATGGTTGAGCGTCATTTCTGCAAGGTGTTGGAGGTCCAGCAACATTTCCTACCTCAAGAGGTTCTTCAACAGCACCTAAGAGCATCGGGGCTGTCTCAGTGAAACCATTGTTAGAATACGGCACAACTAGGTTGCCAACAGGGGCCCACATCTGAAGAGGAATTTCGTGGATGTCATTTGGGAGCCAAATGAGAGCAGCTTCTTTAATTTCTTATCCATGTGCCCTGCCCAATATTCAAAAACTGAAACAATCAATAAAATTATAGATCTAACCGTTTTAGGTGAACCGAATTGGAAGCATATCTCATTTCGATACTTCCACAATGTCTACCTTACTGCACTTATAATAAGTAAAAAACCTTTTTGTCCGACAGCACTAAAATTAGATGAAAATTGAAATATATCAACTAGGGTTGTCCATGTATGAAAGAAATCTTGAGTTTTCCCTAGCCAAAACCAAATTTTTTGTGCTTGTTGACAATTGAGAAATAGATGGTTATTATCCTCAACATCAAGACAGAAGTGACATTGACGATCCCCGTTCCAACCCCTACGAGATAAATTTTGCTTAGTTAAGATTTTATTATGTATTAGAAGTCACAAAAAATTCTAATTTTGGGAGGAATTGGCAGTTCCCATATGATAGCAAATCGATTGGCATTAATTCCCCGAAAGTTTAAAATCTTGTAAATTGATCCAACAGTAAACATACCTGTGAGAGTCCATCTCCAAACAATTCTATCTATATTATGTGTAAAAATAGATGAACTAATTAATTGTAAAATCTCATTCCAATCTGAGAGTAAAATTCCAACAAGTCTTCTTCTAAATTGAATTGCATAACCTTGTGAGTTAATCACGTTAGCTATTGAGACATCTTTATTGGAGCATATGGTGTACAGTTGAGGGTATTGAGTTGCAAGGGTACAATTACCATACCATAGTGTAGTCCAAAATTCAAGATCAGAATGAGAATGAGGGGTATATGTAACACTTAGGTGACCTAATGCATCTAATTTGGTAATGTTTGACCAAAAGTGAGAGAACTATAATGGTGATGGAGAATAGTATTTAAAGTGAACTACAGTTTTCCATAAGGCAGAATATTGAGAATTATGAAATTTCCACCACCAATTCAAAAGTAATGAAATGTTCATTTCTTGAAAATTAAGAATGCTTAAACCACCATGAGTTTTGGCCAAACAAGCCTTAGACCATTTAACTAAAGCATATTTTTTCCTAGACTTACCTGAACGTTGCCAAAGAAATCGAATCCTAATTGTATCTAATCTTCTTATGATTGTATTAGGAGCCCTATATAGAGATAAGATATACAAGGGTATCGCTGAAACACTAGTGGAAAAACAGGAATCAGGATCGGCCTATCTGGATCGGTTATATGAAACAACCGATACTAATATCTATCTGGATCGGTTTTTTGAACAAAACCGATCCTAATGGTCTATCAGGATCGATTTTTATAAACAACTGATCCTGATAGTTCAACTATCAGGATCGGTTGCTTCTAAACAACTGATCCTGATAGTATCAGGATCGGTTGTTTATAAACAACTGATCCTGATAGTATCAGGATCGGTTCTTTATAAACAACTGATCCAGATACCTATCTGGATCGGTTCTGGAGGTAGGAACCGATCCAGATAGTGTTTTCCTTATATTTGTGTGTGTTATATTTTGCATAAATAAATTACTTCTTAAAAATTCCAGAAATTTTTTTATAAATAAATTATTATAATGAGAAATGTTAAACAACATTGCTCCCAAAAAATTATTTCTAAAAAAATACTTTTCTTCATAAATTATCTAGTTATTAAATGTAAGCTACAAATATTTGTTACATCAAATAAGATTTCAATTAAGAAGCATGAAATTTATTTAGTTTTGATATTTTCAAACAGCTAAAAATAATGAAATTATTTATTAGAATTTACGATTAAAATAATTTAGAAAAATATGACACATACACATTCTGACTTTCATTTTTTTAAAAAGTATACCCACACAAAAATATAACACACACAAATATAAGGAAAACACTATCTGGATCGGTTCCTACCTCCAGAACCGATCCAGATAGTGTTTTCCTTATATTTGTGTGTGTTATATTTTGCATAAATAAATTACTTCTTAAAAATTCCAGAAATTTTTTTATAAATAAATTATTATAATGAGAAATGTTAAACAACATTGCTCCCTAAAAATTATTTCTAAAAAAATGCTTTTCTTCATAAATTATCTAGTTAAATGTAAGCTACAAATATTTGTTACATCAAATAAGATTTCAAGAAGAATGAAATTTATTTAGTTTTGATATTTTCAAACCACTAAAAATAAAAATCAAATAAGTTTTAAAAAGTAATTTATATATCAAAATATGATAACTTATTTTACAAAAAAATATTTAAAAAATAATTTATATATCAAAATATGATAACTTATTCATATAATATCATGAGTATGGCTACCATTCATTGCAATGCATAGGGACCTTTGTGCATTGGACTATAAATCACGGATTCAAAGTCCAAATTACCGATCCAAACCGTTTATCTTGTTCTCCATATTAATATGTGCTTGGAGACCAAATTTTATATTTTTTGGAATTTGTTTACTATTTATTAAGTCACTTTGAAAATCACTGATCCAACGGTGCCTTTTGATTTTACTGTAACCGTTGGATCAGCGATTTTCAATGTGGCTTAATAAATAGTAAAAAAATTCGAAAAAATGTAAAATTTGGTCTCCAAGCATATATTAATATGGAGAACAAGATGAACGGTTTCGATCGGTCATTTGGATTTTGAATATGGTGATTTATAGTCCAATGCATAGAGGTGCCTATGCATTGCAATGTATGATAGACTTACTCTAATATCATAACATATAAATTATATAAGTTATTTGTAAATTATTTATAAAATTATTTTAAAAAATAACATTCTAAATATTTAAAAATTATTTAAAAAATAAAAATAAAAATAAAAGAAAGCCCAAAACAGTCTTCATCTTTTGTGAAGCAACAACATAAGAAAAATATGAAAACATAAAAAAAAATGCATAAAACTAAGTACTATATATCTAATAAGATTCCATCCTCCTCCTCTTCTCCAGACATTGGAGATGGAGGGTTGCCAGCTCCAAAACATAGCAACCTCCTTGAATCGGTCGAACTTATTTTTTTTTTTTTTTTTTAAATGTATAAAATGTTGGTACGATAGGCATCAATTCATTAGCCACCTCCTTGAAGTACCTATTTTACTACTTGATTTTCTAAATTATGAAATTAAATGGATAATGCTAGCCATGTATATCGTTTAGATTATTGAGCATATTTATTGATATAACGAGAGAATCCGTTCAATAGTTGACTACAATTTTTTTTTTACAAGTGTCTCCACTGCCATATAATAAGATTTTAGAGTAAGTCAATGGTACTATCAATATTAATACCTATCAATTGATACTCCAAATTTATTTTTGAATTTTAAAATTCTTTATCAAATTGTCAAATTACCCTTCTTAGTGATAAAGTATCTTATACATTTTATCTCGCATGAGAAGGGAGGAGGAGGTGGTGGATCAGCTCGACCTTCATTTTGAAAAGGAAAAAAAAAAAAAAAAAACTATCTGGATCGGTTGTATCATAAATAACTGATCCAGATAGTTTTTTTTTTTTTTTTTTTAAAGTTGGTTCTGAAGGAAAAAAAAAAAAAAAAAAAAAAACTATCTGGATCGGTTATTTATGATACAACCGATCTAGAATTTTTTTTTTTTTTTTTTTAAAGTTGGTTCTGAAGGAAAAAAAAAAAAAAAAAAAAAAAAAACTATCTGGATCGGTTATTTATGATACAACCGATCCAGATTTTTTTTTTTTTTTTTTTTTTTTTTTTAAAGTTGGTTCTGAAGGAAAAAAAAAAAAAAAAAAAAACAATCTGGATCGGTTATTTATGATACAACCGATTCAGATAATATTTTTTTTTTTTTTTTTTTTTTTTAAAGTTGGTTCTGAAGGAAAAAAAAAAAAAAAAAAAAAAACTATCTGGATCGGTTATTTATGATACAACCGATCCAGATTTTTTTTTTTTTTTTTTTTTTAAAAGTTGGTTCTGAAGGGAAAAAAAAAAACTATCTA
Source organism: Carex sylvatica (assembly GCA_964058845.1). Lineage (NCBI taxonomy): Eukaryota > Viridiplantae > Streptophyta > Magnoliopsida > Poales > Cyperaceae > Carex > Carex sylvatica. The sequence continues at coordinate 420,762 of CAXKVR010000138.1, forward strand.
GATCGGTTCATAATAGGAAACCGATCCTGATAACTCACTAGGGTTCTTATTTTCATTCCGCGCCTCTCATTTTCAACTTAGTGAAAATTAAACCTGTCTCTCAACTCCTCCGTCTCTCTCTCTGTCTCATTCCCTCCCTCTTCTAGGGTTCTTATTTTTATTTTGCATCTCTCATTTTCAACTTTGCAAAAATCAAATCCACCTCTTAACTCGTTCGTCTCTCTCTCTCTATCTCCGGCGTCTCTCAACTTAGCAATCTTTGTCTTTCTCTGTCTCGATCTAGTCAAAAAAAGGCGAAGAAGACGAAAACTGATAAGGATGTGCCATCCATTTCTTCCAAGTTCATGGAATGAGATGAAGGATGATGTCCCGCCTTATGCCCTTAAATTATACTTAAGGTACATACTATTTATTTCCTCAAATCTCTTATACACATTTGAGCATATTTTGTATTTTTAATTTACACTAAATTGCAGTATTAAAGTTTATGGTTTCAATTTTTTTTTTTTTCATTTGAGCAAGGTCTTTTGAGATTATTTAATCGGCGGTGAAGAGGTACACTTTGAGGTATGCTAGCTAGGTTTTTCTTGTCTTTCAATTTAAATAATACATGCATCGAAGATGCACAAGCAAGCAATTAATGATATAAATATTTGTTTATATTTTGAAGCTTGCACTGGAGGAGACGATAAAAGAGGGAGTGCCATACATGTGGCTAAATTTTATTTTGCTATTGCACCAAATTTCTTCAACTATTGTACTTTTTTTTGTGTTTCATGAATTTTATTTTGTATTCTTAATTGATTTTGAGCTCCAATAAATCAATGGTAAATAAAAAAAAAATATTATGTTGGTCAGCAAATATATATGGAAGCTAGCCAAATAAAAAAAATATTTTTTTTTGATCCAATATAACATCAGGATCGGTTGTTTTGAAACAACCGATCCAGATAGTTTTTTTTTTTCCCCCTTCAGAACCAACTTTAAAAAAAAAAAAAAAAAAAAAAAAAAAAAAAAAACCTATCTGGATCGGTTATTTATGATACAACCGATCCAGATAAATTTTTTTTTTTTGTTTTTGTTTTTGTTTTTTTTTTTTTAAGTTGGTTCTGAAGGGAAAAAAAAAAAAAACTATCTGGATCGGTTCTATAATAGTGAACCGATCCAGATAACTGAGTATCTGGATCGGTTCACTATTATAGAACCGATCCAGATACTCAGTTATCTGGATCGGTTTCTATATAAGGAACCGGTCCAGATAGGTGATTATCTAGATCGGTTAAATTTTAACCGATCCAGATTATGGTAGTATCTGTATCGCCTTCATCAGGATCGGTTGTATTCCGATACTAATATGCGTATATAACCGATCCTGATTCCATATTTTCCACTAGTGAAAGTACCGAATTAATTAAGGTTAATCTTCCACCTAAAGATAATAGTTGGCATTTCCAACTTTGTAATCTACTTTCTACTTTATCGATAAGAAATTGCCAATCAGCTATAGTTAACTTTTTATTTTCAAAGGGAGACCTAAGTATTGTAGAGAAAATTGTCCTACTTTACATTGAAAAGTTTGTGATAGACAAAAGACTGAACTTTCAAAGGGAAAATTGTCCTACTTAAAAGTCTTTTGTAAGTTCAGTCTTTTGTAAGTTCATTTTAATACCAGATAATGCCTCAAATCCCATCATACCCCACCATGCGAATGCTATATTAATATGATTATCTTGTAAAAATAATATGGTGTCGTCGGCATAATGGCAGTTAGTGATAGATTTTCCTAATAAATAAGGAGGTCCGAGACTTAGAAGTTTATTGGCTTGCCTACTTTTATGGAAAATTTTACATAGTGTATCCGTTGCTAATAGAAAAAGGAAAGGTGGCAAGGGGTCACCTTGTCGAACACCTCGTTTACAGTAAAAGTATTAAGTAAGATCCTTATTAAAGTTAAGACAAGTTTGAGAGCTGGTGAGCCAATCTGTAATCCATCTACACCATTTATTTTCAAAACCCCGACTTTGTAAAATTTCTAAGATATAGTCCCAATGTATCTTATCATACGCCTTCTCGAAATCGATTTTAATAACTACCCCAGGAGTATGACTAACAGTACTATGATGAATCAATTCGTGACCTAAGACGACATTATCTAAAATATATCTATGTTTGATAAAAGCGGATTGACTAATATCTATGATTCTACTCATGATATGATTTAACCTATTAGTCTATTTTTGAAATAATTTTAAAACTATAATTAACTAGACTAATTGGTCTAAACTTACTAATAATATGAGCATCTTTCTCCTTAGGTATCAAGCAAATCACTGACTTGTTGAGTTGATGCAAGTCAAGTGTATGATCGGAAAAGTGAGTGCATAAAAGGAGAAGATCATGCTTAATAACAGCCCAGAATGTTTGATAGAATTGAAAAGAAAACCCATCTGGACCTGGTGCCCCTTGAGCTGAGGGAGCAAAAATTGCTTCTTCAAGTTCCCTTTCTGTAATTGGTTTTTCTATTTCAATTCTACCTGTGTCAAGAAGTTTATCCTCTAGATCCCAGAAATGGTCATCTAGATGGGCAATTTTGGTTCCTTTTTCCCCTGACAGTTGTTTATAAAAGTCTACTGCATGGTTTTTCATTTCACCTAAGTTAGTAGTCGTAGTCCCATTAATGTCTAAAGAGTTTATCCTATTTTTCTTACTTCTATGGGAAAAATTTCACCTAAGCCATGACATGAAAAAATTTAGTATTACGGTCCCCTTCCTCTAGCCATTGTTGTTTAGACCTAGCTTTCCAATATTGTTCTTCCTCTAAGTAAATGGTATCTAATTGTGTTTTAATAGTAGCCCATTGGATATATTCTTCATCTGATAAAGATGTAGACTTTTGTAAAATTTCTAATCTATGTAACTCCTTAACTAATCTAGTTTTGCGTTGCTTTTTTTTCGCGATAATAATTCCTAACCCAACCCCTAATTTTGGATCGAAGAAATTTAAGTTTACACTTCCAACTTTTAGCTACATTTCTATCATCTAATTGAAACTCCTCCCACCATTTAGCTATTAGTTTACAAAAGTCCTCATGGGCTAACCACTCAGATTCAAATCTGAATGGGGCTTTTGTAGGGTGCTGACTAGTATGAGTTTGAAATAAAAGTGGACAATGATCAGATCCACTTTTTTGCAAGTCTCAAATCAAGCTATTTGGATAAGTACTATCCCAAGCTTAAGAGGTAAAGATCCTATCCAACAATATAAAACTAGTGCCATTCGACCAAGTAAATTTACGACTGGTAAGTTTATGTTCCACTAAAGCGTGTTTGTTAATGAATGCATTAAAATCCCTACTAGTGGGGGCATCAAAATTAGTACCAGTTTTCTCATTTTTATGTCGTATTACATTGAAGTCACCACACAACACCCAAAGGTCATATTGTGGTTGTCGAATATTTTACAAAACAGTCCAGAGGGTATTTTTAAGGTGTTTTAACATAGGACCATAGACTATTGTAAGTTGCCAAGTAGTAGAATCAAGTTTATTCTCTAAAATGACATCTAAGAAAAATCTATGGTGATGATATTCTAAAACTTTTACCTTATTACTATCACAACCAAATAATATCTCTCCCGATCTACCGATTGATGGCACCCATTGCCACTCGTCTAATCTAGAAGAAATATTTTTAAGAAACCGCAAGGTGAAATCTTCTTTTTTGGTTTCTTGAAGAGCAAGGATATCTACTTTGTTATCTTTAACTAAATCATGTAAAAGCTGTTTCTTCCTACTTGAATTAAGGCCGCGACAATTCCAATTTAAAATATTCATAAGTCATAACTATCACCCCTTGATACTATGAGAACTGTGGAATCTAGCATTTCTAAACTAAGTTTAAAAGGAGCATTTCGAGAATTAGAAGACTTCATAATCTGTTGTATAGTGGTTTCAAATTGAGTCATATTCATTAATTAGATGGCCTCTATGATTTTATAACTATCTTCCTTACTATTACCTAGTTGGATCTGATATACTTGGAATAGCTCATTAATTTGATCTACCGTTAAACGATGATAGGCAAAGCTAGTTATTAAAGAAATACCTTCTTTGTTGCCAGTTCCCAGTTCTTTGTCTCTAGCCCTTTTGATTGCTCTGCTCATTGTTGAATTAGGTCCAGTTTGCACTTGAACTCTCAGACTCTACCTCGACATAGTGGAGGTCGTGTCAGTCACCTCAGGGGTATTGACGGTGGCAAGTGTGCCAGTCTGTTCTGACGAATCAGAGATAACTACAGCTCCGTCGACAGTCTTGACCTTGGGAATTGAGCTACGAAGCCTCGCAGTTATCCCTTGTTTGACACCACTAGAAGTACCCATCTGGTTACAATAAGCCCAAGAATTCTGAGCTGCACTAGTCTTACGAGCACCAATTCTGATAGTTTTCTTCTTCAGCTTAGTTTGGCCAGTCTAAACAGTTTTTGTTGGGTTTGGCACCAGAATTTTCTTGCCCTTCCCGGAATCAGGGGTCTTAGTAATTTTTCCCAGAATCGGCTCTTTCTCTGACTCTATTGGGGCTCGGATAGGGGAATTGGGTCCAGAATGAGGTAATTTAGAGAGAAGGTAGAAGGAATTAGTGAGGAGAGGAGATGGGGGAGAGCTTACCAGTGTGACAGGTGAATTAAAGATAGAGGTCTTGGTCCGGGCACCACCCCCACCAGATTTTGTACCAGTAGATTTGGTACCAGTGCCCGAAACTCCTTTAGCTGGAATAGCGTGCTTTGGGGGGCCCTGAGAGCCGACCCAACTACTTTCTTCCCTGAACCAGAAGCACCATCATCTCCTTCATCCATTTTGTGAGCAATACCAGCGCCAGTACGACACCCAGCAGGAGGAGTTCCCCTACGAGGCATCGCAACATTCGATCCCTGCTGAGGCACTGTAACATTAGATCCCGTCTGATCACCATTGGTGACTGCGACTCCATTCATCTCTTCAGGTCCCCTATCACCCAGCATATCAGTGTCATCATCCAAACCTGCTCTATTCTCAGTCAAGGTTGACATGGTCTCCATGCTCGATTTATTGCCGAATTTCGTACCATTTGGATATGGCTGGCCATCCATGCGTCCCAGCCAAGCATAAATATGCTTTGTGTTCTCATTTTTGATCTCAATATGTAGATCGAACACTCGAATCTTACCCGCCGGATTGAGATATTCAACATAGTGGATTGGTGGAATGAGGTTAATATCATAGACCCCGAGTTTGAGACGAGCAAACCTCCAATCATAGCGTGACCCTGTACCCGGATCAATCTCCAGCAAGTGAGCTCCCATCGGATTGAAAACCCTGTCCACCTCCGACCACGACCATTGAAGTTTGGGGAATCCAGAGACACGCACCCACACCGGAATGAGATCCATCCCATCCTCAAAAGCGGGTTCCCAAGCAAGCATTGGAAATTCGACTCCTTGCAGAAGGAGAAATCCTTCAGCAGCTATAGAGTCTAGCCAAGACTTAGTGGGAGCCTTGATTAGGTATTGAAATTCAGCGTACACTGTCGCGACCCAGTGATGGCCAGCTCACTTGAACCGGGTATGGAGAGCTTTCTCAATCTTCTCGGGCCCCTAACCCGCAATATCATCAAGAATAAAACTGAGCGCGAACTCACGTTCCAGTAGTTCTGATTCGGGGGTGGGAGTCAAAGTGATGATCGGAGTGCGAAGTGGAGCAGCCATGGCTGTTGAGGGTTGAATCTGATTCGGAAGAGCTCGTTATCACCCCTTTTCCACAGATCTAGGTTTAGACAAGGGTTTATGCGGAGTAGAAGGGAAGTATGAGGCAGTAGCACTGCACACCAGTGATTTATGCCCAAATTTGTTACAAATGAAGCATAGCTGCGCATTGAGACAATCACGAGACATGTGCCCAGGGGAGCCACATCTGAGGCAGATCGGGTGAGAACTGGTCGATCGGCGAATCAAGTCGCGTAGTTTGCGCTGAATCATCTCTGATTTGGATTCGTGCTGGATCACCCTACCTGGTTGAGGTTTCGCTCGCCACGCTGTAGCAGGCTTGGAAATTACCTCTTTATAGCTACGAGGCCCAGATCGAAGCTCCATTAATGGAGGACGATTAGGCCCAAGAACTTGCCGCGCCTTAATTTTTTCTCGTATTCAATCCGACTGGAGCCGTATTACCTTCGACATTACTTCAATCTTTTGTTTTCTCTTTTTTCTCTTTTTTTTTTTTTGGATTTTTCGTTTGGTTTTTCGCAATCTAGAAAATCGCTTTTTTTGTCGCTTTAATCAAAAATGGTTTTGGCAAAGTTAAAATTTTTAATTTTACCACCTTAACGCATCTTGAAATCCTTCATTACCCTAATATTATTTTGATTGCAGCACAGACAATCATAATTAGGTAAATTTATTTTGCTTTATATTGACTAATTTGTTAGCTTAGTGGATTACTTATTTCTGAAGGCATTACTGGGTGCTTAGCATTGAAAAGTCAAAGATATTTTGCCGAGAACAGCCTGTATACAAATTATTCAGCTAGCAATATGAAATAAGAAAAAAAATGAAACTAACTCTAATTTTCAACACCGTATAATATCGGAATATGCCCGAGTTAATTATTAAAACATGTCAAAGAATACTTTCTGAACTCAGAACATTAATCAAATCAGATTTGCCAGTTTTGAATGCATTGTCAGTATATATAATCAGGAAATATCATTTATATTGATTTAAGATGCCCAAAAGAAGGTTCCTTATAATTAAACTACTGACAAATATCCACGCAAATTTCGAGCCACGTACTGACCGTTTCTGCTGCCTGCTGGTTAATTAGTTGACTAATTTATTTAACAATTAGTATTAATTAATCAACTTCTTAATTAGCTCCACAATTTTTTAATAAGATTCCACAATTATGCCTCTTGGTCATTTGGTAGCAGCTGTTGGCTTGTAGGAGGCATTAACAGACAAGAACCTTCTCAGGAATCCAAGAACCGCTATATTTTTTCAATAGAGCACAGAAAAGATAAGTTCTAAATTGCTAATCGATAAGATCCTTAACTTTTTTTTTTTAATCAAAAAGTCAATTGTCTACACCTAGTTACTATCTACTGGTTCACTTACCCATTTCTTTTTGGTTTGTGTAATTGTTTAATTACCCATGCCATGGCCAATAATATAATATAGCATGTTACCCATATGCCATCAAGGCGACACATATAAACAATGTCAAAATCCAACTCAAGATTATAATGGGAAACACTTTGAATTTATTAGGTACTTTTCGCGAGGGCAGACACTTTTCACGACGGAACACCGTCATAAACATGTTTTTTCTATTAGTGACGATACTTTTCGCGACGGAGTACCGTCATAAATGTATTTTTTTTCTCGCGAAAAATACCTACTTTGTTGTTAGCCCGATCACCATACCAGATGCCCGGAAAAAAGAGGAAAATTACCCCAAGAACGCCATACCAGACTTTGTCCTATAACAACGGTATTATATATCGAGTAGAACTAAGGTGTTCTTAAGTACACCAAGTCTCTTGGTGAACTCAAGTCTAAAATTCATCGAATCGGTCTCAATTGACGAATCTAAACCATTGAAACCTGCCTGTCTTACGAATGATGCGTCTACATGTAAACTTTTTTAATTTTAAAATTAATTTTGCATAGAGTCAAGTGGTCAAGAAATGTTAAAAAATGAATGCATTAAATTAATTTATTAACCTTCTAATTTTGACCGCATGACTTCATACTAAATTAATTCGAATGTTTAAAATTTTCACATATAGATGCATCACTCGTAAGGTAGGTATGTTTCAACAGTTTAGATTCGTCATTTGAAGCCGATTCGATAGATTTTAGACTTGAGTTCACCAAAGAACTTGGTGAACTTAGAATACCCTAGTTCTACTCTTATTTATCAATTATATATATATATATATAGAGGTTGGCTACTATGCTTATATAAGCATATCCCCACATATGCTTATAACTCATTTTTGTGCTTCCAATGTCCAAATGGTCGATCTGAACTATTCATCATGTTCTCCATATTAATATGTGCTTAGAAACTAAATTTTACATTTTTTGAAATTTTTTTACTATTTATGAAGCCACTTTGAAAATCGCTGATCCAACGGTGGCTGCACAAAACAGTAAAATCAGCAGCCACTGTTGGATTAATAATTTTCAAAGTGGCTTAATAAATAGTAAAAAAATTCTGAAAAATGTAAAATTTAGTTTCCAAGCACATATTAATATGGAGAACAAGATGAACGGTTCAGATCGACCATTTGGACATTGGAAGCACAAAAATGAGTTATAAGCATATGTGGGGATATGCTTATATAAGCATAGTAGCCAACCTCTATATATATATATATATAGAGGAGGGATCCAATTACATCTTTTTTTGGTGACACCGAATTACACTATCAATTTTTAAAGTTTTCAAATTCGAAACAGTCGATCCAAACCGTTCAACATAATGGATATGTTAAAATGTGCTTGCAGACCAAATTTTATATTTTTGGAATTTTTTTACTATTTATTAAGTATTTAACAAAATCGCTATATTCAGACCATTAAATTTTTGTGTCCATTTTAATAAATAGTAAAAAAATTCAGAAAAATATAAAATTTGATCTGCAAACACATTTTAACATATCCATCAAGTTGAACAGTTTGGATCGACTATTTGAACTTTGTAAACATATGATGTAATTCGGTGTCACAAAAAAATAGTGTAATTGGATCCCTCCTTATATATATATATATATAGAGAGAGAGGTTGGCTACTATGCTTATATAAGCATATCCCCACATATGCTTATAACTCATTTTTGTGTTTCCAATGTCCAAATGGTCAATCTGAACCGTTAGATGTGATCTCTATAATGAAATGTGCTTGGAGATCAAATTTTATATTTTTCTGAATTTTTTTACTATTTATTAAGCCACTTTGAAAATCGCTAATTCAACGGTGGCTTAACAAAATAGTAAAATCAGAAGCCATCGTTGGATCAGCGATTTTCAAAGTGGCTTAATAAATAGTAAAAAAATTCAGAAAAATGTAAACTTTGGTCTCCAAGCACATTTCAATATAGAGATCACATCTAACGGTTCTAATCGACCATTTGAACATTAAAAACATAAAAATGAGTGATAAGCATATGTGGAAATATACTTATATAAGCATAGTAGCCAACCTCTCTATATATATATATATATATATAGCAGCGTTCTAATGTAAAACAGTACCGGAGAGGTTCCCAAGTCTGTTTTCTTTGCATAACAGGATCATCCTTTTAAGTATCTCTTGCATTAATTCAAACATTAATAAATAAAACAAAGCATTTAAATAAAAATAAAATTAACTTGTGTACTTTACACAGAGATAGGAGTTGGTCCCCCCCTGTCTGTCCGAATGCGTATCTTCAGCATTAACTCAAAAGAGAATCTTTTGAGTTAGTGAATTTTAACCGTCTGATTTTAAACGGAGCTAACCGTTTGATTTTAAACGAAGCCAATTTAGCTCTACTTATATCTTAGAAGGGCTTTAATATTAGTGCAGATCTAGTTTACATGAATCTTAAAATAAATCAAATAGTCGAGATGAATTAACTCAAAAGATTCCCTTTTGAGTTAATGTGAGGATACGAATTACTGTCTGCCCCCATATAGCACAACTGAATCTCATTTTAGGCCTTATTCACATTTTTTGTTTCCGATTCAAAATCTGGGATGGCGTTTTTGAAGTAATTTTTTTTTCGCAGACTAATATTATCTTAATTAAATTTCAGTCGAGCAATTCGAATTCATTGCCTATTTAAACATAGAAGTCAAAAAACCTTTTTGAGATTCGTATCAAATTAAAACATACCACTCAGATTAAATTGTACTCTAGATAATTGCACTAAATACGAATCCGTAAACATCACTGGATCTACTTTTCTTTTTACAAAAGAGGCAAGGAATATACCAATTTTTATCTAAAAAAAAAAAGAGAGAAACCAATCAACCCTTATGAAAAAAAGTTTTATTCTTACTCATATTTTCAAATACATTACATATCGGGTAAAATGATTAAGAGATGCTAATAACAACCCATAAATCGGTAAAACATTTTTCAAAGAAATTAAAACGAAGAAAAAATAAATAATAAAAACAACTAATTTATATTATGAAAATTTAGTAAAATCCAAACTTAACAAATATCATGTATTATCTCGATATATATATATATAGAGGTTGGCTACTATGCTTATATAAACATATCCCCACATATGCTTATAACTCATTTTTGTATTTTCAATGTCCAAATGGTCGATCGGAACCGTTCATCTTGTTCTCCATATTAATATGTTCTTGGAGACCAAATTTTACATTTTTCTGAATTATTTTACTATTTATTAAGCCACTTTGAAAATCGCTGATCCAACGGTGGCTTCTGATTTTACTATTTTGTTAAGCCACCGTTGGATCAGTGACCGAAAAAAGTTTACTATTTTTTTAGAATTTTTAAAAATCATCACTTTGCTGAATTTTTTATTATTGTTTAGTTTAATCAAAAATTCAAAAAAAATAGTAAAAAAAACTTAAAAAAATGTAAAATTTGGTCTCCAAGCACATTTTAATATGAAATACACGTTGAAAAGTTCGAATCAACTATTTAAACTTTGAAAATGAAGATATGAGGGGAGGATGTACGTTAAGAGCACAAAAAGAGAGTGCATTTTAACACCACCTCTCTCTTTATATATATATATATATAATAATTATTCTATGTGGTAACAGAAAAAAGATAGTCTATACATGTAACCTTATTCATTAAGTAACGATATTTTTTTATCCTTATCTGTAGAAGTAAGCAAAAAAAATATACTTATACTGATCATCTTATCGATTATGGTAAGAATCGGATAAACAGATAAGATGGTGCCTTTGACACCCCGGCCCATCCCATTGCGAATTCCACTTGTCGGTTTCTATGTCCTCCGATAAATTTCTCCTGATTTTTCTTGTTAGCATTATGTAATTTATACAACACGACTAATATTGTAGCGGGTTGAAATGATAGTGGGAAACTGGGAATGAGTCAGAAACAACTCTATACATGCTTTTTTTACTTGAACTCCATATACATGTTGAAATAGAGGATGGACAACGCAGTAGAACCAGTACTCTCGCAAAAACGCATCAGCCTGGACCTGCCACATGCCAAGTAGGCCTCGCACCGCATTTTTCACCAAGCCCATAGGGATGGGAACGTTCTAATGCCTATCAGATCAAGTCTGATTTGGTGGACATCTAAACCATTTTGGGAGAGCATCGAGACTCATACCAGAAGACTTCAATCCCATGAGTTCTGATCTCCTAAAGTAACTGAAATTAAGTTTAGATCTGGACCGTCAGATTTGAATCGAGACGTTGGATTAAGAAGTTCTGTGCGCTCCACCTCGAACTGATTAGCCCGAATTCGAATCAGACGGCCCAGATCTAAACTAAAAAATTGGAACCTAATTTGCTATCTTTTATGTTAAAACTTAAAACTCATTTTAAATTTATAAAATTCTTTTTTCTCAAAAAAATTATAAAATTCTCATTTTAGGCTTTATTTAAAAAAAATTATGTATGTAGCTAGAATAATAAAACAACGTAAAATGTGTAAAAAAATGATAGGACAAATTGTTCTTTTCCCTACTTGTGATATACACAAACGTGTACTTAAACATTATTATATATGCATCACAAGTAGCAAAATAAATTATTTATCTTCACAAACTAGTAAATTAAAAGACTGAACATTTTCATAACATATGATACATGTGTGTGTGTGTGTGTATATATATATATATTTAAAATAGTATAATTAGAACTAAATACATTTAAAATGGGAGAAATAATTCTACTTTTATTTCAAAAAGAAAATTCTGATTTCAACCGTCGATCTTTATTGAGATTTGCATATGAAAAAATTTAAACAGTTGGAATCGGAATAGCAAGAACATATTATTCTTTTAGAATAACAGCAAATTTATTTTCTGAAATGAGTGGGATACAAAAGGTAATAAATTGGTAAATTTGTGATTTTTGAAATTTATAAGATAAATATGATTATTATAATTTTAGAAGGGAAAATACATAAATTGAAAAGTTTCGAAGGACATACATGAAATTTTCTCATATCAACTATTTCCGTAATCATTCATCAATTAATTTCATTTCTTTCTTTTTTTCTTTTTTCTTTTTTCTTTTTTCTTTTCTTGTTTTTTTTGATTGAAAGTCCGTAAGCGATTGTATTGATCCACAAGATAGCTATTACATAGGTTTCTTTTGATTAAAATAAAAATATGAAAACCTATACATTAAGTTACTTGTAAAATTATCTAATTTGATATGTCAGAAAATAACATATATGTGAGGCCAAATAATACGAATTGGTCTATTCGCGCCCGATTAGTAAGTAGGTGAGCCTTCTGATTTTCTTCTATGAAAATGTAAACATAGCAGTAATTTTTAGAGTTGCATGGCTGGCGGAGTACACCATATCAAGCCCTTCCTTAAGGACGAAACGTCTTCTTCTTTCCAAAATCGATGCTGTCAGAGGAATTCACAGCCGAGAGGCACTGAATCAAACTGGATCGAGACAGTCACCACTTAGAGAGGAGAAAGAAGAGGGCACTAAATCAAATTAGACTGGAACAATTAACACTCAGCTGAGAAGACACTGAATTAAACCAGACCGAAAACTGAATCAACCGGTCCATGACAGTCAGCACTCAGAGAGGTGGAAGAAAAAAAAGGAAAAGAAGAAGAAGAAAGAGAGAAAGAAAGAGGCAATTATTTGTAATCTCGTCATTATCAATAACCATAAAAATACGTACCTTATTTGTATATATAGTTATAGTAGATACTACGAAGATGGAAACAAATACACAACACCTTCAGTCGAATCCGACAAGTAGAGATGAATAGATGAGGCGATGAGCAGCAAAATCCTTAAAAAAAGTCATCTTCTCGAGTGAAACAAGACGAGGTAGACCGAGCAAAAGAGAAGGAATGGAGGCGAGACAGGGCGGAGCAACCGAACTGGTGTTGCGACTCTCAAAACAGCAGACTTTGAATCACGTTCAATATCACCTAGTTGATATTCCGGAGATAACTTAGTTGATATTCCGAAGAAATCTCCCTAATTAATTTCATTTCATCTTCATTTCTATAATTACAATTGTGGACCAACTAATGTGGCAAAGAGATTAATATTTTGTAATTGCAAGGATGCTCTTATCTCCATTTTTATATTAGAGAAATATTCTCGTACTTCTGAGCACGTCCCCCAAATAGTTTAACAGAAAAAATCTTTAATATTGTCTAACTTTCATTTCCATCGCTAATATTCAAACATTTAAAGCTATATTTATAACATTTTAAAATGTTACTCGCAATCATATAAACTTCTGTCTGAAAGCATTTATATATAATTTTAACTCTCAACTACTTTTGTCTTCAAGCCAAAAAAGAAAAGATTATTTTCATCCACTTATTTATTTATTTTTTCTCTGATTATTATAATTTATTTTTCCGACGATCCGTGATGAATTTTACGAATCTAAAAATACGAACGTTTTCTATTCAATTTTATCATTCAAATAAGATCCATGAAGAAATATTTTTGAGTAATTTAAAGTCATTTGTTTTTTTAAAGTAAAACTCATGAGCACTTTAAATTTTCAAGTTTTTAAATCTCAGTCTACAATTATTAAAAAATTTAAGATTTTGTACATGATGTTTATATGATTTGTACACGAGCTTTGTAAATACAGTGTTATTATTGAGATTTATATGTTTTGAAGTGTTATTGTTGAGGTTTAAATTTTTTGTACATGAGGTTTATATATTTTATTCTAGAGATTTAAAGTGTTATTAATGAGGTTTATATGCTTGTAAATGAGATTTATATGCTTGTAAACAGATGTTTAAATTATTTTGAAGCAAAATAAAAAAAATTGAAAGTCACAGAGATTTAAAGTGGTAAAAAAATTTACGATACAAATATAACTCGAAAGTTATTCTTCATGGATCTCATTTGAAAGAGAAAGTCGGATAAAAATCGTTCATATTTTTAGATTCGCAAAATTCATCACAGATCGTCGAGAAAATAGATGAGAACGATCAAAGAAAAAATAAAAAAAAAGTGGGTGAAAGAAATCTTTTCATTTTTGGCTTGAAAACAAAAGTAGTTAGGAGTTAAAACTATGCAAATTTAGAATTTTAATGCTTGCAGATAGAGGTTTAAATGCTTGCGAGTAGCATTGTAAAATGTTATAAACATAGTTTTAAATGTTTGGATATTAGCGCTGAAAATAAAAGTTAGATAACATTGGAAGTTTTTTCTGTTAAACTACTTGGGGGACGTGCTCAGAAATTTTGTTTGAGGTACAATTATCAAGCTCCTTTATATTAAGTGCGTAGATGATATGATCAAATAGTTGTGATTAAAAGATAAAATTTTGAATTGAATATTAGTCCTCCAATTAAATAGTAGCCTTCTTTTGATTATGTGTATTTTTTTTAATATTTTTCTACATGTAGATGTCTAAATTTATTTATACACATACTCGCTACATACAAATTGTATCATCTATCTGATTGGTCTTGATTTCTTTTCATTTTTTAAATGTCATTTAAAGAATTTTTAGATTGATTGATAATTAATTGGTCATGTCTTCATTTCTTTCTATTTTTTATCTTTTAAGAAATGTTATTTATCATTTAATATGTTACTTTGTATGTGATTTTTGTATGAAAATATTTTAAAAATATAAAAAAAGATGTATGTCATTTAAGAAATGTTATTTACATGTATATGTATTTAATATGCCATTTAGAAATATGACTTATCATTTGTAATTTTTTTAATGAAAAAATGTAATTTTGTATGAGAGTTTTTTATTTTTTATTTGTAATATATTTCGTTACAATGCACAAGTACAACACTAATTATTTGTAAAGCAATTACAAAATATTACATGGCACTTCTGAACAAATTACTAATATAGCAGTTATTCTAGTGCTAAGTTAGAGAGTGCTCCACATCACTACTACTAAATAATGTGTTAAAAAAGCAACAATAATAACAATGATGATGATGATGATGATGTTATTTTGTGCACCGCTAACTTAGTATTTGATTAATTTGCTTGAATAACGAATTAATCTAATCTAACACTATTTCGAACTTTAAATACGGGCTAGACCCAAATTTTTCCTAAAAAACACTATTTCGAACTCTCTAACTTTAGATTGGCAATCATTTATCAGCCAAATAATATGTTAATCTTATGTCTCTAATCAAATCCTTTTATATTTAAAATATACTCAATATCAATATTTTTGGTACAAGGAGTTATATGTTCAAAATAAGAATGCAAAATGTTTAGCGAAATTTTAAGTAACAAAAAATGATTTCCAATATGAAGGCCAACAAATTGAGTTCCATCTTTGCTGAAAAATAAAGCAGACGCTGACGTAAAGGCTCGTCACTTGGTACGCATTCTGCTGTTTAAATACGAAGTCGCTGTGCCTCTATTCATTCAGTTCTCTGTTATTTTTAAGTTAGATAATATGTGGTTTTTCTGCAATAGGTGGAGCTAATTATTCGAACAATATACAAGGGGGCACTATTTATTTGCATGCAAGCTAGTCAAGAATTTTGCTTGACTCGGAAGTGCAAACCTAATTGTATCATTTTGCTTCTATTTTTCTTATTCAGGTATCTAGAAGCTCAAAGTCCACTCCCCCAATTAAACGAATCAATAGAAATCAAGCTCTATCTTTTGATGCAAAATTGTTATTTTTGTATGCGGAGACGAATGAGGAATGACACACGGGTCGGATCCCCCAAAGTAACTCAAAATTTGAGTTTAGATTTCAATAAAACAAAAATAATTCAGAAAAATGAGTTTAACCGGGACCGTTTTATCTGAATTCAGCCCAATTTGGATCGAAACACTACTAAAAAAAACTCTTTTATATCAGTTAGAATCATGTTCCGTTATCGAGATCCGATTCGATGCATATCGCTCCGATAGAAAATCCACAGACATATGTCATCGGGGGAAACCGGTGGCGTTAAGCACTAACGCCATCTGTTGAAAAATTAGGGACCGATGGGAGTAATAGTTTTTCGGTCGTTAAATAAGCCGTTTAATGTAGAATACCATCGGATCTCACTGTTGCCCTGTGTTTTTATTCATATCTGGAAATGCAATATTAGATCTTAGAGAGCTGTCCAAAGTTGACAAAGCTTGTACTAGTACAACATCAGTCTTGTTTAAGTTTCAAAATATATAGTGCTTATGTTCATTTTTAATTTGTTGTTTACATTAAGTAAAGATTATAATTAATCTAGCTAGCTAGTTATATATCAATTGATCAACTATTTGTTGCAGTTGTGTGATAATGATTATGAATAATGGGAAAAAACTGTAGTTTCAGTCCCGATGGTTGAAGCATCTAACAGAAGAGATCTCCAGAGGGTTGAGGTTAAGTTTTGAAGGTTTGATATCATGGTGAAACGAGCGATTTAGTATCTCATGTTGGGTAAAAGGGAACTGAGAAACTTTAGGCACTATGCTTTAGCTGTCACTCGTAGAATACCTCGTGATTCGAATAATTGTAACGTATGTAGTATACATTTAAGTACAGCGGGGGGTTATATGGAAGCAACATGGTGATTTTCAAGCATCATGTTTGATCGTTATTACCTGGATGATGGTTTTATTATAAAGTATTGTACTTGTGAAAGAGGAGGATGTTTTTTATTGTTAGTAATCAATATGCCTCAATCCCAAGTGTGTGTGGCTTATGAACATTTGGATAGGTTTAATTATCTTTTGGTAGTAAATGCATCATGTACAGCTGATCACATATATCCTGATTAGTGTGCTGTGATTTGTTATTTATTTGCTAAATTAACTTGGATGGATGTATGGATGAACAACATATTTTGTGTATGCATGAATGCATGTATAATTAATTTGGATGTTTTGTAATATATGCATATGTTGAATTGGGGTCTATTATTTTGGATGTTTAATTAATTTGGATATTTTGTAATTAATATATGCATATATTTAATTTAACTTTCATACATGTATATTTTTTTATTCTAATTAGTTACGAAAACTTAATTATTATGAACTTTATTACTTTAACTTCGTCGACCTTGAATCTGTTTAATTTAAATATTCATAAGAGATCTGTTTAATTTAAATATTCATAAGTATTCTCTTAAACATTCATAAGTATTCTCTAGTAATTAATAAGATAGATAATGATATATATATATGAGTCAGCTTTGATTTGTCTAGCTACTTGCAAGCGCACATATATATATAATATCTTATATATATTATGAGGAGGGATCGGATGACACTCTTTTTTGGTGACATCAGATGACACCGTCCATTTTTAAAGTTCAAACGGTCGATCTAAACTGTTCAACTTGATGGATATATTAAAATGTGCTTGCAGATCAAATTTTACATTTTTCGGAATTTTTTTACTATTTATTCAGATGGGTACAAAATTCAACGGTCTGAATATAGCGATTTTGTTAAATACTTAATAAATAGTAAAAAAATTCCGAAAAATGTAAAATTTGTTCTGCAAGTACATTTTAACATATCCATTAGGATGAACGGTTTGGATCGACCGTTTGGACTTTGAAAATTTTGAAAATGGACGGTGTCATCCGATCCCTCCTCATATATATATATATATATATATATATAAATTCTTGCTAACGACAGCTCGTCTTGAGCTTGATCAATAATGGAGGTATATAACATTCCACATAAGGTGAATTCGTGATATATATATTTTTAATGAGCAAACGGATCCTAAATGATTATTAACATACTATTTAATAAAAAAGAAAATTACCTATAGTATGATAGGTAATTTTTTGGTTTTCTTTCCTAAAGAGAGTCCCAACCTTTTGTTTTCTTTCCTAGAAAAAACAAACTTTTGTTTTCATTTGCGCTTGAAATAAGCATGATATATAGGAATCAACTCCGCTGTTCTTCAAATAGAAAAGCAAAATCCTGCTATTCTAAACCTAACCATTTATTTGTGTTGAGATTTGTGCATAAAAAAATTTAACGGTTAAATTTTGAATAGCAGAGTTCTGCTTTCCTATTTGGAGAATAGTGAAGTCAGATCCTGATATATAGCTGCACAACTTTCTCCTATAGTACAAATTATTAGCTACATGCATGGTTGACATAACTTGGATTTCATTTTTCCTAACAGGAGCATGCAAGGATCAACTTTTTAATTTGGATAAAAGTACAGACCATACTCATGATTAATTAATTTTATCTGACTTAAGACCTCCTTAATTACTTATTATTATAATTCATTAATTATCGATTTGCTCTGTGAGCAGAATCCGAGTTACCAAAATAATAATGGTGCGTATCCAATAATTTCTCTTAAAAAAAGATGGCTCCACTAAACTAATTAATGAGAGTCAAGGCTAGGATGCTAAAATTAAGAGTTTGTGTCGCACGCGAAAATCAGAAGTTGAAATTTAACAGATCAAGTCAGCTGAAAACTGAAAGAGTAGTTTGACTTCTTTTTTTTTTTTAAGTTTTAAACAAAATCTCATTTTGATATTTCCTCTGGAAATATTCGGATTCCAGCTATGAAATAATTATGAGAGTTGTATTTATCATTTTTGTTTATTTTCTATTTTCTTTCTTTATTTTCCTTTTTACTGATCATTTGATTTAAAATGTCACAAAACCCTCATTAACCAAGGTTTCATTGGAAGTGGATAGAACATTATTATGTTATTACAATTTAGAATGTATTTAAAAACAGAGAAAGCAAAATATAATTCAGTTGGCCAAGACTATTTTTTTCTTTGAACAATGGGTTCATGAAAAAATAATCAATGTATGAATGTATGAGATGTTTGATAAAACCAAACAATTGTCATCTGGAGATGACTTATTGGGGGATGATTATCATAGCCCATAATAACCAATCAACTGAAACATGGATCGAATAGAGCTGTCTCGTTGGAGATTTAAGATCATGAAGACCAATTAATTTGTATGTATAAAATAAAAAGAAAAACAATGAATTAAATGATCTTCCCCTGTTACGGCTTTGCTCCCCAGTAGGAATTGAAAAGTCGAAGGTGCTTCATTAATTACAACATGCATGCCACTATTGGCTGCAATATTATATCAATCAATATATATATTAAATTGACAATTGGTTTGATTTCGTGTAATCTCAAGCAATGCCGTATGAAAGACGTCACTAATGACGCCTTTTTGGGTTTTCTTCTTTTCTGAGATGTGATAACGATAACCATCACCGTGATGGCATCACGACTCTTTCTCTCTCGCACGCGCACTAATATTGAAGACAAATCATGCTATCGATAAACTTCAATTCTTCTTTTTATAATTTTTTAGTGGTCAAATAATGATGTGAAAATATTGATGTTTGAATTAGTTTGTAAGAATAGCGGGGAATGATCTTCATCTGGATAATATATGAGGAATATAATTTTGTGCTGAGTAAGACTATGATAATATGCACATTATATAGTGATCCGCACTATAAATTCATATTTTTTATATTTAAAATTTAAACAGTTATTATGAACTGTTTAACGTGATTTATATATAAAAATGTACATAGAACTCAATTTTTTTATCTATTTTTTAGATCAGTAGAAAATCACTTGGCTTGAAAATTCTAGATCAATCAAAAACAACAATTTTGTACATATTTAAATAAAATACTTCGAGTATTCTAAAAATGGAAAAATTTGGTATGCAATATATTATGATATTGAAAACATATTTATTGGTTCAAATTAGCTATTTAAACTTTGAGAATAGAGATATAGATCTATAGCACGGGTCAGAATTTGTAAAATGCATAGCCATAGCCTTACTCTTTTATTTTATTTAGATTACAAAATTCAAACAACTGATTTGAACTTTCCAACATGTTCCCTATATTGAAATGTGCTTAGAGATCAAATTTTATATTTTTTGAAATTTTTTTACTATATATTAAGCCACTTTGAAAATTGCTGATCCGGTGGTCCATAATTTTTTACTGTTTTTAGTGTTTTTAATGTTCACAATAAAACAATGATTTTCAAAGTGGCTTAATAAATAGTAAAAAAAATTCAAAAAATATAAAATTTAGTCTCCAAGCACATTTCAATATAGAGAACATGTTGGAAAGTTCGAATCAATTATTTGAATTTTCAAAATAAAAATATAACTTGAAGTACAAACGTGTTTTACTTCATGGCTCACCCGAGTCAACCTCATATAAATTTATTATATTTCCTGATCAGGTTCAACCCGAGACAAATCGAAATCCTTTGACCCGACCTGATTTGAACGTGTGACGGGTCTACCAACTCGACTTGCATAACTTGATTAATTATTTAATATTATTTATATTTGTTTATTTAACTTATCTCAATTAATATAATTAATCTTAATCAGTGCTAAAATTCGATCAAATTTCATATAAAAACATAATTAGATGGGTCAGATTCGACCCATTTAAAGTGGTCAAAATTTTGAAATCCGTATTAACATATTTCTCATCTGATAACTTCCGATCAAGCCGATTCAATGAAAATTGACACCCTAATTTAGTTAAAATATGATTTTTTTAAATCAACTTTTGATTTAATAGTAAAAATAATTACATATTGGAAATACGAATTTTTTTTTTTTTTTTTTGAAATACTTAGTAGAAACTATCAAGTTGTAAAAATAAATGTATTTACATCGATTACATACATATACAATATAAAAAGTCTATATTCTCACAACATTATAATATTTCTCAACACTATACTATTTGTTGCACCGGTCTTCATACAAAACCGTCTCCACAGTGCCATCTTCTCAATAATCTTACTAGCCAATAATGCCGGTGGCATAATCGAACCTCTGAAGATTGCCTCATTCTGCTGCTTCCACACATGCCACATCACACACATAAATTTTGTTGTCCATTCTCTTTTCTCCTTTTCTCATTTTTCCCACCCAATGCCATGAATGAAGAAATGATCCAGGAACCAAAGCCCATACACGACTAGCATACTCACAATAGAAGAAAAGGTGTAGGGAAGTTTCTATATCACAGCAATTACACAAGGGGCATCTCATTTCACACATTATCCCTCTCCGTAACTTCAAGTCATGAGTTAGAATTCGGTCTCTCAAGATGAGAAAAACAAAAAATTTAACTTTTGCAGGTGTGAAACTTATCCAAACCTCCATGAATCTTCATTTAATTTTTCCACACGACATTATAATCTCATAAAAAGAACCCGATGAATACAAACCATTAAAAGACCATCGCCAAATCAAGAAATCATCCTCGTCAATCCAGTACAAATAATTTTTTTTAATAAATATAAAAACAGTTGAATAGTATGACCCAAACTTTACTTAAATAAGATGTAATATTTTTTTGAAAATCGAGCTAATCTAAAGATAGTAGTTGCAACGTGCTTGTTAGTAATATGCTTAATTATATATGTTAGTAAGGTCTATGTTAGGTTAGCTAAGTCAAACTGATTCAGTTATATTTGTACTTTTGTCTTACGTCGGTGCATTTTTTTTTTCTTTTTTCCGGTCAAGTCCAACCTCTTAGAGTACACTTTAGCTTTGAACTTCCATCACGCCGGTTCTTACGCAATCGCGCATAGTACAACATTGTGCGAATTTATTGATTAACTAAGAGCAACATTGTACGATCCAGAAGTATAAAGGCCAAATTTGATTTATTTATTTTTTCCCCTCATCGAGATTCGTGCATACAGCGTGTTGTTATTGATTTTAGATAGGTATAAAACTATAAATCATTGATTTGAAATTATACAATTTTCTGATGTAATCCGATCATGATTATTGTTCTCAACCTGCTTATTCTATCTAATGATAGATTTCAACTGTTGTTTGATTTAAATGAATGGATGAAATTTATCTGAAACCATGCATGCATATCTAATAATATTCATAATTGAAGAGAAACAAATTTCAATTGGACTAAAAACAGGACAAAAATACCACTAAATGAGGATATAATGAAGCAGGACATGCTTAAGAGTGTCAATAAAATATGTTGTTCTAAATGAACTTCAAAATAATATCGTACTAATCTCAAGATCCTTCCAAGTATGTATTTAAAAAAATCAAGTAAAGCAAGATTAATCAAAATATATGCTTGAAGAATTAAAAGATTGATGTGAAGCTGATGGGATCTAAATTATTATTCAAAAGTAGTTCTCCATCAACATTCAGATATGTTATGTCATATGCAAATGGCGAGCTTCAAATTAAATGCCACTTCTTTTCATTATATTATCATATAGCAAGTTTAAATCTAATAATATTTTTTTTTACAAAAATCTTGTGTATGTAACTCGTTCTCTGGATCAGAGGCTGAGTGAGAAAGGAGGAATGAGAGTTAATTGATCTCTATTTTATTTTATTTTTTTAATTTTATATTTATGTATGATTTTTCATATAACTGTGAGTAAAATAGTATGGTACTGCAAAATTGATTTTCATTCTTTGCCTAATTTTTTTTTATATTATTGGTCTCCTTTTTTTTTATATTATTGACCTCCATATGTATTTTACCCCATAATTCAAAAGTCTGGCTTCGCCTCTGCTCTGGATCTAATTCTTTTCGGTTTAGCGGATTGGTCCGATCCGGTTTCGATAGCTCTAGAATTAGAGATGCAATTATACTACTCAGTTTGATATTTTTTGAGATATCTTAGGAATTAGGAACCTATGTGAAAGATGAAAAGTTTACAGACTAATATGAAAAAAAAAAAATAGTACTTCTATTTAAAGATTGTTCGTATAATTTACTATTAAATGCAAGTAGTATAAACTGCCTTGTTATACAAGATATACTGGCTTTAGCAACCTGCTACCCACTTGTGGAAAAAAATAATAATAAAATCTAGTCTGAAAATGTGGACCGCAATACGCCAATACCAGATCACAAGGTACGACTTATAAATTATTTAGAGTGCTACATTTGGCTACTCCAATTAGCAAGGACAGCCTGTAAATGAGTTGCTTCTAGAAGCATTTTCAATCTAAAACAAGAAAGAGTTCCTTCTAGAGCTCTTATGCTCTGGCTTAATACATCAGTTGACCAAAGAATAATCAAATGAAATGTCAACTGTTAGTATTTTAGATCCAATTGGCGATGATTTTGATTGTGTTGGAGTAATAATTAATTTTAGAAAATTCTATTAGTAACCAATTAATTAATTAAAATTTTGCTATTCGGATCATAATGTCGACATGATTTTTTTTTAAGCTTATTATTCTATTTGAGACTTGCAAAGTCGCCATTTAAATTATTTAACATATACAATCATAAAATGAGTGATGATAGCTTCATTAATATTAGCGGTGATCAAAATTCAATTAACAATGACAGTAAAATAAATGATTTGATTGTAAACAATAATCTAAGGGGGGGCTCAAGAAGTAAACCAAATAGTAAAAAGTCTTAATCATTAATCACTAGTACAAAAAACGCGACCATACGCCGAAAAGCTAATTAATGGCACATGGTTACACGATCGTATCAGCGAGCATCGTATATAAATAGATAGGTACGTTATACATGGTTTTCAAATAGTATCTATATGGTTAATAGATATGAACCGTGTCACATCTCAAAAAAAAGGCACTGAAAATTGTGATATCTGCACGGTCAAAGTAATCATATACAGTAACAAATGTTATATACACGATTTGTACAAAGCATATGTGTATTATTTTAGTAATCATACACGATTTGTTATTTAAAACAGCGTACGTTATCCTCTTCTTTTTATACGATTTATAATTGATTACGATATATATATGTACTAGCCATTAAACACACAATTAATATTACACATCCTTCATTCAATAAATATTCAACATCACAACATACATAAATCAACTATATTCATTCAACATTCAACAAACATATACAATTAATATATTCAACATTAATTTAACATACATAAATTCATAATTCAACAAAATATACAACATACATATACATATACATATACATATACATATACATATACATATACATATACATATACATATACATATACATATACATATATACAAACAAATTTTGAACTGGTTCAGACGTTCAGTTGATCAAGGCACAAGTGAATCTAACACGGATTTTAAAAAAAAACTCGTGTTTGAATATTTGTACAAAACATACACGGCTTCTAAACTATTAACCGTGCAATAACGAGGTAGGCACTTTTTGCGAGAGAAAAAGTACTCCGTCGTAAAAAGTACCATCACTAATAAAAAAAACATGTTTATGACGGTATTCCGTTGCGAAAAGTTACTTATTATCCTCGCGAAAAGTGCATACCTTGTTGTTGTTGTGCGTATATATATATATGTGGAGGCCTCGAGTCGTACACGGTTCATTCATAATAAATCGTGTACAAAAATTCATTCGTAATAAACGGTTGGATTTTAAATGATGTATGAACTATTTCCACGCATGCATGTTCTTCCATTACACATTATTAATTTAAAATATTTTCACATTCATATGTGATATGTTGTGTGTGGTCGCGTTTTTTTTTTTTTACTAGCTAGTGAATGGAATAATTAGTGAGAGAGATATAGCACTACTAATCAATCAAATACAACAAGTGATCCAATACTATGTTAGAACAGTTATTGTATAATTAAAAATACATGACGATATTAGTCAAATTTCTTTATAATTAAGATATATATAAATCTAAACCTAAATTAATGTTAATAAATAGGTAGCTTTATCCAGATCGAACCTTTCAGTGCAATTACAACATGGAACAATGGAAGCGTCAAATATATTTTTTTGTTTGTAGGTTTTTTAGGCCTTGCACATTCAATGCGCCACAATGTCCCTGTAGCCTGTTGTTGCGAAAATATATCCTAAGTATTGGTTTGAATATGGAAATAATTTCTTAAAAAATACGAGAGAGATTAGCGGAAGTGGACCAATACAAGTCAACCACCTGTTTCTGGAACTGAAATTCAGTGGCGTATGTGGTACAGTTAACCGTGCGGCAGTTGTGTATGTAGCCTCAAAATAACTCGATTCAGAAAGAAAGCACCGATACATGGAAACACAGAATCAGCAGCCAATCACGTCTCATATCGTGGGCATACTCGGTAATTACTGGCATAATGCAATAAAGTAAACAGCTGAAATTATCAATTGTTGTTGGATTTTGAGAGATAGTGATCTGCAAAATTAATGAACAGTCAGCGCCGAGTTTTTCGATTTGTTCACACGGAATTGTTATTTTGTTATATTATTAAAAGCCTGCACTACTCTGTCTACTCTAATTTTCTAGTTGTAACTTGTAACTATGGCTTTGAAGTCTGATCAGAGAAATAAATAGCAAAAGTTGAGTTCAATTCAGCACAAAAAGATACCATAGACGATTTCACTTCAGTCTTCAATATTATAAATAGTTTGCAAATATATATATATATATATATATATAGAGAGAGAGAGAGAGAGAGAGAGATAGGCTAATATACAATCGATTGTTCCTAGCCTCCCGTGCAACCAAGTCGTTTTTCAATTTTTAAAGTCCAAATGATTGATCCAAACCATTAGATGTGATCTCCATATTAAAATGTGCTAGGAGACCAAATTTTACATTTTTTAGAATTTGTTTACTATTTATTAAGCCACTTTGAAAATCGCTGATCCAACGGTGGCTTAACCAAACAGTAAAATCAAAAGCTACCGTTGGATCAGCGATTTTCAAATGGCTTAATAAATAGTAAACAAATTCTAAAAAATGTAAAATTTGGTCTTCTAGCACATTTTAATATGGAGATCACATCTAACGGTTTGGATCGATCATTTGGACTTTAAAAATTGAAAAACGACTTGGTTGCACGGGAGGCTAGGAACAATCGATTGTATATTAGCCCCTCTCTCTCTCTCTCTCTCTCTCTCTCTCTCTCTCTCTCTATATATATATATATATATATATATATATATATATATATATATATATTATAAATTAAAGATATGCTTAAGTGATAAAAATTTACGAATTATTTATATATCATCGTGAATATAATTTTAGGGTTTGCCAAATTGAAGGGAAGAGAAATCAGATGTAAAAACTAAGTAGAGAAAAAGAGGTCAGAGAGGGAGATGACTTCAATTTTGTATTGTCGGAGTTGATCAGGTCATGAAAAGAGTAAGACTTGGGTGCTATGGATAGCATAAAGACATCTGTGCTACGGTCTCAAAAACATATCGTATAAATTTTAAACTTCGATTTAAGTAGCTCAATAAATCGATTATATAATAATCTTGTAGAATACTAATTTTTACTATTTTTAGAAAAAATTTACTATTTTTTATGATTTATGAAAGATGACAAAAAATACCCTAAAATATTGACAATTTTTTTATTTTTAGATCATCTTTCATAAATCATTAACAATAGTAAAAAAATTCAAAAATAGTAAAAATTAGTATTCTATGAGTTTATTATATAACTAATTTATTGAGCTACTTAAATCAAAGTTTGAAGTTTATACGATATGTTTTTGAGACTGTAGCACAGATATCTTTATGCTATCCATAGCACCCAAGCCTTACTCCATGAAAATGCGTAACTCGGTCTATCTCTTTTATCAATAGGAACAAATTGGAATTGGTAAAGTTGTCCTTTTGTGTGAAGATCATTCAATTTTCATCAAATTCCACCGTGATCGGTATCCTCCCAGGTACCTGACTCAAAAAAATTGAAACAGACAGCCCAGATTTAATATTAGTCGGTGCCTGTTCGGAATGATGGAGGGCAATATTATTTGTGTTTTGAGATTCATACCAAGTTAAAAATTTCAATCTTGGACCATCCGATTTAATTGTACTCAGTCAGGTAACCTGAGGTGATGTGAATTCGATTTTACAGCGATTCGTTTTAATATATATAATTATTAATTATATTCCTTTCATAATATGCAAGTGGCTCATTTTTCGTAATTAATTTTCTTTGGGATATGGAGAAGAGATCATATCTATTTCATATATATTAAACCTCAAATGACGTATTTATATATGCGTATATATAAGTGTATTTATAATTCTATGTATATGTATATGTATATGTATATGTATATGTATATGTATATGTATGTATGCATATATATAAATATCTTAGAAAATTTAAGAAACAATGGTCCCATACATAATTTCTTAGAAAATAAGTCAACGATACTGGTTAGTTTGAAGAATATCTGATTATCAGCCATCAGCCAATGCATGCATGGCACATTGGCACTGGAGTGCAAGACCAGGCAGTAACGACAAACTACTATATAAATAAAGACAAAAGAAAGGTAAAAGCACTTTTGCTTATGTAACCTTGTGAAAGTTAATAATTAATGTTCATTATATCAATGATTGAGCATCGCTCCCTTCTTCATGGTACTATTAGTTGTCAAATGTACATATATAAGTGGAATTATATAACTTGCATCACATGGAACGATGCATCACATTACTCTTTCAATACATTAGTTCTTCACCCCTTTGTCTATAACAATATTTTTGTTAAAATTTTGATTAAAAATGTAGGCCCTCTCAATCTCATGACTTGTTCAAGATAAAAACGCATCATGACTCATAAGCCAAGTTCTTAACATCCATTTCCCATTTTATTATATATATAGGCCCCTTGATAACCATTTCTTCCCATTTTAATTAATGTTTGTACACAAGATGTTTGTATACAAGCAGCTAATTAATGTTCTCTTATTTCAAATTTCAATGTCTGGGTCGTATATATGCAATCACACGATCTCTCTTGCTAATTCCCCTTTCATGACTGATGACTTCTGCAACTGTCCAGGCTCTATATAGCTAGCCAAACGACCTAGCAAGATATAATATATGAGGAGGGATCGGATGACATTTTTTTTTGGTGATATCGGATGACACCATCCATTTTCAAAGTTTTCAAAGTCCAAACGGTCGATCCAAACCGTTCATCCTAATGGATATGTTAAAATGTACTTGCAGAACAAATTTTATATTTTTCAGAATTTTTTTACTATTTATTAAGTATTTAACAAAATCGCTATATTCAGACCGTTGAATTTTGTACCCATCTGAATAAATAGTAAAAAAATTCCGAAAAATATAAAATTTGATCTGCAAGCACATTTTAATATATCCATCAAGTTGAACAGTTTGGATCGACCGTTTGAACTTTAAAAATGGACGGTGTCATCCGATGTCACCAAAAAAGAGTGTCATCCGATCCCTCCTCATAATATATATAAGATATTATATGTATGTGCGCTTGCAAGTAGCTAGACAAATCAAAGCTGACTCAAACCATCTATAAATAAAAATCCTGTTTTGCATTTCTTCCACTAATTTTACTTGTTTAGCTCCTCTATATAGAAATCTTTTACCTCTCAATAACACATCCATTCAATCTACTGATATTTTCCCATAGTGTTTAATTTGCAAAAGTAAAAGAAACAATGAAGAGAGCGAGAGGAAGAACTGTTGGTTGCGAGGCGGCCGATAGCATAAACATGGCTCATGTTCTGATGCTTTTCTCCCAAAACAGAGCCGAAAGCACTAGCACCAACCTAGTGCAATACTATCCGGCAACTGAAGAACGAGTATTCGAGTGCAAGACATGCAAGAGACAATTCCCGTCTTTTCAAGCACTAGGAGGCCACCGTGCTAGCCATAAAAAACCCAGAATAGGCTCCGAAGATTGCACTGACCAACAAACCGGTGGTGCATTTGCCAAACCGAAATTGCATGAGTGCTCCATATGTGGACTTGAATTCACCATTGGGCAGGCACTTGGTGGCCACATGAGGCGGCACCGTCAGATTGGCAATGAGGGATTCAGCGTGCAACATGGAATCTTGGACATTAACAAGAGTACTCGTGGAGAGAGTGGAGACAACGGTTTGTTCCATGTGGAGATGAAGATGCCATTAACTGATCAGGGAGAGATGGAGTGCAAGAAGGATCGTGAACTCGTAACCTTGAACTTATTTTTATGATTTTTCAAGCATTTGGGTTTTCAGATTTGTTCCATGATCGACGAAAAATATGAAAAATATATGACAGCGATATACTTGGTTTTTTTGTTCAATTTTCCATGAATGGAGCTGCTTTTAATGACTCCAGATCTTGTGGCTAGCTTCACATGTAAATTCTCCATATCTTAACAAGAGTACATTTTTTTATTTTGTTTTGGAGAAAGTTCAGGTCTTAAACTTTTCATGATTGTTTTGCCGATCGAGCTTACCATAAAATTTTAGAGAATCTAATTGGCAAGCAACACCATGACCATGAACATGTAAAATTCCCCATAAATCTCAACAAAAGTACATTATTTTGAATTTTCTTTGGAGAAATTTCAAGTCTTTTAATTTCATGAATATTGTTTTGCCGTGCTTGCCATAAAATTTCAGAGAATCTATAATTAGTTGAGAAGCAACACCATGCATGAATTATTAGGTTTTATAATTCCGAAGCAATTCTGAAACGGAAAATTATATATACACATTCCTGGTTTAATTAGTTGCATGATGCCCACGGAATGAAGGGAATAAGGTATCGTCCACATATTGATTTAATTAATATTTTCCGTAATGTACTCTATATACTTTGAGAATTCAATTGAGAACCAGCGATTAATCGAGAATAATTGGCCAATTAATTGAAAAAATTCATGACGGTTTGGCCATCGCCAACGACTAATCGACCTAAACAGACGTTTTTTACAACACTGATTATGAGTTATTATATATTATATATATATAAAAATACTCATTCCAAAAAATAAAAATGTACTTTTATGCTATGAAGAGGTGAAGTCGCGAAGACTTATTATTCCGTTATTATTCAATAGAACATCACCTGGACTCCTTTTATTTATTTTTTATTTTTTTTGTGAAGTAGGTTAAACCAAGAAAATAGTTTCAAAATATCAACGCAAGGAGAACAGGTCCACCAATTACAAAAAACTAATCGTGGGCTTGGGCCTTCTCCATTTGGGCCGAGCAAAAATCCAGACAAGCCCAAATGTCGGACTAAATTTTTTTTAAAAGAGAGAAGTAAATGTTCTCTATCCGCATTTTTTTGCCTACGCCTGAAAATCTGAAACATATCCCTGGACATGTTTATATTTCTTCAAAAAATATTTATACTTAATACAAAAATATTTATGTCTAACGTTACTTGAATTAAAACTAAAAAAACCTACATATAATTATTCAACAATCTTTAATTTATATTTTTTTGTGATTATTTAGAAAAATAAGGTATATTTGTATCTATAATAATATAATATAAATATTTTAGGATTAAGATTTAAATATTTTTTGTTATAATATAAATATTTTTGGTGTTTAGATAATAAATGTTGAATATAAATGGAGGAATAATAATATACCTATTAAGGCAAAGACTCATGTTCCGCAAGATTTCAGACATCCAGTGCCGATTTTTTTTATTAATATCCCTAATTAAATAGAAAATTATACAAATGCCGAAATTTTTGAAATTCCCAAAACCGTCAAGATTTCGGCAGAATCGTCAGAAATCTCGGCGGTTTGTGGTAATTTACATGACCCTATTATTATTTAATAAAACAAAGTAAGAGTAGAGCGGTTCCTTCTATCACTGATTTTATTATTTATCCAAAGCTAGCTCTCTGTTTTTTTTTTTTTTTAAATTAATCTTTTCCCTCCAAATTTGAATCGATATGAAAAGCCATCAAATTTAAATATATGCCATTTTTTTATAAATACATGCAATATGATACGAATCAGAATTAGGGGTGTAATAATTCGAATATGAATCAAACGGATCCAGATAATTTTATAAACGGATCCGAATATTTATTGGATAAGCAGTACAGTATCCGAATACGGATTCGGTCAGAGATATCAAAACGGAGCAGATATCCGCATATATCCGAAACCAAAATTTAATACGCTGTCTACTGAAGTAGAATGCTTATATACCGATATTCACCTGTTTCAATACGAATTGTGGGACTAAATCGACTTTTGATTTTTTTTGAAGTTGTCCACTCCACATCTCTCCCACGATGTCAGCGCCTGTGAACCGCGCCCACAGCTGTGAGCCGCGACCGTGAGTCAAGCCACACCTGTGAACTGCGCATACACCAGCGCAAATGTGAATTTTTTCTGCGTGAGGCGTGATTCAAACTTGAGATCTCCTCTCCCACGATGTCAACGCCTGTGAACCGCGCCCACAGCTGTGAGCCGCAACCGTGAGTCAAGCCGCACCTGTGAACCGCGCATAGACCAGCACAAATGTGAATTTTTTCTGCATGAGGCGTGATTCGAATTTGGGATCTCCTAGCGCCAAGGCAAAACCTTTAACCACTCCACCAAGATTTTGTTTGTATTATATTGTAGTAACTATAGTATTTAATCTATTCTTAATGTTAAACCTTTAATTTTTTATAACTTCATTCAAAAAATTAGAATTTTTATAATTATTTAGATGTAATATATAAATTAATAAAAAAATTATGATTATTTCTATGTCTAATAATTAGTATTTTGTATCTTAAAAATTCATATATCTTAATTATCCGATCATTATTCGTTTAATATCTATATTTGAATCCGTATCCATGGACTATCCGTTCTGTATCCGTATCCGTATCCATTTAAGACGGATTTGATTTTGAATTTTGATATCCATTTACTATCCGTAACCGTATTCGTATCCGCTCATTATCTGACAAATACGGATATGGTATCAGCGTTATCAGCTCCGTATCCGCTCCGTTTTCACCCCTAATCAGAATACATGTTATTCTTAATTTATAATTTATATTAGAATACGTGTCGCATTGTTGTGCCAGAAACGGACACGTCAAGAATACTAAGATATAATGAATTAATTGACAACGGTAATTTTTGCTCTGTTTGCTACAACATTAAATTTGAGAAGTCAATGAAGTATATATCTTCTCCTTAATTGTTGTTTAATTTTGTAATCTCAAAATTTTAACATGAGTATAAAATTGCAGGATTTTTTAATTCTAGTCCCGAAGGGTAGGACACTATTTATTTATATATATCTCCATTTCTCTATTCTTCAATCCGTCAACGGTTACAATTGAAAGATGAAACTTCAAATTTAATCTTAACTCTCTAATCACATAGTTTATCTTCTTTTGATTAAATGCATATATTTTATATATAAAAGTTTAAATCCAATTAAAAACATACTCACTACATGTGCTGCAACACGATACGTTACAATTAAAATTGAACAGACTCTGAAAGTTAGCGATATATTTCTTTGTTTTCATATTTCTCCTTTTTCAATTGAGCAAACTCTACCTTCCATTTTCTTATTTATTTATTTCCTTAATTCTTCTTCGTTTCTATACGGATCAAAATGAAAATTAATTTTTTTATTTTCTTATTTCTCTTTCTTTATTTCTATACATATTGTTGTGGACAATTTAGAATATATTTTCAATATAGAATATATCAATGTGTGTGTGTATATACATATATTATAAATTGAAAATAAAGAAGAAAAATAAATTGAAAACAAAGAAGAATATAAATTGGAATGTGTGTGTGTATATATATTTATCTTATAATGTGTGTGTCTATATATACACGATAATATTTTTTATTTATATTTTTTGATATCATATTATATGTTGATATTAAATTGTTGTATGATATTTGATATTAGATTCGAATCGAGCTATTATTTGATATCATTGGTACTTAAAAATAAAGAATCATCACATCATCAAATTATTATCAAAGACCACGATTCAAGTTCATTAAAAGTACATAATCAAATAATAATTTAATGAAAATATATAATGAGTTGGGCTATGGTGCATTGCAATGTATAACCCCTCTTGTACATTGGACTATAAATCGTTGGATTCAAAGTTCAAACAGTAGATCTAAATGGCTCAACATGTTTTCCATATTAAAATGTGCTTGGAGAACAAATTTTATATTTTTTTTGGAAATTTTTTACTATTTTTTTAGAATTTTTAAAAATCTTTATTTTTTAGAAATTTCCGGACCATAGAAAAACAATGATTTTCAAAATTTCTAAACAAGCAAACAATTTTAAAAAAATATATAATATTTGGTCTCCAAGTACATTTTAATATGGATATTAAATTGAATAGTTTGGATCGGTTGTTTGAAAATCAAAACCAGCAATTTATAGTACATTCAAGAGAGATTATACATTGCAATGCACCATAGCCCAACTCATAAAATCGAATTCGAAACTTCAAACTAAGTAGCTCAGTAAATTGATTATATATTGAACTCGTAGAATACCAATTTGTTTACTACTTTTTTAATTTGTTTACTATTTTTTATGATT
Organism: Carex sylvatica; assembly: GCA_964058845.1. Lineage (NCBI taxonomy): Eukaryota > Viridiplantae > Streptophyta > Magnoliopsida > Poales > Cyperaceae > Carex > Carex sylvatica. The sequence continues at coordinate 454,320 of CAXKVR010000138.1, forward strand.
TATGAAAGATGGCAAAAAATGACCTAAAAATAAAAGAAAATTGCTAATATTTTAGGCTATTTTTTGTCATCTTTCATAAATCATAAAAAATAGTAAAATAACTCTAAAAATAGTAAAAAAATGGTATTATGCAAGTTCAATATATAACAGATTATTCAACTACTTAGTTTGAAGTTTCGAATTCAATTTTTTTTTAATTTTGATCAGTAGCACATCGGTCGAAGTGCTACCGAAAATATATTAGTTAATTTCTATCTATCTATCTATCTATCTATATATATATATATATATAGAGAGAGAGAGAGAGATGGGCTATGGTGCATTGCAATGTATAGCCTCTGTTGTACATTGGACTATAATTCACCGGATTCAAAGTTCAAATGACCAATCCAAATTGTTCATCTTGTTCTCCATATTAATATGTATTTGGAGACCAGATTTTATATATTTTTTTTAAAATTTACTATTTTTTTAGATTTATTGAAAATCGCTGTTTTTTGTGGTCCAGATTTGTCTGAAAATAGCAATTTTCAATAAATCTAAAAAATAGTAAACTTTTTCAAAAAATGTAAAATTTGGTCTCCAAACACATATTAATATGGAGAACAAGATGAACGTTTGGATTGGTCATTTAAACTTTGAATCCGGTGATTTATAGTCCAATGTACAAAATATGTTATACATTGCAATGCACCATAGCTCATCTCTCTCTCTCTCTATATATATATATATATATATATATATAAATAGAGTAGAACTAGGGTGTTCCTAAGTTCACCAAAGATTCTTTGTGAACTCAATTCTAAAACCTATTAGATTAGCTTTAAATGAGAAATTCAAACTGTTGAAATCCTTCTACCTTACAAGTGATGCGTCTACATGTGAAAATTTTAAAATTTTGAATTAATTTTGTATAGATTCAAATGGTCAAAAGGCATCCAAAAAAAGAATGCACTAAAATTAATTTATAAACTTTCTAATTTTGACCACTTGACTCTATACAAAATTAATTTGAAATTTTAAAAGTTTTGCTTGTAGACGCATCATTCGTAAGGTAAAAAGATTTCAACTGTTTGAATTCATCATTTGAAGTCAATCCGATAGATTTTAGAGTTGAGTTCACAAAGAGACTCAGTGAATTGAGTAACACCCTAGTTCTACTCTCTCTCTCTATATATAATGAAGAATTTATACTTCATAAAAAATGGTTGAGGCTTGTAAGACAAACAAAGTCATCAGCAATTTTAATCATTTAATCAACCATTAATTAGTTTCTAATTTAACATAGTTGGAAATTATTTAATTTTCAACTAATAAATGTTGATCAATTTAACATATGGTCATTAAAGCTATGAATTCACTGTGTTTACTTTAACACTTGTATCATAGTAATAGTTATATATTTTACATGGGTGTGTTTGGATCATCCAAAAATAAAGCTAATCTTGAGTTAGCTCTACTATTTTCAATTCTTGTTGATCCAAACATGAATTAGAAAATTGAGTTAGCTCAAAAATAGCTCTATTCCACTAACCCATAGAAATGGTGGGTTAGCAAGAATAGAACTTGTGGAGTTAGTGATATTAATAAAATATTTGATTCCTCTTAATTAGAGTTAGTATTAAATATTAAATAAAATATTATTTTAAATATTAAATGTAATATAATATTAATTTAAAATATAGATTAATATTAAATAAAATGTTAAATTAAAAATCAAATTATAGTTATTTATTTATTAAATATAATATAATATTAGTTTAATATTAGATTAGTATTAAATAAATATAATATCAGCTTAATTAGTATTAACTAAAATATTTGTTAAAATATAATATTAGTGTAATATTAATTTAAATATTAAATTAGTATAAAATAACCATAATATCAAATTAGATTAATATTAGATTAAATGTTAGATTAAATATAATATAATATTACTTTAAATATTAGATTATAATCAAATAAAATTAGATTTAACATAAAATAGTATTAGTTTGAATATTAAATATAATACAATGTTAATTTAAAGAGGAGGGATTGGATGACACTCTTTTTTGGTGACATCGGATGACATCATCCATTTTTAAAGTTCAAACGGTAGATCCAAACCGTTCAACTTGATGGATATGTTAAAATGTGCTTTTAGATCAAATTTTATATTTTTCGGAATTTTTTTACTATTTATTCAGATGGGTACAAAATTCAACGGTCTTAATATAACGATTTTGTTAAATACTTAATAAATAGTAAAAAAAATTCAAAAAATATAAAATTTGATCTGCAAGCACATTTTAACATATCCATCAAGTTGAATGATTTGGATCGAACGTTTGGACTTTGAAAACTTTGATAATTGACAGTGTCATCCGATGTCATCAAAAAAGGGTGTCATCTGATCCCTCCTCTAATTTAAATATTAAATGTAATATAATATTACTTTAAATGTTAGATTACTATTAAATAAATATTAGATTAATATAATATAATATTAGTTTAAATGTTAAATCTATTATAATATTAGTTTAAATATTAAATTAGTATTAAATAAAATATTAAATTAGCATTAAATAAATAGAATGGCAGATTAAATTAGATTAGTATTAAATAAAATATTACATTAGTTTTAGAAAATATTAGTTTAAATAGAATATAATATTAGTTTAAATATTAAATGTAATAAAATATTAGTTTAAATATTAGATTAGTTTAATTATTATTTTATTTATTCCCTCCATTGCTATTTTAAACATACAATCCAAACGACATTTTTACTAATCCGAATTGTTCGAAATTAGAGCTATTTTTAAACAACTCGGATTAGCACTATTCTCAACCACTAATCTAAAAATTACTATTTTTATACAAATTCTTGCACAATTTAAACGTGCCCTATAATTCTAATACAAAAAGATAGTACAGTGATAGTTGACAAAGTTGAGAATCCAGTTCACTCTGGTTCGAACCCTACTCCTAGCCATAATTATTATTATTATTATTATTTTTATCAAATAGTAGGGGTGTAAATGGAGCGGATACGGAGCGAATAATGCTCATATCATATCCGCATGTGTCGGATAATAAGCGGATACGAATACGGATACGGATAGTAAATGGATATTAAAATTTAAAACCAAATTCACCTTAAACGGATACGGATACAGAACGGATAGTTTATGGATACGAATTCAAATACGGATATAAAACGAATAATGGTCAGATAATTAAGATATATGAATTTCTAAGATACAAATATTAATTAAAAAATTAAATATAAATATTAATGATAACTAGGATGGAGAGATGAGAGATAATATATTCATATAATATATATATATCAAATAAAAGAATGATAACAAAAGAAGTTGTGGTGTAGTGGTTTGAAGCTTAGTTCAAATGTCTTGAGATGGGAGTTTATGGGTTCAAATTCCACATATAGCAAATATTAATTTCTCTTTTATTATAGTTCGGATAACTGCTCCGTTTAGGACTCTGAATCCGTATCTGAAATTTATTGGGTTTCGGATAGTCCGGATATCCGCTCCGTTTAAACCTCTGTTGGAAATTATTGGGTTTCAGATAGTCCGCATATCCGCTCCGTTTAGATCTCTGTATCCGGATCTTCTCTGGATATTCAAAAATTATCCGAATTCAGATACGGAGCGGATATCCGGCTCCGTTTACACCCCTATCAAATAGCCATAATTAATTTGAACATTTGTATTAGAGATATCATATGAAAACAAAAAAGATTGCCTACATCCGAGTTCTAACCAAGAACCATTTTTTACGAGGAATCTCGATTTGGACAGTTTTAAATTTTTTCAAAAAAACGTGAGCATATGTATAATTTTCTATTTAAAGAGGATATTAATAAAAAAATCGGCATCCAGTGTCTGTAAGGCCTGTTGGCTGTTGATTACTTATTGGCTGAATGTTAGCGAACCACTACAAAAGCCAATGGTATTAGAGCGCGTGTACGGAAAACGGTCCTATATCGTAGTCCGACGGAATAACACACCACAAATTTGAAAATTTGGCAACTTTTTCGTTTCCCTCCACTGTCGTTCCCCACTTCCACTTGTGGCACTGATACAGCGGTACCGTTTCGAATTCACCTCGAAGACAGATATCATAGTAGGAAATTGACAGGTAAATGATCAATTATTGTTTTCCTTTCTCGCGATTAGGCTATTGATCGTTGTTCTAGGGTTTTTGATTTTTCTAGTTTCCATATTTTGGAGGAAGGTTTAAGATTCAATGGCAGCGACTCCAACTCCGAATAGGAGATTAGGGTTTTCTGTGGCACCGGCTCCATCTCCTTCTCCGATCTACACACCACGATTAGAGAGACGAAATCTTGATCTAAGATGGGCTGATGGAAACTCGACTAGCCACAAGCATGACAGAGATCGAGAGGTTCCAGTACAAGTTGTACTTAGATGCAGGTAAATGATCTCTTTTCGCCTTATTCTTTTTGGATAAAAGGCTTTATCTTTTTGCCTTATTCAAATTAAAGAACGGTATGTGAAATTTAACTTACAATTGAAAAGGAACAGATACATGTAAACTGTGACGTTGCATGTCGTGGTACATTGAATTGCATGGTTTGTCTCTTTAAGTAACCCAATTACTGATCTGACTGATGCTGATGTTGGATAGGATGTTTAGCACCTTAACCAAAAGAGCAAGCAAGCGCACTTCTTAATGGAGTTAGATTGATCAAGATGCTTTCTGCTAATATAATCGTTGACTAGTTGAATTATGCACTATATGTTAATGCATCCTTATATGGAGTTTTTTTTTTTTTTTTGACCAGGCCCTTAAGTGATGAAGAACAAAAGACGCAGGCGCAAAGTGTAATATCTTGTAACCAACAAAAAAAAGAGGTCATTATTTCACAGAACAGTTTAATGCAAGCTGATAAGACATTTACCTTTGACAAGGTATTGATGACCTCTTTTTCAAATTCTTATATTTTACTGTCAGTACTGTACTGCATATCTTATTACTTGTTATATTTATTTCACTAGGTATTTGGTCCAAAAGCACAACAAAGGTTGATATATGACCATGCAATTTCTCCTATTGTCCTTGAGGCACTTGAAGGTTACAACTGCACTGTGTTTGCCTTTGGGCAAACTGGTACTGGTAAAACATATACAATGGAAGGAGAGATGAAATCCAAGGTTAGATTCACTCTGGCTTGTCAAATCAATGCTGAACCATATTTGATGATATCTGTAAAGAATGCTAAATATATAAAATAAGAAAAAAACATTTTACATGCCAAGAGGCTTTGGATTACTAGCATTGAGCAAATTTCTCAAAGAAAATTACAGAAGCTAGTATGAACATTGATCTAATTTGTGACTTTTCTCAAAAAGCGTTCTCAAAATTATCTATCAGAAAGTTCACTTAAGCTCTAGAGCATTTATTCACACTGCTTTATCTCACTCTCTCTTTATCAAGTTAATAAAATATTGTTTTTGTAACAAGCTGTATATCATTTATAATTCAGGTCAATGAGTTAAGTGACAATGCTGGTGTGATTCCAAGAGCTGTGCGTCATATATTTGAAATCTTGGAAGAAAGAAAGGTTGACTACAGCATGAAGATCACTTTCTTAGAGCTATACAACGAAGAGATAACTGATTTGTTAGCCACAGAAGAACAGTGTCGGTTTTATGATGAGAGGCAAAGGCGGCCCATTTGTCTGTTAGAGGATGGTAGAGGAGGAGAGGTGATCAGAGGGCTTGAAGAAGTTGCAGTTTATAGCCCAGATGAGGTATACTCTTTGTTAGAGCGTGGGTCCTCTAGGAGGCGTTCAGTTGAGACGGCAATTAACAAGCAAAGCAGGTGATTATTTTTGCAAATATCCTGGAAAGATCAGAATCTTTAGGTTTTAATGTAGGTTGCTATGCTGTATTCCTTCAGGGTGGGTAGCAAATTTCCTGGAAAGATCAGTATTTTTCCATTGTCAGTTTAAGCCCCTCAACCACTTGCAATCCTTATGTCTTGTGAATCTGAGGATTCACTTGGACAAAATATGGGTTAAATTGCTGTCTGGTTGGGCTAAATTGTTATTACATCTCAAGATTGAGGTTTAATTTGGGTTTAACTGCAAATTTGAAGAAACTTACACCCTAAGTGCTGATCCTTGATCAATCAGGCCACTTGTAAAAACTTCAATTCTTGTTTCTTTTATTAGACATTATAAATTTCAATTCTATTTATGCACGACTTTTTGGTGCTCCTTAATGTACAGCCGATCACATGTTGTTTTCTCTATAAATATACACATGAAAGAGGAAAAGTGGGGAGATGAGGAGCTTTTGAAATATGGTCGGCTCAGCCTTGTTGATTTGGCCGGGTCAGAGAACATAGCTCGTTCTGGTGCAAAAGAGGTATATTAAAGAACCAAATGGAAGAGGAATCATACATTCTCGTCTTCTATTGTGTTAAACTTTATGGCATCTCAAGTGCTTAACTTAATTATTGATTTTAATTTGTATCCTAGGGTAAAGTAAGAGAGGCTGGGGAAATAAACAAGAGCTTATTGACACTAGGTCGTGTCATAACCGCACTCTCTGAGCATAATAGCCATATTCCATATCGGTAGCTTCTGGTTTACTCTCCTGTAGAAAAACTACTTATTGTTGTTATACATTTTATAATTTCATGCTTCTGCCTTATAAACATTGATGCAATCAGGAATAGCAAGTTGACAAGGCTATTAAGAGAGTCTTTAGGTGGTAAAGCCAAGACATGCATTATTGCAACAATCTCTCCTTCTAGTTATTGTCTTGAAGAGACTCTCATTACCCTCGACTATGCATCTCGTGCGAGAAGCATAAGGAACAAGCCTGAGGTTCTCCTTCAGTTTTCTATTTTTCCTCTTCTATCCTTTTAATTTTGCTGGATAGATTAAGCTTCAAGCTGATATAAATTTTATAGGCTAACCAAAAGGTCACAAAAGCAGTGCTCCTCAAGGATCTACACCTTGAGATTGAAAAGATGAAACAAGGTATGCCTTCAATTTATGTTTCTCTGAGTTTATGTCTGTCTATTGCAATTGTATGTACTTGGTCAAGTTTGAGTTCATAAGATTTTCAGTAACATGATATCAGATGTAAAAGCGGCTAGAGAGAAGAACGGCATTTACATATCACATGACAGATTTGTTCAAGAGGAGGCAGATAGAAAGGTAATTCCTTTAAAAGAAATAATTATAAAGTTAACATTATTATACTTTTTGTATATAACCTATCATGCCTTGCTGCTTCTAACTGCTTTGCATAAACAGTCAATGAGGGAGAAGATTGAACAGTTAGAGCTTCTCCTGGATCAGAAGAAAAAGGCATAAGTTTAAAACCTATTTCTTTCATGATCGGCCAATTCTTGTCTTTTATATGCACCTTAATTGACCTTCATTTTCTGTAGGAATCTGAGAGATTTAAGCAGCTCTATCGAGCAGAACAAGACAATAACCTGGACAGGGAAGCTGAGATAAGGGAATGCAAGGTACAATAGTACTTTTAGGTTAGATTTTAGAATTGGACCAGCAAGACCCCTTGATATAATATTTTACTTTGCAAAATGTAGATAAATCTTGAAACAACTCAGAAAGGCTTCCAAGAGCTCGAACAAGTAAACTCAAGAAAAACCATTGCTCTGAAGGAAAAGGATTTTATTATTTCAAGTTTACTTTCCAAAGGTTAGTTTTACCTAGTCAGTTTAGGTGTACTAATAGTGAGGTTTTTCTGAATGGAAGACATGATTCATAGTTTCATACATAAAACTTAATTACATTCAGACCTGCTTGCTTAGAGCTCATAATGGATCTTATCATCTACTGTTACTTCAAAACCTGAGGCCATTTCTAGTTAAAAAAAAAAGGACAGGGAACATCTTAAGGAAAATTTGGTTTTCTGAACAAGCCTTGAAATTTGAGAATTTTAATTCTTGTTCCTAATAACTTATCTACTATATCATGGAATAGAACATATCATTCTTAACCGTGCAAAGGATCTCCGTGACACTCTAGAGACCACATCTGGAGACATGTCGGTTCTATCTTCCAAGATAGGTAATTTAATTTTAAAATAATAATGTTAACTTCGATCCTTTTTATTTTGCTTTAACAATGTAAAACTTTCATAGAGAGACAGACTATAAAAGAAGATAAAAACAAGGAGGTGATGCAAAATTTGAGCAGTCAGCTAGACCATAGTTTAAGAGCCTTGCAAAGCACTGTTGTGGGGTCTGTTTGCGAACAACACAAGTTCTTGAGAATTACTGAGGAGCAAATTTCCTCATACTTCGAAAATAGATGCATGGTATTTACAATGAATGAATTGCTATTATTATTTTCCAAAGCATTCTCATGGATAACATTTAAGTGTAACTAATGATGGAGATATAACTTGGCTCAGGCAACAGCCCTGCTGCAGAAGAAAATCGAAAGAACTAAAGGCATATATGATATTGGGGTGCAGCATTTGAAGGGACTTATAAATGCACTCAAAATTAAGTGCAGTTCGGATTATGAGGAGATGGTCTTGATCATGGCTACTCAAGCAGCTGCTGTTGAGAATGTAGAATTTAAAACAACACTTGTATTTCAATAGCACGGTCTTATTGTAATATATTTCATTAATCAAGATTATACTTTTCCTGCTTGCAGCTTCTAGCATGTGCAGCTACAGAGGCTGAACAACTACTATATGACATGGATGCATCTCTAAATGAACACAAGGAAATGCTAACTTTCTTCACTAAACAACATGAGGAAGTGAGTCTTACACTTTATAGCGAATGATGGATGTTTCCTTCAATTATTTTTTTCATTTAATTTGAAATTTTTGACATCACTTTCTTTGACAGAGACTACACTGGCATCTTGTTTCTACACAAACCATCTCAGAAGCAACTCTGGAATTTTTCAATGAAATAAAGACACGTGCCTCAAGGGTAATAAAAAGTATTGAAGAGAACCAAACTGCCACATCAGGTCAGCTAGAGGAATTTGAGAAAGCTTTCAAGGTAGTAAGTTTTTTGTTTTCTATTTGCGAGCGAATCTATTATGTAGTCTATGGGGAGAGTTGATAACTATGTTTGCTATATTTGCTATATTTTAAACAGGAAAGTTCAGCTAGGGAGGAGAGAGAAGCTCTGGATAAGATAGCTGGAATATTGGAAAAGTTGACTGCTAAAAAAACTAAAATGGTACGATTTTGTACTTCACAGTGCTGACTCACAAATTAAAGGAAAATTCTTTATATGACAACATAAATTCTGTAATTGCATACACTTCATTAACCTGGTTTCTCAGAGTATGAGCCTTGCTCTTAAATTATTATTAGGTGTAGGTGATTTTTCAGTGTCATGTTTTTGGTAAATACTTGCATAATTGTTAATATCTGTAATTTTTGTATTAAACATTTGTAGGTGTCAGAAGCCATGGAACACCTTACTAAGAAATTAAGCAAAGATGGGAACAAGCTACAATTGGAGATATCTGACATGAATCAACTTTCCCATGGTGCTGAGAGCAAATGGATGAAGCACACAGAAGAAGTTGAGTTTCGGTTTGAGGATGATAAAACCAGAAGCTCTGAAGTTAGGAGTAAAACTGACACGACACTCCAGTGCTGGTGAGTAAGCATACACAATTTGAGTTTCAGGTCCAATGTTTGTTATGAATGAATACACTGCATGATTTTCCAATGCAGCTTGGAGAGTATAGACAAGTCAAGTCTTCACTGGTTGAGTGCCCAGTCATTAGTAAACCGGCTTAATAAGGATGCTTATGCTGAGCTAGAGTGTTCCATCAAGTAAATTTTTTCATTTTATTATTTTTCAAAACACATAATATTGTTGATATAGAGAAGTTTGTTAGATTGATTTTTGTGAAACTAATTTTTGTTTGCAGACAATGGAATGGCAAAAAGGAAACTACTCTGGAAGAGATATCATCAGTCTCTTCACAGAATGACTTGAAGTTCCAAAGTACAGTTTCTGATATGTGTGCTTCCTCAGAGAGTAAGTGTTTCTGGTTATATAAATATATCCATTTTATGACTGTACCATATAGAAAGACAGTACACAATTCTAAGCAATTTGAAAATTGTTTGATTATTTATCAAATGAGTAATTATCCAACTATCCACCCTGATATTTTATTATGACCATACAAAGTTGAATCACATTTGACACAACCTAGGGAGTAATCTGTAATATAGTTTTTCTCTTGTAGATGAGTAACCCTCATCTGATATATACTCTTGTAGTCTTGTACTGTCTGATCTAATTAACTAAGAGGTTAATGCTTATTTATAGATTCACTTTGTCTTGACCAAGAGGTGAAGCAGGAGCTGGAATCAATTTCTGACCTCTCCATGAGGAGCTTGAAATCATTACAGGATGATCATAGCCAAAGCTTGGAATCCATGAGAACCTTGGCAAACAAGTGTTTGCATGAGGATTATTTGGTAAGGTTTACTTAACATAAGGGGAAATTAATATATGTAACAATTAAACTAACATAAGCTTTATTGGAAATGATATTATCCAAAGCTTAATAGGGCAATTTTGTCCCAGTAAAAGTTCCATATAGGTTCAAGAATATGGGATAAGTGTCTTAGTTGTTTTAGATTTAGAATAAACAGAGATATGTTGTGGGAGGTCCAGTGAAGAAACAAATAATTAGAATACATAAAGCAGACAGTTATATTAGGAACTTCTTAATGATTGCTTATTGATTTATACAGCTCGGAAGTCCAGCGAAAATTGCTGATGCACTGATAGATGTGCCAAGCTCGGCATCCATTGAGGGATTGAGAGCTTCTTTAACTGGTATTGTAGCTGAGTTCAGAGCTGTTCATCAATTGAGAAGTCAAGAAAAAGGACCGAAGCTGGTTGTAGAGGCAGAGAAACAGACAGCAAGAAGCCCTCTTGTGCCATTGAATATATATGATGATAAATGAACCTACTGGTTAGTTTAAATGATGCATTATTGTGGTGCACTTTTGTGACTTAGTGCCATTGTATCTATATGATGATATATAAAACCTTCTATGCCCTTTTGTGGTCTGTCTTATGCAGTTCAGGTGCCTTGCATCCGATATTAAAATTGCCATGTAATTTACTTTTTTGGTGAGTTTTTCATAACATTATCATTTGGTTTAATTAAGCTCTGAACTATCCTAAAAGGAGTGAAGAACAGAATATGCTGGCGACAAATATTTAAGAAAAGCTACATGGAATTACATTTGTATATGTTTTATGCATTGCAACAAAAATGAAGAACAATACATGCTAAAATTTACTTAGGTCAATAAAGGATACCTTTTTATTTGAGTATTCAAGAAAAGGATTGCTGATTATAATTCGATGCCTTTTTATTTGAGTATTCAATAAAAGGATTGCTGATTATAATTCGATGCCTTTTTATTTGAGTATTCAATAAAAGGATTGATCATTATAATTTGATTCCTTTTTATTTGAGTAGTCAATAAAAGGATTGCTGATTATAATTCTGTAATTTGGTTAGGATGCACGACATGGTGTGGTCACTGGTCAATAAAAGGGGCATCACACTTCATGTAACATGGATCCATCTCATGCTTGTTAATCTGGCGTTTCGAGCAAATTGATTTTGCAAGGTGTAAAAATGTTTGCCATTCAAATAGCACCGTAAAATGTTGCCAGAAAAACAAAATAGCATGGTTGACTAGAGATCACTAGTAGTGCATATGTAATTATTTGGAGGACTAAAATAACAACGCTGAGCATTAATTAGATCTATACTTGTATAACTTGGTATGTTTATATATAGCAAGGTATAACATACTTGGTGGCCATATTTATTAATACCCTAAAAAAAATATATATATAATTTTAAAAATGTCCTCGCATTAGATTTTTTTTTCAAAATTGCCTCGACCGTCAGGCTCACGGGCGGCCCAATCCCCATAGCAGACCAGGGACTAGACCGCCTGGGGTCCGGGCGGTCCTCTTTTTTTTTTTTTTTTTTTTTTTTAGAGATCTTAAAAAAAAATATTTAAATAATTTTGTGAAGAAAAAATTTTCTTGTTTAGAGTGTATGCCAAAAAATAAGACATTTGATATTTATGAAGTGATGTTGTAACTCTTTATAACTTTGATTTAATTTGTCAATTGGATATCACAAGTCTAAATATAACACTGATTAAGGACTTGGCCTTGATTCTAAAAAAATATTTTATTCAAATTTACACAATAAAATATAGTTAGATTACTCATATACATATACATATGTATACATATATATACATATATTATATTATATATACATATACATATATTATATTAGATATATATATATTATACATATATACATAGCCCACGCGGCCGCATTTGACCTCTGCTGATAAATCAGCAAGTCTGGACTGATACAAGGACCAAACAGCAAAAGTGATTACACTAAAATGTAGAGTATTCAAAAATACACATAATTGACACAAATTTTAATTTATTTGGATTTTCTACGGTTAGTTATGAATTTTCAAAATTCAACTTTCGAAAAAACTTTAAACATCCATAAATTTAGTTAGAAAAGTTAGATTTGCACGTATGACCACTTTTTGGAAAAGGGAGGGGGGCAAGATAGATCCGAATATCACCCGGGAGATTACTCCCGGGTTTTTGAAGCATAAAAAATAAAAATAAAAAACGTCATTTAGTGCCTCAAAAATTTAGTTTAAGTTTTCGTTCGACGGTAGGCATACAACGATCGGTATTTTGTTTAGTCAAAAGCCTAAGAGATTATTCAAGAATTATCCATATAATTATTTTAAAATGCATTTACTATTTATTGTATTCGTTTTCCTATCTCCGAGCAAATGGTATATGTTGACAATAATCAAATAATTCAATTATTCTCTAAAAAAAAAAAAAAAATTGACATCATTGATGTATTCCAACTATATTTCCTTGTGTATTGAATAAAATAAATTATTAAGAATTAATGTCAAGTCCTTAATTAGTGTTATCTTTAGACTTGTGATATCCTACTGACAAATTAAATCAAAGTTATAAAGAGTTACGACATCACTTCATAAATATATCAAATGTCTTATTTTTTGAAATACACTCTAAACAAGAAAACTTTTTCTTCACAAAATTATTTAAATAAAAAATATTAAGATCTCTAAAAAAAAAAAAAAAAAGAGAGGACCGCCCGGACCCCAGGCGGTCTGATCTCTAGTGGACTGCCTCTGACTCGGGCGGTCTGCTATGAAGATTGGGTCGTTCATGGGTCTGGTGATCGGAGCAATTTTGAAAAAAAACTTAATGCAGAGACATTTTTAAAATTATCTTTTATTTTTTTTAGGGTATTAATAAAATGGCCGTTCTTTAGGCCTTGGGCATGCTAAATATTGCAAACAGTATTCTAATTGCGCACTTAGTCAAGAAATACACAATTACAGAACTGTCAAGTGGTTATGATAGCTGTCAAACATGTCTTGATCTTTTCGTTCCGTTTTCGAGACTCCCTAAAATACATGAATGAAATCTGCTGCGATCCGAATTTGATGAATAATATTCTGAAATCTCTGTTTTTTCAAATCTAACCGTTCAACTTTTTCTGTGCACGCATCTTCAAACAGTTAGTTTTTCTGTGCACGCATCTCAAAATAAATCGACAGTTAGATTTAAAAAAACAAAAATTTTATGATACTGTTCATCCAATTAAGATCGCAGCAGATTTGTTTCCTAAAATACATACTTGACTAGTGCCCAATTTTCATCTGAACTCGTTTACTCATTTTTCTTAAGAACACCCTAGTTCTACTCTATAACGAGTTCTAGAGAAGGTACTATTAATATTTGAATGCAATGCAAATACTTGTTTCTTCTCAATATATGTAATAATCATAGCTGTTGAGCAGATAATAATTAAGAAAAAAAAGTTAGGTGTTAAATGAAATATTAATTTTTTTTTAAAATCCGGCATTGGAAAAAAAAAAAATTTCTATCTAACTTGGGGGATTATTTAAGAAAGTAATAGGAGCCCGACAAATTTCAGACTTTGGGAGCTGCCAAAATCAGAAGATATTTGGGCTTTCTCGAAGAAGCCCAAAATTGCTCCTCTTCTAATCTGTGCCCCAGGCCCCCAACTACATCGAACCGTTAATCCTGATCGAAACCCCCATTTGAACCGCCTCTGTCGACCAGTGTCGTCGTAGACTCGTAGTCATCTCCCGTTCTCTCTCACCCCAACCCCGACCTCGATTCCGATCTAGGTTTAGACAGTTTGGAGCTAGGCGTATAGACTGTTTGGATCGACGAGGAAGAAAGGAAGGATAGGAACTAGCAAGGATGCCACAGAGGCACTCGAAGAACAACAACGACCTAGCGTTCTTCACATACGAGGAGAAGAGGAAGCTCGGGTATGGCACGCAGAAGGAGCGCTTGGGCAAGGACTCAATCAAGCCCTTCGACGCCTGTTGCCTCTGCCTCAAGCCCTTCATCGACCCCCTCTGCTGTCTCAAGGGCCATGTCTTTTGTAAGGAGTGCATCTTTGAGTGCCTCCTCGCTCAGAAGAAGGACATCAAGAGGTCGCTCACTATTTCATATTAAAATTAACACCTCTCTCTTCATTTTTATCTCTTTCTTGTCTTGGATAGTTTCTGATTGGAAATTTTTTGGACTAGTGTTTGCATTGATAAAGTTTGGAAGGAGGTTAAAGAAGGCTGCGTTTGGATTAGACCATATCTTTGGCAGTATTAATATTAAGTTGTTGAATTGAGGATTTGTTTTGATATTTGATGTATAATAACTGTAAATCAGGTTCAGCTGGATTTTTCATTATTTTCCTTGACAGTTTTAGTAGTTACAAACTTCAAATTTGGCTTCCATGGCTGGAAGCTGTATGTATATCTAGTTCAATTGTATAATAGGTATCCCGAGTACAGGACCAATGATGGTATATTAAAATTATGTATATATACTATTTTTCAATTTTATTTCAGTTTAATCAAACAATTTATTCCATGGCAGGAAGCTAGCAGCATACGAAGCTCAACAAAAGCAAGGGAAAGAGGAGGAAGAAGAGAAAAAGCTGCTACAAAAAGCTCGTGAACTCGAATCCTTCGACAAACAGAATCACAGTGCAGTCCCCACAGAATCCTCGTCCAATCGCAGCGCAACAGCTGGCGACCGGAACAATTTTCACGGCGCCAACAGTGTGAAGACGACCTCTTTCGAAGAGGAGGCCCTTCGCACGATGAAAGCCTTCTGGCTTCCCTCTGCCACACCTGGTGCACCACTACAAGTCGATGCGCCTTCGACTGACACCACCTGTCCAGAGGGAAATGAAAAGCTAAAGATGAAGTCGCTATTTCCAATTTATTTCACTGAAGAAGATAAAGACGAGACCAGAAATAAGAATTTGGAAACGAGATATATCTGCCCCAGTTGCAAGGTTACTCTGACGAACACGATTTCTCTGGTGGCGGTTAGCAAATGCGGCCATGTATTTTGTAAAAAATGTGGGGATAAATTTGTGAAGGTGGATGGAGTGTGTTTGGTGTGCAATAAGGAGTGCAAGGCAAAGAATATGGTGCCCTTGGAAAAGGGAGGGACTGGATTCTCTGCGCATGGGGATAAACTGGAGGCAGTTGAATTTAAGCATCTTGGTAGCGGGTCTGGGTTGGGTTTGGTTAAGCCTGCCCCAAAGGGGGTTTGAGATTATTAGGGTTTTAAGTGTGTTGGATTAGTGGCTGGTTAATTGTCAGAAGGGGCATTTAAGCATTAGTGTATTGAATAGAGCAAACGTTAAAGGAATTTTTGTTGCTTAATGTATAATTTGTTTTTCTTGCGAGTAGTCGTAGCTTTTCTGCCCAGTTTGTTTTAGAGAATGTATTTCGGTTTATTAAGCATAACAGCTGAGGTCTGATAACTCTTGAGCAGAAGAAATGATTGATTTAGTATAATATGTACCAGCAGAAAAATATACAATGAAGTGCTTTAATTTTTAGGCGTGGTCAACAATTTTATATTGTTGCAACTTTTATCTCATTTAACTTCCGATGTAATTTTATATTGTTGCAACTTTTATCTCCTTCGCTGCTACTAGGGCCGTTAATGATCCGAGTTCGAGCGAGTTGAGTTATGTTCGTGTTTGGTTCACAAAGTTAATGAGTGAGTCAACTCGAATTGAGAAGATAATACTGAGTTGACAACTGTGTTTATGTCCAACTTGTTAAATGCTCGAGTTGATTCGACAACTGTGTTTATGTCCAACTTGTTAAATGCTCGAGTTGATTCGACAACTGTGTTTATGTCCAACTTGTTAAATGCTCGAGTTGATTCATGCTCGTTAAGACTCATTAAGAAAACTTCTCTAATAAAAAATATTGACATACTGACATAAAGTTGTACAGCATCATAAATTATAGGTAATTAGTTTCAACAGTATCTGATAGGTTAATCAACACAAAACAAAATATTTGTATATTGTTTGAATTTGTTTTTGTTAATCAACCTAAACAGCATGTCTTAATGTTGCAATATACACAAGTCACAACATACTTTTTACATAATTAATAAAACTACCTGGGATTAGTTGCGGCATGATTTTTTATAACTCGGTTCTTAATGAGCAAGTTGGAGTCTGCTCATGTTTGATTCATTCAGTTAACGACCGAGATGATATTGAGTGAGTTATTAGCGAGTGAGTCACGAGTTATGAGCGATTTTCTCACTCCGAGCTACTGGCAGCTTTGATTATTGAAATTTTTATTAATAACCAAAAGAAAAATCAAATTAAAAAAATATTCTAGTTTTAAACAAAATTTAAAAAAGAAATTTTTATTAGTAACCAGAAAAAAAAATCAAATAAAAAAAATATTATAGTTTTAAACAAAATTTCAAAAACTGCTATAGCTCCTTTCTGCTGGATAATCCAGGGGTTTTTCAGTTTCGGCTGGATTATCCAGTGGTTTTTTAACATAGAAGATGTTTTGATATTTTTTATTTTATTTATTGAAATATTAGAAATATTTTTATATTTCTTGAAAAATAAATGGAGTACTATAAAATTGAATTTACTAGAAATACTACGACAAATAATTCAGATCAACATTTTTCAAGCAAGATTTTTTGTGGCTGTAAAAAGTTATATTTCTTGATGTGTTACTAGAAAATAAAATAAAAATATTTAGGATCCGAGTTATTGATCCGATTCAAAAATTACTTCTGGGTAAATAAAAAATATCGCGATCTTTCTAGTAAATTCAAATTCTAAGGTGATTCATTTATTTCTCCAAAGGTGATTTTAGAAAAATATTAAAATATTTTAAATATAAAATAGCTTCTGAAAAATATACAGAGTACCTTAGAACTTGAATTTACTAGAAGGATCACGATCATAAGTGATTTTTGAGCTAGGATCAATAACTAAAATCTAAAATATTTTTATTTTTTTTAGTAACACATCAAAAAAACCAATTTTTTTACAGTCGTAAAAAATCTTGCCTGAAAATATTTATCTAGATTATTTGTCACAATCTTTCCAGTAAATTCAATTCTATAGTACTCCATTTATTTTTCAAGAAATATAAATATATTTCTACTATTTTAATAGAAAAAAAAATCATAACATCTTCTATTTTTAGAACATGGAATTCCAAAACCGCTGGATTATTCAACAATTTTGCTCTGAATTACCGCTGGATAATCCAACGATATGTTTAATTTTTGGAATTTTGTTGAAAATTGGGATTTTTTTTTTAATTTGATTATTATTTTTGGTTATTAATAAAAATTTCGGCTTTGATTACATAACACAAAAACAAACTTTTTTTGCAATGTTAGTATATTAATAATGTTATGCAAACAAGCCTGCACAAGTCCTAAATAAGGATCCATTAATTGATTAATGCGGATATATGACTGGACGAATAAATTGTAACCCGGATAAGAGAGGGATGACGTGGCTACTTTGTAGACGAACCAAGGCGGGAACCAATTCTTCTCATCTGTCTTCTTCCTTTTATTTTACTAGAAATAAGACCGCAAATTTTAGTTTCACCAAGACAACTGAGCTCTGCTAATGGCGACTCTACCCACCTGGGCTTCATCTCTTTCTCACCAAGTAAATTCCCCTCCCTTTTTTTTCTCCTCCTTTCTTGCACTTATTCTGTTGGTGAATTTTCCTTCTTTTTCTTCTATTTCCTTTAATTACAGTTAGTTATGCCAAACTCTCCTCTGCGAACCAGATCCGGGCCGGTTCCTCCATTGGTTGTTAAAGCATGCTCCAAGGAAGCTGTTACATTTGAAAATGGTAATCTTCTAATTGCTAACATAACAATCAGTGCCAGATGTAATTCCCAGAAGAAAAAAAATACAAACGAAAATGTCAGTACCAGAAAAAGCGTATCAGGATTTCGGTCAGAAATAGGCACAAAATATTGACAAAAGTATAATTTTTGTCTCCTGGTGAATCGGAGCGAAGTAGCTTATAGGGATTAAAAAAGTCATGTCACTGCACTACACGGTTCCGTAACAGTACAACACGGCACGTGTACCGATTATGTGTTGTGACCATTCACATGACATGATCATCTTATAAAAACTTGACATGGCACGCCATGTGAAAAGTGTAATTAGAACAGTTAGATCTTGATCGAAAAACTAACCTAAATTATGAAAAAAATAGTTAAACGTAACCGGTCATGTGTGGTCACAGTGTGACTAACGTGTTGTGATCATTCACGTATCATGACCATCCTTTCAAATTTAATCACGGCATGGCACGACACCTATAAATCTAACTTTGTCATGGCACTACATATGATCCAAGTCACGGCACGATATATATTTAAATCCCTATAAAATATCATTGAGTCTAAAAAAAAATTCAAATCTAGATACGTACTTACCTACCCCTGACCTCCTTTAGGTCTGCCAATGGTACCAGGTGAGACGAGAAGTTGTATATATATGAATAAGTTATCTTTTGTATTAGTAGATTTAATCAAGAGAAGAGCAGCATTGGTAGGGATTGGGTCTTTGGCAACAGGCTTATCTTTTACAAGATGTGCATCTGCTGATGGTAATGTTATTTTCTATTATAATACTTCACTAATGCTTACTTAACTCTGTTGAATTGCTACCTAATTTCTCCGCTTTAAGTTAGATTCAAATTCATTATTAATTTGTTGAGTCATAGTACCACGGATCTAATATATATTGTACGCTAGCTGTGTCAAAATTCTAGTGGCTGCCATTTCCCATTTTCTTAAAGGATATGGATTAACATCTCTGAATCCCACTAATGTGAGTAACTAAATTTTATTTCAAGATTGCAGAGGTTCCAAAGAATTATAAAGCTTTTGTGGATAAGATTGATGGGTATTCATATTACTATCCGTCCGATTGGAGGGTGCGTTATCTCACCAGTTTTTTGAAGTTCTGTTTATTATGAAAGAAAGTGCATTTGATACCTGGTGCCAATGAATACAATTCCCATTTGCAGGATTTTGATTTCTTAGGGCATGACTCAGCATTCAAAGATAAGTTTGCTGCATTACAGCATGTCAGAGTTGGATTTATCCCTACAAGCAAAACCGACGTGCATGATTTGGGCCCAATGGACGAGGTATTCTTTGTTTTTTGTTTTTTTTTTATGTCCTACAATTTTTTTTAAATATCTCCGAGCTTTAATAAGATGCAGAATAATTTTGTTGTGAACTAATTTATTTTCCTCCCTATAGGCGATCTTCAATTTGGTGAAGAATATTTATGCTGCACCAACACAGGTTCCCACCATCTATGAGATGACAGAGGTAGTACAGTTTTGTTTCATTTAAAAATATATACATTGTTTAGTGGAAGAAATTAACTATGAAATATTAATAATACGCTGGATGCAGCGCACTGTTGATGGAAAGAATTATTGGACCTTTGAGTATGAACTTGAATCGCCAAATTTTGCTCGATCTGCATTTGCAACTATAGCTATTGGAAATGGTAAGAACCAAGGATTTATGTTTTGTCATGCAGCTTTGCTTTCATCAAAATACAATTTTTGGTGTGTTACTTAACTGTTCTTCCTTGATTCTTTCCTCAGGTAGGTATTACACACTAATTGTGGGTGCAAACCAGAGGCGGTGGAGCCGAGTTCGAAACCAGCTCAAAGTTGTTGCCGACTCTTTCAAGATGCTAGACATATAAAAGCAATTAGCTGATTTTGATTTAATATCACATTAATACATAAATATGTACATATATAATTATATATATGCAAGATTGTTCGGTTTCAGTTTATCTAACAAAAATTATTCTGAAGTTTTTCAGCACTTTACTTTTAGATAGCATTTGCTTCCATGTGCACATCGTTTTTTACTTGTTAATTTGATTGATGATTGTCTGTTTCATGAGACCTCAGCATTAGCAAAATAGAAGTTAACTATGAAAAGAGAGTGCTGGCACATGCAGTATTATGAATAAATTTTACAGAAAAAAATGATCAAACCAAAAATATTACAATTTTGCCAACTAAAAAAATATAATTTTATACATCTATACGAATGATCAAACTAACACATCCAAGGCATTAGAGATTACAGCAAAGAGGATAGTCTCCCTCAAAAAGAATCTATAACAGAATATTCTAGTCTTGAAAACAGTTAAAACTACTGCCAATCTACTAAATCCTAGCATTCGTACGTGTTATAACCTATCCACAACGTGTTACAAAATTTCAGTAAAATGCACCTACCATGAATTTACAATCAACCGATACCGTACTAAACCTGAGCCAATTTACATAAGTGGCCGCTGTCGCAACCCTTTCCCGAAATGGGGTTGCATGAGTCTAACATATAAACCATTCTGTTGCACGAGTGTATCATGAGTACCTTGCTCAACTATTTTACCCCCATTTAACACAACTATGTTATCCACATGCTTCATCATAGCAACCCGGTGTGCTATAAGAATAGTTGTTTTGTTCCCCATGGCCAACGTGTCAAGGGCCTCTTGCACAACCCGACTCGACTCAGACTCGATCGAAGAACTTGCCTCATCTAGCAACAAAATTGGTGCATTTTTCAATACAACCCTAGCAATTGCAATTCTCTGCTTTTGACCGGGTGTTAGGTCAACCCCTCTCATACCAATATGCGTGTCATAACCATGTGGTAAACTACTAATGAAATGGTGTGCATTGGCTATTCTAGCTGCCTCTTTTATCTCTGACTCAGTTGCATTGTGTCTAGCATAAATGATGTTCTCTCTAATGGTGGTGGAGAATATAACAGGTTCTTGTGGGACCAAACCCATGTGGCTCCTCAGCCATCTTAGGTTAAATGACTTCAAATCTCGACCATCTAACAAAACTTGTCCAGAAACAGGATCATAAAACCGCTCCATTAAGGAGATGATTGTGCTTTTACCAGACCCTGAGACACCAACAACTGCCACTGTTTGGCCTCCACTAACCTTGAGGTTGAAATTGCTTAATACAGCTAAATTGGGGCGGGTTGGGTATGCAAAATCCACATTTCTAAGCTCGATGCTACCATACACATTAGGTGGTTTCAAACCTGAGTTGTCATCTGGGTCAATCTCAGGTTCACGGTCAATTATTTCAAAAACTGAGATAAGAGATTTGCGCCTTTTGAGTATGTAAGGCGCAAGACCGAACGGCTCGACCAAGGCAAAGGCTGCAAAAGAGAATAGTATATACTCTTTCAAACCGGTTGCTATGGTAAGGCGGCCTTCATGTACTGAAATGGCAGTGAACCAAAGGAGAAGGGCGTTGCATGCAAAAAGAAGGAATTGGGAGAGGCCAAAGAACAAACCAATGGCCGTGCCGTGAAGGAAGCTTTTCGTGAGGATTTTTCGGAGCTGCACAGTGTATAGCTCGGTCACTTTATCTCCTGCACAAAAGGCCACAACCGTGTATATGTTTCTTACGGAATCTTCTAGAACTAAAGAGGCCTTTTTATGCATCTCCTGAATACCCCTCGAGAAACCAGCAAGCCACAATTTCTGCAAATAGATAATTTTACAAATTAAGCAAAAAATTAGAAGGGGGGGTGCTTTTCTCTTCTTCTTCTTTTCTTTCCTTTGATAGCCGAAACAAAGACTTTTATGAAAATAAATAAAAAGATGGTTCTTAGCTCTGTAGTAAAATGACCAGCAAACAAGTGCAGACATTGAACCCTATTAGTTTAGTTCAGTTTTTACTGGACATGAGGCTCCCAAGAAATTGACAAACAGAAAGAAAGAAATATATCACCAGACACTACCCAGAATAACAAAACTCAACCCAAAACAAACATTAACAAAAAAAAATCATTGACTTCTACAGTATCAGGATGGTTCCTTTACTGAGCAATACAAGCAATTGCTGATAGTATTCCATTTTGCAGCCTCAATGCAACACTATTTTAGAGTAAAACTGTAAAATTAATAGAAAGAACGACATGACATACCTGTGCGATAGCAGAGACAATAAGAACAGGTACAGTTGCAAGAGCGATAAGAGCAACACGCCAATGGAGCAGCATCCCGATAAGAAGAGCCACGGCAACAGCCGAAAAATCCTGAATAAAAATGGAAAGGCGGTTGCTGAAGGCTGCACGAACGAAAGTAGCATCATTCGCCAGGCGCATGGACAGTGCGTCAGCACTGTTCTCCTCTTCGTCAAACCAGCCAACCTCATTTCGTAGCATCGCTGGAGGAAAGGTATCAATTTCATTTTCCTTGTTCTAATTCACTATAGAAATGTGCTATTTCGCTATGGAAACAAATGTATGTTGCAATAGGGAATGGATACTGCTAATTACATGGTCTGTATAAGTCTGGTACCAGTAAGAGCCAGTCTTTGTTTTCTAGAGCTTAGTTAGGTCCATTTGGGATCAATAGGATAGCATTCTTTATACAGATACAAGTAGGATAGCATTCTTTATACGCCAATAGAGAATGATAATAATATGATTTTTTTTTACCAAAACCAATAGGATAGCATTCTTTATACAGATACAAGTAGACTCTGATAATGCCACCAGCACAAGGTCAAGGGCACTGTCTCAGTTACAATACAGGTACCCTAACAATAATGGTCTCATTAAAGGGGCTGGTCAATAGTCCAATATCTTGAAACTGTTCAGCACAAGTATTCCATATTGTTATCATACCCATCTCAGTCACAAGTAATTGTCCTGGTCGCCTTAACATGCACTTCCAGGTCTCATATATTACTCACCAATTTGGTTTCACCAGCCCCACATATATGTACCATAAAGAATTGGCCAAAACTGTTGCAAATAGAAGTTCTTGATTCACTGTCCTTAAATCAATTGGTTCAAGAATAAGAGAATGTTCATTATAAAGAAAAGTACCTGAAAACATCATTCTCCTAACACGTTCCGTCATTTTCTCTCCCATTATACCAAAATAAAAATGTTGCAAGAAGTTAGCCACTACTGTCATAATCCCCATGCAAGTTATAAGCATGCACCAGCGGTTTACCTCGTGCCTTATGTCATGAACATCTATCCTATAATAAGCGGCCACAATCAATCCTGTCGCGTATGCTAATAGAGGATTGAAGGAGCCAAAAATGGCAGCTCCCACACTCCCTAAAAGAGCATATGGCCACTCTGCAAAACTGAGCTCGGCAAGCCTCCAGAAGGATGGGGGTTTTGTTTTGGTTTTTGAATTCTTTGATTTTGACTTCAAGTCATAGAAATGGTTCAATGTGAAATTTTTTGAATGTGAGCGCTCGCTGTCTGAGGTTAAAAGAGGTGACACTGGTGATTCTGGATCCTGGTCAGATGGATTAGAGAATTGTCGGTTTATAGTGTTTGGAGGGCGTATATCTATTTTGGGAAGGTTCGGTAATTTTGTCTCAAGACTGTCTTGCCTTTTAAGAGAAGGCGGGGCCTCTGAGATATGATCAGAGAGTGCATTTTGACCCTTTGGAGACCCGTGTTGCATATCGGTGTAGTTGGAGTAACCATGTGCTCTTTGGAGAGACGGTGATTTAGACATCTTGGGAGAGGTTGATTGGTCGTCAGTCTGAAATGGTGTGCCTTCATTGTATTTCCTTACTGGCATCCTGTACAAGTATTAAGACCAATGATGGGAAGTTAAAGCTTCTCTTCGGTACTTATTCTCAAGTAGTATGGCTAAATCAGCTAGGTAATGCAATTTACAGGTAGGGGTGTTCATTGGGTCCGGTTTAATCAGTTTTAAACCGAACCGAGAGAGTTTGGATAAAACGGTTCGGTTTTTTCAGTTAAATGGATCAGTTTGGTTCATTTTTTAAAAACCGGTTTAATTATTCAGTTTGGTTTGGTTTAGAAACTTAAAAAACCGGTTAGACTAAACCGACCGAAATTTTTAAACCCATCCCACGTTTGAACCAAATATTTAAAAAAAAAATCAAAAATTAAGACATAATGTATGTTGCTTGGTTTGGTTTAAAACCAGTTAGACCAAATCAAAATTATTTTTAAATCCATCTTAAAAAAATTCCAAAAAATTAACAAAAAAATGTTTATTTTTATGATTTGGAACTAACCTCCTAGGAAGCTTTGCTGCCTCCTCACATCTAAGTAACTCAGCATATAGGCCATTTAAATTAACCAACTCCTCATGTGTACCCATTTCGACCAGCTGTCCCTCCTCCATTACCGCAATGTAGTCAGCATTTTTAATCAGGCTGAGTCGTCTAGCAATTATAATAGTTGACCTGCCAAGCATTAGAATGTCGAGGGCCTTCTGAACTGCCTTCTCAGCCTCGAAATCAAGGCCACCAGTTACCTCATCGAGTAAGAGAATAGATGGATTTGAAAGCACTGCTCGAGCTATGGCCAGCTTGATCTTTTGTTCTTCAGTTAGTGATGAGCCAGCTCTGCCGACCTGTAGTGAGATACATATTTCAAATTTTCATCAACATCAACAAGAGAAAGAAAATAAAGGTGGAAAATAGAAGATGACACAAGTTGAGGAGTTACACAGAGAAATTAAATATTGAACCTTCAGTTTTTGGCAGCAAGCTTAACGTGTGGATTTTTTGTTTTATTTTTTCAGAGGGAGTAAAGGTATAGCCTTTTTTAGTTTATATTGAATAAAAAGTTTGGTTCAAATGCCTCCATTTTTTGTGCCTCCACTATGCCTCCATTTTTTAAAACTTTAATAACTCAAAATTTACAACTTAAAAGTCAAAATAAAATCGTTAGATGTGATTATGTTATTCTCTCTGTGCTCGTAAAAAAATATTACATTTCAATTTTGGTTATATGTGAATCAATAAGTTCAAAAATCAACGTCTAGAAATCATCCACATTAGTGCGTTTTTTACAAGCTCTTAATGACAATCAAAATAAAATTGAAATGTCATAATTTTTTACACATGCATAGAGAAAATGATGCAGATCATATCCAACGGATTTATTTTGACTTTTAAGTTTTAAATTTTGAATTATTAAAGTTTTTAAAAATGGAGGCATGGTGGAGGCACAAAATATGGAGGCATTTGAACCCTCTTATGTAGGGGTGTAAACGAGCTGGCTCGGGCCGAGCTAGGCCTTAGCTCGGCTCGTTTATTTTGGCCCGAGCCTGGACCGAGCGAGCTGGACCTAGGTCACCCGAGCCAAAAATCCCTGGCTCGCTCGTGACAAGCCAGCCCGAGCTAGCCCGTGAGCGGACGAGCTGGCTCGCTAGGCTTTATTGGGTTGCTACTATACAAATTCAAAAATATAAAAATAAGAAAGCCCATTCAAAAAATTTAAGAAATCGTCCAGGCTCATTTTCAAGCAACTAAAGTCCATATCCTTTCTTCCCACACCAAAAATACATCAATTTTTGCATAATTGCGCCTTTGAAAATGAGACTGGACTTAAAATTATACGGGGCTAAACCCTAAATCCACTGTAGCTTAACGAGCCGAGCTGGCCCGGTCCGAGCTGACCCCTGGCTCAGCTCATTTATTTTGGCCCGAGCCTGGACCAAGCTGGCTCGTTAACAGCTCGGTCCACTACCGAACGAGCTAGAGGCGAGTCACGAGCGAGCCGCAAGCTTTTTTGACAGCCCTACTCTCATGTTATTTCTAGTTTTTGGCATTCTATATGGTAGCATGGTGAACTACAGATGTCAGGCATTTTGTGGTGATACAGAAACCAAATAACATCACCCCTCCCTCTCTCCCCAACCCCAACCCCATCCCAAAAAATAAGTAAATAAATAATAATAATATTAATATATTAATAATAATACATTAAGCAAAAGAGGGACAAAATAGCCATGGCATTCAAATATCGATCATCTTATTTTCTTTTCTGTTTGCATATTTACAATAGCAATAAGAAATAAAAGTGTCCGCACCTGCGTGTCATAGCCCTTTTCAAGAGAACTAATAAAAGCATGTGCGTGGGCTGTCTTGGCAGCCTCTTCGATCTGCTCGAGTGTGCACAATCTCCCATATGCAATGTTTTCTCTGATGCTGAGGCCCAGTAAAGCCGGTTCCTGCGTTACTAAGCCAATCTGGCTTCTTAACCACTCCAGCTTAAGACTCTTAATGTTTTCTCCATCCAATAGCACTTCACCTGCCACAGAATCAGGTAAAATTCTTCAATGTACTTTTAATAACAGTGCTATACCCACATGTAATAGCAGTGTGGTAATAATTTCCTATTTATATTATAGAACTTGAGCAGGAAGTACTTTGCACTTAAATGAAGCCATTAAATTAACAAAAGAGAAAACAAACAACAAACAAACTGGCCAGAGTAAGATTTTTCGTCACTAAAAAATAAGCTTCAACAGAAATTAGAAAAATATATGTCAATGGTACCTAGTGTCGGATCATAAAATCTCTCCATCAGAGGAATAATGCTACTTTTTCCAGACCCATTTCTACCGACAAGTGCCACAGTTCTTCTGGCTGGTACAGTAAGGTAAAAGCCACTCAAAATAGGGATCTCAGGTCGGGAGAGGTAACTGAAATACACATTTCTGAACTCTATATTTCCTTGTACTGATGGCAAAACACGGCCTTCATGATTTACACCAGAGACCGACCGGCTTATCATCTCAAACAACCGATAAGCCGCAATTCGACCTTGCTCAAATGAATAGAAGTTTGTTGCCGCCTGATTCAGTCCACTTCAAAGATAAAAAAAATTTTTAAAAAAAAAAAAAAAAACACAATGTATGGTGAGAAATTAGGCAGTGTCAAAAGGAGTTGAAGCATAACTCTCGACAAAGGAAAGCACATAAAATGTTAAATACTACATATTAGTATGTCAATGCCAACAAGCAAATAGCGGTATACTGCAGCAACATGCACTGATAGTTTCAGTGCTTTGTTCTAAACAGCTGTAGAATCTAAATTGATTTATGCTATTATGTAACTAGAGGTTTTTTCTCGGTTTACTATCAACCAGCCAGTGTGATAACAACCATGCTGCAATCTAGAAGCCCAAAAGGTATAAAAATCCTTCTTTATCTTCTTTTTTCGGAGGGACAAAAACATTGTTTCCTGGTTATGAATGGGGCATCTACAGTAATTTTCATAAAAAAGAACATACTTACAGGCCGCTTAAGATCACAGAAAAAAGAGCTACTATGATTTCACCACCATTTGCCTTTCCATGAGATATGAGAAACCTCCCTACCCATAGTTGTAAGGCGCAAGAGCAGATAGCAAGGCCATACGTGAAACCTAGACCAAGCCCTTGTACAAGACTTATCAAAATCCCGTATCGGAGTGTAGCCTGAAGTGATGTTGCATATGAGTACTTGGCTAGGGTTTCATTTGTGAAGGCATATAAGGTCCTGATGTACGACATTGCCTATAAAATAATGAACATATTTGAAAATGATTAATGCTAATAAGATACTAAACTGGTATGGTACTCATTAAAATAAATATGTGACCAACTCTCATTATAAGTCCAATCCAGCCTCATTAACCAGTTGTACAAATATGCCTCACTGTTAACTCATTTTCTTACAATGTTTAACCATGCAATTGGACCCTAGGCTAATCCAATTTGGCCTCAACTTTCCTCTTTGGACAATCAGCACCAAAACAAATAAAGAAATTCAAAATGAGATTACCAAACAAAGATAAATATTCTACCATCAGTTCTATGCCTTGAGAGTTGAGACCACATAGTAAATGGAAATTGGATGGATGTACAAATGGAATATATGACTATATATGATGAGTAAAAAGTTCTAGGAAAGAATATAGACCTGCTCAGCAATGCTAGCTGCCTCAGCATAGGCATCTTGTATGTTCTCAGCCAATCTATGGAGAAAAATATTTGAAATACCACCAGCAGCCACAATAAAGGGTCCAGTCGCTAGGGTTAGAAGAGCAATTTGCCAGCAATTGATCAGACCAATGACAAGACCTCCCACAAATGTTGCCATGTTGTGTATGTAGTTACCAACCTGTATGCCACATGTACCAATCGAAATTAGCATTAAGAGACTCTTCAAAGCATAATAGGAGCTGCTTGTATAGCACCAACAATTTATAAGATACTCCTCTTGGTTCTTTGTGATGTCTTGTATGCGACAAGCTTAAAAAGGGTTAATAACACAGCTATGCCCTAACAAAGAAAGCAAAGAAAATAAAAGAGCCAGATAAGATGCCCGAAAAGGAGAATACTCAAAACAACTTCCAATACTGTACAGGACCGGTCCAGTAAATTGGCCATCCAAAAGCGATTATTAAGGTATTATTCTCAGGTAATTGTTTTTTGCTCAAAAAGTAATGTCCAGGGCACAAAGATTCAGAATTGACCCATATGGTGTGTACCAACTGTGCCAGTAGGATGGACACTTACTTTCTCGCTTAAAGCAGACTGTATGAGTAAAACATCACTCAAAACTTGACTGACAATATCTCCATTATTTCCATAAGTGTCGAAGAAACTCATGTCTTGATTAAGCAGAACCTGCACGTACTTTGACCTTATAACAGCCGTCTGTCTCTCCCCAGTGATAATCCAGCAAGATACCTCTGCATGTTTCACAAAATTAGAAGAAGAAAATAAGTAAATCAGAAGTATTTATAATGATTCATAATAGAACATTGCTTCTCTAAAGAAATGATAGTTTGAGCTGACCTATCCACCCAGCTATTAAAACACCACCAGCTATATAGACAATGTACAATGCATGCTGCAAAAAGAAATAATATAAAAGATATCAACAAGAATTGAATCATTATGTAAGAGTAAAGGACGTGAACTAAAAGAAAAAGACAATCAAATTTTAAATATTGGATTAGCTGTTAACGAACCTGCATTTTTTAATTAAATAAAGCTTACTGTGGCCATCATTCTCGCTTACTTATCTAAATTGTTAACCTGATGTCTTTTTTTCATTTTTAAAATTTTAATTTGGAGCAAACCAGAGGCCCAATGAGTGAAGCTTTAGACTTAATTTCACTGCGCATCTTAGTCAGTTTGAGTTGAATTGGTTGAGCAGCGTATCAATTCTAAAAGTACCAAAAAGTAACTCCAGTTTGATGAAGCAGGGTTAACAAATCACATACATTTCGACAGAGATTTAAAACAAAATCTTCCATTTCAGGCTAGTGGATCCAAACCCAAACTAAAAGTAACAACACTAATCACAAAACCAACTTCCTCAAACTAACCACTAACCTCTTTAAACTTCTCCAGTAACTCATCATTTTTCCCATACAAAGCCGATACAAGCCGTTGTGAATCAAGCAAATTCACGGCTTTCCCAAAGAAATGTAGGTACACTACAAGAGCAACACCATGCACCGCAGCAGCAACAGATCCAGCAACAATTAGCACCCAATCGAACCGATCTGCACACTCAAAGAGCCTAGAGAATGGAGCAGCAATTGGAGGCGGCACGACATCTGATTCATCCATGTCATCCTCTTCAGCAGGACCCACCCCATCAGCTGGCAGTGGGGCCCCGTCCGCCCCGGTGTCGGCCGCGTACGGAGAGGGGGATTCAGGCGGCTCCGAGACCTCTGACACTGGCGTCAGAGGTTGTACATGGGGTGGGGACCACCCGAAGAGACCTCTAGAGACCATGGCGTATAGATCCTTCTCTGGATCAGCTCTCTTTGCACCTTCTCCTCCTCCTCAGTTAGAGACTGGAGAGCTTGCCCTTGGCGCTCTCTCGAGCTCCGTACTTTCGATTTTTCTTTTATGTTGTTTTTTTTTTTTCCTTTGGAGCTGGAAGTACTGACTAGTTTTGTTGCTCTGAGCTAGTAAGCTGTGCTGTGCGTGCTGTGTCGCGTTAGGCGGCGGATTGTTTTTTTTTTTTTTTCTCGGAAAAAAATTAATAGCATGAAATACTCCCACCGTTAAAAATTACGCACAATGACATACCGGTGACGTGGAATGGTTCTATTGGTAGCTCATCCTCCCGGAGTCCTGGTGATGCTAATTAGGACGGTATAAAAATTCGGGTGGGGATAAAAGAGCGATAAAAAAATATGGCCCTCTCTTACCTTGGCAAAATTGAGAGACTGAGGCAAACGACGGTTGGGTCAAAGGAGGCGGATTGGAATTGGAATAACTAGTTAACGAGTAACGACCAAATAATAAGCGTATATCATACGGTGTAATGGTGATTGGTTCTCTGGGTCCCACTGGACAGAGAGATGTAACGGTGTCTAAAAGTTTGTTACATCCGCACTAAATAATTCATTTTCCCAAGTGAACGAACAGTCAGTGTATTCGAGTTAAATTCGCAGACATGATAATGGATGGTGGCAATGTAAAATCGCCATTTGGCTGTAGAAATGCAGAAAAAATTGTAGGTATTTTTTTGGATTGATTTATAATAAAAGAGCATAATTTTCTCTAATTCAAAGTTCAAAGGGTCCGGATCCTCTAGAGTAATATAATTTTTGAGTTTTGAATCGGGACTGTTTGATTCTAATTCGTCGTTTGAGATCACCACGAAATTCGAATATGTTATTCGGAATGTGTACAATCCACTTGAGACGAATTATTGCGGATTCAAATCGAATGGTCCCGATTTAAAATTCAAAAATTGAGTTACTGCACTGGATCTCAATTCAGATTCGCATTGGCATAGGTTATACCACAAGAGATAGGAGTAGGTCCGATGCTCATTGGATCTACTTTTAGGTTTAATGGGCTCTATCACTGTACAATTAGTATTAAAATCTGTGCATACGAAAATTGATAAAGACTTGCACTGATTTTAATACAAATTGCACGAATCTTAATACAATTGAATGGTCACAACACCCATCAAATCAAAGTAGGTCCAATAGACACCGGACCTACTCTGACTCCATACCACAAACCAATTCTCATCCCCTTGCTTAGGTCCTACACAAATACTGAACCGCTGGTCTAACCTTGGTTCGATAACATCAAGTGGATGTTGAAATTCACAAGCTCTTTATTTTTACAAATAAAAATGTTCTTTAATAAAAAAAACAAATAAAAAAGGTTCGCATACAAATGTTCTTCAATTGATTTTTTTTTAAACAGTATGATATAGCAGTTTCCGAAATTTTTATTTCTACCATTTTGAAAAAAAAAAATCTTAAAAAATTCTAATTTATGAGAAATTCGAAATCCACCACGGCTGCAGTCTGCAGAACACCGGTGTGGACCAAAATACCGAGATCTGCACCGATGTTCTCCGGCCTCATCATTTTTCTTTTTCCTTTGTCTAGAGAAACGAAACTTTAGATCTTGAAATTCGCATTCTTTTAAAGGAATCAAAATTTTGACAGTCCCAATATTTTATTTCAAAGTTGAAATCGGGGTAAGAAAAAAAAAAAAAAAGACTGAGCTATAGAATACCAGTGCGGACTCCAATTTGGAACCGCTTCGACATAGTGCGGATTCTAGTATTTAGGTCTACACCAATATTCTACGGCTGTGATAGATTTTGAATTATCCAAAAAAATTTTTTTTTTTTTCTTAGAAAATGCTAGAAATAAAAATTTGTGGTACGTGATAACTCTTAATAAATTAATTCAACGACACCGGTTCTAATCCTGGTTATTTTGCAGCGTTGCAAGCTGAATCGAACCCTTCTTTATGGCAATTTAATCGCACATGTCAAATTGTCGATAGAAAAGGGATCGAAATTCGAAAGCCAGAAACAGCAGATATCGAAGATTTACAATTTTGCATCCTAGCTGTCGGTGGGTCCCCTTGTCGCGAGTTCCTCACTGGCAATGCTACTTTATCCTCTTATCGTTCCATCGGCTCACTCCCTACCATGATCCCATCACTCACGCTGTCGAATCCATATCATCTGCATTAACGTACTTATTGCGTTAATTTTTTCGGCTGTGTGATTAGAATTCAGATCAATTTAGTTCATGTCTATAATGCACGTGGTCATTTAATATTAGTGCTGATTTGAATCGAACGGTCTAGATCTTAACTCAAAATTTGAGTTAACTCAGAAGATACGAATTCCACGCTGTCACGCCTGGAAAGAGGCGGGGCCCAGCCGTCAGTACACACCACGATCACATCTCATAAACTGGCTTCTGATGCAGTCACACGGTTCACAATGGACCTCTTTGTTTTGGCCCCATTTATTTGGCTAGGACTCATTTCGTGAGCACGCTGCACACAAAAAAATAACAAATATGTTTTGGAGATTACGGGTACGTATGAATGCACTTTAGAATAGTTACTATTTGAGAATAGTAATTTTTGAAAGAGTGTGAGAATAGTATTAATGTGGTGCTATTCGAAATAATGAAAATATTGTTTAGGTTGAACATTTAGAATCGCTATTGAAGGATTGAACATTTGAGAGAGCACCAATTGTTATTCTAACTTTTTATAGAAATAGCGGAACAACTCTATTCTCGCTGTTCTGAATAGCAATTAAGTATATTTGGATGGATTGGAACAGCGCTATTCTCAGTACATCCAAACGTACCCTACATGGATAAATTGTTGTTTTTGGAAAAAATATTGCATGGGAAAATTATACAGGGATTATCCCTGTTGGAGAGTGTTGTCCGCTACTAAAGTTAATTAAAGCTTAAATTCTAATCAGAGGTTGAGATTTTGTAGAAGAGAACTGATCAACAAGAGGGAATGAAATCCAGTGCTCTTCAAATCCCTCCTCTTCCTCTGCTAGTCTCTCTCCTCCTCTCTCTCCCACGTGATTCTCTTTCTCTCTCCTCTTTTTTTAAGAGAGGTATAAGAAGAACAAAAGAGCAACGGATACACATCCCAACAATGGAGACTATCAGTCCGATTTCACGTGAAAAAATTAAGAACAATTGAAATAATTCTAAATAGAAAAGATACATTTTGTTGCCAGCAAAAATATGTTGTAATTTTTTTAGAAACATACGAGTGTTGGAGTCTTGGAGTGTTGATGTACAAGCCGCTATTGACACATATAAACGGAATATACCAAATTGAATGACGGTGAAAAGTTATGACCCAGAAGACATGTAGATGAATCGATAATACATGGTCTTTATCTGATTTGGCGTAAATTACTCGGTGGCTGTGATAAGTAGAGATTGTTCTAAGTTTTTTTTCCCAGTCTTTTTTTTTTAGCTTTTTAAGAGACTGGAGTTTTAAATTGGTCAAATATTTACTCTTTTTTAAAGCTTAAAACCACTTTCTTAAGATTCTTTTTTTTCATATTTTTAAGAAATTATTCCATATGGCTTAAATATTTGAGGCTCCTTATGAAAGTTTTAAATGGGACTGTGTTTGAGGAAGGTAAACAGCGTTCTGATGAGCTGACTAATGGCAACCATGGAGGCAACACTGGTGGCTCTAACTCCTCTCAGCCATCTCAGAGCGGCGGGACTGTTAGAATGGTTCAGCTGAGTGGCGCTGATACATTACCAGTAGACAAAGGTAAACTACTGCTGGAGACCAACAACTCTGATTCAGACGAGGTTGACCTACAAGAGGACATGTTGGCCTGGGCTTTACACATCAATAAGCTCCAAGGAGATAATGGAGTAGGCCCTAGTAGAAAGATGCCGAGTTGTGATGTCACCCCTTATGCAGATTACACAGGCACCCGACAACCCAACTGAGGTCCTTCTCAGCATCCCATCTCCTCCTACTCAAACTCGGACTGCTGCAACTG
Source organism: Carex sylvatica (assembly GCA_964058845.1). Lineage (NCBI taxonomy): Eukaryota > Viridiplantae > Streptophyta > Magnoliopsida > Poales > Cyperaceae > Carex > Carex sylvatica. The sequence continues at coordinate 488,457 of CAXKVR010000138.1, forward strand.
TACCTGTTACTCCTACCCCAGAGAACCAATATGTCCAAAGCTCAAAAGGTGTTATGGCAAGGGCTGAAAGACGCAACCGTGCCTACCAAGCTGCTAGTGCTCCAGCTAAAACAGCAAAATGGGTTACTAACACTAAGAAGAAAGGTAAAGGAGGGAGGAGAAAGGAGTATAGATTAACTGTCACAGCTGCTAACAAAAGTTTGGGACCATCCAAGAAGGACAGTGGTATTGGGAAAAAAACTGAGGCGTACCACCGTTAGGCACTGGCAAAGCCGAGCCATACCCCTGACAAGTCGGATTCAGAGGTAACCACTCCCCAACTGCATGCTCCTCCTCCTATCTCTGCTCGACTTAAGATGGCGATCAGCAAGCCCGCTAAATTTCCCCCACCTCTCAGCCAAGGAGGGCTTCTGATTTTACTGTTTTGTTAAGCCACTGTTGGATCAGCGATTTTCAAAGTGGCTTAATAAATAGTAAAAAAATTCAGAAAAATATAAAATTTGGTCTTCAAGCACATTTCAATATAGAGATCACATCTAACGGTTCAGATCGACCATTTAGACATTGAAAATACAAAAATGAGTTATAAGCATATGTGGGGATATGCTTATATAAGCATAGTAGCCAACCTCTAGTACATGTCATATATGTCTTTAGCTTAGATGTAGGTGTCGTCTGTTGGCGTAGCAAGAGATAGCTTACTGTATCACTCTCCAATACATAAGCATAATGTACATGTCAACAACTATGACGAGAATTTTTTATTCATATAAATTAATAAAAGAAGGTAGGGAAATGTAAAAGGTGATGCGATTGTAATATTTCTAGAAATATCAAACTCCAAAAGTTATCGTTTCAAAAGTTTTAGATCGGATTCTTGGTCTCGATTCGATGGTCCCTATCCAAATAAATTGAGTGTTTGTTGGAAGGTCCAAAACCACAAAAAATTAAATAGTTTCTGGATCGGGATTATTGAATCCAATCTAAATAACAGTACCGGGTTGGATAGAATTTAGTAATTAGTCATGAATTTTTTTTTTGTGGACTCATATTGAGTGTTTCTGAATAGTAATGTTATAAATTAATGGATTTAAATTAAAGTTCTAAATAGCAATTATTGTGTCATCACAAAAAAGTTACAAAAACAACTATAATTAACTATTTAGAACCTGATGAATAAATAAAATTAATAACAGTATAGCTATTACTGTTGGCGGCACTTCGCTGCCAACCATAAAAAAACAGTATAGCTATTAAGATAAATAAAAAAAATATATTACGCTGCTATAACTAATTATGAAGAGTAAAAAAAAAAGTTCATTGAATTAACTGAAAACTAATAATGCGCTCCGCCGTAAGCTAGGTAACATACATGTCAATAAACAAACAGATACTTTTTATTAACTCAAAAGTTTTTTGTAAATATATATTCTAGTTATATAAATTAAGAAAGAAAGAGCTAACAAATTTGAGCAATGTTGTAAAATGCGGTTTTGTTGATGCATGTGAAAAATCATTATATATACGGCATGCGGCCGCATATGCAGATTTGTAGAAATATAGATAAAATAAAAATAATTTATATTTAAAGATTTGTTTAGTCTAGTGGTTTGTGCTCTTTATCATATTATAAAGGTTATAGATTTTAATTTCCTTCACCACAAATTAATTTTTAGGTTTTTTCAAATCCACATGGATCATAAATTGAATGAAAATTTATCAGAAATATCAAATAATTAATTAATCGATCTACCTCCTTTATGAGAAAAACTGCTAGCTTCATTTTTAAGTTCGTATTAAATTTTTTGTAATGTTGTACAACAAGTAGCAATCACGTACCTTAATTAGGTATGAACGATAATCAACCATGCATAATTTTTCAATACAAAATTTATGTTATGTATTCGGACTATGAGACTTATTTTTAGTATTGATGTTATAATTTATAGTTTGAACTTATAAAGAAAATTATAGCTTGGACTATTAAAAAATATATATAATACAAAAAAATATATTAAAAGGGTTCAAATGTCACATGTATGTTTTTCATGTCACGTTCTTATTTATGTTTTTAAAGTTAAAAGCAATCAATATGAAGTGTTCAACACGATCTTCGTATTAAAATGTGCTTGGAACTAAATTTTCTAATTTGTTTTTGAAACTTTTTACTACATTTTTAAATAGATACAAAATCATTATTTTTAGAAAAATTTGGACCATTCCAAACAGTGATTTTGTATCTATTTAGATTTTTTTTTTCAAAAATATATAAAATTTGATCTCCAATCACATTTCATTATAGAGATCATGTTGAGTGGTTCAAATCGGCCGTTTAAATTTTAAAATCGAAAATAAGAATATGAGACACTATTTAAATATGAATGACACAAGATATTTATGTCTTGCTCAATTTTTATATATATTATAAAAAAAAAGGAATGACTAACATTATCTCTCATTCAATCCCCTATCAGTTCCCTGCGCTAAAAGACAAAAAAAGTACAATGGGACCACTAACTAACGAGCACGTGGTAACTACCGCCAATGAGCAGGGTTAACGCGTTATTCATCATCAAAACGTATAGTATTCATACTTATTATCTATAATATTCGTCATATGTAAACACAAACCGGAGGTGACCATTAATCTTAGGGACCAGTAACGACCATGAGAACCGCTTATGACGTCTGACAGCCTGGATTGGGGATCGCAACCGTCTAAAAGCGATATTTACCAAGATTGGAGACCACTACCGTGAATCGCAATATTAGTGAATCTATATAGTATTCATATCTAACTAATGAAATATTCATATCTAAACTAATGAAGTATTCATATCTAAACTAATGAAGTATTTATATGTTGACAACATGAAATATTCATATCTAACAAATGGAGTATTCATATACATAACTATTAATATCTAACTAATGAAGTATTCACACCTAACACTAATAGTATTCACATCTGTTACTAACAATATTCACACCTGCCCAGATTGGGGACCAGAAAATATTCCCAACAGCCTAGTATTACAGGAAGTATTCACACCTGACACTAACAATAATCATACTGAAGATTACGAAGTATTCATACATATACGAAATAATTTATACAATTCAAAATCAGACACCTCTTCCAAGACACATCTTCAATTCACTTAAAAAAACTTTTTTTTTATAGTAAGTATATTGTGTTCATATCTAACCAATAAAATATTCGTATCTAACTAATGAAGTATTCATATCTAACTAATTAAGTATTTATAACTAGAGGAGGGATCGGATGACACCCTTTTTTGGTGACATCGGATAACACCGTCCATTTTCAAAGTCCAAACAGTCGATCCAAACTGTTCAACTTGATGGATATGTTAAAATGTGCTTGCAGATCAAATTTTATATTTTTCTGAATTTTTTTACTATTTATTAAGTTGGGTACAAAAATTCAACGGTCTAAATATAGCAATTTTGTTAAATACTTAATAAATAGTAAAAAAATTCAAAAAATATAAAATTTGATCTGCAAGCACATTTTAACATATCCATCAAGTTGAACGGTTTGGATCGACTGTTTGGACTTTAAAAACTTTGAAAATGGACGATGTTATCCGATGTCACCAAAAAAGAGTATCATCCGATCCCTCCTCTTATAACTAATTAATGTAAATATGAAGTATTCATGTTAACAATATGAAGCATGCATATCTAACTAATAAAGTATTCATATCTAACTAATGAAGTATTCATATATTGCACTTTGACAACTTTTGTTGGGCTAACATAGACCTCCTCCAATAGTGCACTGCGCTCTCACCGCTGAATCTCATCGAAGACGAGGTAAGATTGTGCCGGATCTCATCAGATCTCCTCGTCGGATCTCGACGGTGCACCACGCTCTCCTCGTCAGATTTTAACAGTGCACCACGCTCTCCTGTGGTTGGCAATCACATGGAGAGAGAAGAGAAGATGAAGATGAAGTTTAGAAGCGAATTTAGAAGTTTTCGTTGATAGAAAAATACAGTTAATTAAATACAGTTAATAGTTAACTGATTAGTTATTAGAAGTCGAGAGGACATATAGGAGACTAAATCTGAGAGGACAATATAATTACCCTACAAAAAAATTATGATAGCCACTATTTTCACTAGACTTTTTCCGGAACTTCGCCACAATGGTGAAAAATTACTATTTAAAACTTTGACGGTACTAATATTTTCTTAGTAATTACTTTTTAAAATAATGCAGTGATATATATTTCATCTTTTAGCACATTTTTTATATTTATCCGGTTTATTTTATTCTTTTTACCCTTTGAGAACTTCTTCTCAGCCATGCAAATTAACATTGATCGGTTTTTTTCCCCAAGTCGAAAAAGATTACGTGCACAATATAAATTAAATTAAGTCGTATTTCAAAGCCGAAAAGAAAAAGATTCTCAAGGTTTTAAATTGGTTTGGCAGTCCAGTCAAACGCAGGCTATAAATAACGAATCATATCCTCTGAGGTAACATAATATTTCTGTTTGAATCACACGGCCATCAGATCAGAACTAGACTGCTTTAATAATCGTACACATTCTGATTAGACTGTCCAGATCCAGCCATTATTTTTTTTGTTACGTAATAAAAATTCATAAATATCTAAATGTCGAATTTCAGATATTCTTCTGCATATTGGGTTGCTCAGAGAAGGAAATACATAATACACCGCGATATGACGTGATTAATTTTTTTTATCATGTAACGTAATGTGACGTAATTAAAATAGTGACGAACAGTCACATCACGCTGTGACCACACGTAACGTGATGTAAATTAGTTACATCTAACTTTTTTTTATATTTTAATTTAAATGGTTGAATATTCAGAAAATAGATATAAAAAATAAGAAAACTTGTAAAAATTCTAAAATATATAAATAATGTTTTAAAGTTTTTTATTGAGAAAAAGGCATTGGACATCTAACATTATTTTAAAAAATTTAATTATCAACATTCATTTAACTAACTAGAGAGAAAATAAAATCAGTACTACATGAGTGCCGGTATTACTGAACTTACATTAAAAGATGATAGAATATAAAGAGAGGCATCCATTGTTACATTAAATGGACAGCAACAATATTCTACACAACTAATTATTAAGAGAATATGCGTATTATCTGGACAGCTCACAACTAGAATTGACATCATATGAAATATAAATACATAAATGTAATTAGTGATTAAAGTATAATAGTTTGCTATATAAGCATAGGAATAGCATCTATGTAAAAGCAATTAATCAATGAAAGATTGAAATTAAATCTATCTCTTATTCTTTTCTATAGCTACTGTTTCATGGTATCAGAGCTCCATGACAGGGCCTGACACTACTCCACCTCCTTCTTTTCAAACCAATCATTCTCCTCTAATCTTCCTCAATATCTCCATTTCCACAAAATTGAATCAAACCAATTTTTTAGCTTGGCAATCCCAAATAGTACCTGTTCTTCATGGCTATGGTTTATACACCTATGTCACCGACCCCCAACCAGATCACAACACCCAACAAAATCAGATTCTTCTCGGTTGGTTGCGCTCATTCTTGTCAGAATCTATGCTCGGTCAGACCGTCTCATGCACCTCCTCCTTTGAGCTCTGGACTAATCTTCACAGCACCTTTTCAGCCACATTTAGAGCTCGGCAAGCTGAACTTGGCCGGAAATTACTCAATACCACCAAAAAGGGCATGAACTGTACCGACTATCTCATGACTATGCGTTCTATTGCTAATGAACTCACCTTCATCGGTTCTCTGATTTCTGACGAGGACCTTGCCATGCACATTCTTTATGATCTTGGACCCAAATTTAACTCCTTTGTGGTTGCAACCACTACCTCATCTCACAACGACTCGCTTTCTCTGGCACTGATCCAAGAACACCTTCTTAGTCACGAAAATCTCCTTCAAACCCAGACCTCCACCAACTCCTCCCTTCCCTCTGCCTCAGACCCTTTGGCTCTCTACACCTCTAACCAAAAACCTAAGAACTACAACCTGAAGCCTAATAAGCATCCCTACCCAAACCAATACAACAATAATCAGCAGCCTGCTTATAATCCCAATCCCCGACCGAGAGGCCCATGTCCAATTGGGCCGTGCTCCACTTACCAGCCTCCACTTCTCCTTACTCCACCTGGCCCATCTCACTCTACTACCTCCAATCGACCCCCTGCTTCTCTTACTTCTCCACCTGAGTTCTGCCAAATCTGCTACAAGAAGGGACACACAGCTTGAAGTTGCTGGTGGAGGTTTGATGATTCTCGAGACTCTAGTTTTCAACCTCCTCAAGCTTACATGGCCGAGCCTTTCTCTGCCTCTACTTCTTCTTCCGACTGGATTCTCGACTCTGGAGCTTCCCATCATGTTACAAGTGACCTAAACAATCTCTCCAACTTTGTGCTGTATGAAGGTTTTAATCAAATCCATATTGACAATGGTACTGGTATGATAATCCTCCACATTGGTTCCACTTCTTTTTCAATTGCCAATACCACAATTCATTTCAAAAATGTCTTACATGTTCCATCTTTCACCAAAAACTTGCTTAGTCTCTCTCAATTGATTCTTGATAACTCTCTACTAATTGAATTATCTTCTCATAATTGTCTTATTAAGAACCGCATCACATCAACTCCTCTTCTTCAAGCCAAGGTTCTTAATGGCCTCTATTTTTTTTCTCTACCACCCAACCGATCCTCCTCACAACCGCATGCTTTCTTTGGTGCTACTACTTCGGTCGACCATTGGCACGCTCGCCTTGGTCATCCATCTTCTACCATCACTTTACATGTTTTACAAACTTTTAGCTTGCCTTGTTCTTCAAATAAATTAAGCATGTGTCATGATTTTTTGGTTGCCAAATGTCATAAATTGCCCTTTAATTCTAGTACTTCTTGTTCTTCTTCACCTCTTGAACTCATCCACTCTGATGTTTGGGGCCCTTCCCCTTTATTGTATAGCAATGCTTTTAAATATTATATTCTCTTTATGGATGATTTTACACGATTTTTGTGGATTTACTTTTTGCATTCCAAAGATGAGGTGTCAAAGGTTTTTTCTCTTTTCAAAAACAAAATAAAAAATCTTTTAAATGCCAAAATAAAAATCTTGCGTATTAATGGAGGCACCGAATTTAAATCAATTGCCCGTTTTTTTCCTCACATTCTTCACCAAACCTCTTGCCCTTATACGCTTCAACAAAATAGTATCGCGGAACGAAAACATCGTCATATTATTGAGCTCTCTTTAGACATTATAAACTATGCCTCGATACCTCTTCATTATTGGGATAAAATTTTTGCCAACTAGGTTTATCTTATTAACCGACTGCATTCCTCTACCTCTTCTCATTCACCCTATAAACTTCTCTTCAATCGAGACCCAACCTACACACACCTTCGCATTTTAGGTTGTGCTTGTTTTCCTTTAACTATATCTTATAATGACCACAAATTATAAAATTCATCATTACCTTGTGTCTTTTTTGGATATGCAAGTGTTTGCACCTTGCCACAAATAAAATTTGTCTCCCGATATGTAATTTTTGTTGAGTTAATTTTTTCATTTAAATCACTCCCTGCCACTTCATCCGAACCAGCAGCCTCTAATCGTCACAATGATCCCACTCTCTGGTTACCAATTTCACTGCCTTCTCCACAGCCTAGCAACTCTACTCAAGCCCATTTTCCTAAGTCCACTACATCTGCTTCTACTTCATAGCCCAAAAATCATTCCCATCAGGCCGTAATTTCTTCTCCTCTCTTGCGGGCCGAGCACCAGACCTCAACTTCTCATTTTCTCTCTCCTCCCTCATTTCCCTTGCAGGCTGATAATCAGTCCATTGTCTCTCCAAATTCACAGCCCTCTGCACCTCTTCTCACCCCAGTGCCAGTTGCTCTTACACCAATAGACCCACCTCAATCCAGCCATCCTATGGTCACTCGCAACAGGGAGACTAGACACCCAAAAATGTATCCTGACCATGTTGCCTACATTTCTACTTCTTATGCCGAAACTGATCCCACCACTTTCAACCAAGCACATAAATTTCATCATTGGAGAGAAGCCATGGCTCATGAGATCACTGCCTTAGCAAACAATAACACCTGAGTCTTAGTTCCTCTGCCAACCAATCAACACATTATCAGTTGCAAGTGGGTCTATCGAACCAAGCGTCATGCCGATGGTTCCATTGAAAGATACAAAGTGCGTCTCGTTGCCAAGGGCTACAATCAAAAATAAGGTATTGATTATTTTGATACTTTTAGACTCGTGGTTCGCCCCACTACTATTAGACTTGTTCTCTCTCTAGCACTTACTCGAGGTTGGACCTTGCGCCAATTGGATGTTCAAAATATCTTTTTGCATGATGATTTAAATTAAATCGTGTATATACATCAACCCCACTGTTTTATTGATCCAACCTATCCCAACCATGTGCGCTTACTCTCAAAATCTCTTTATGACCTCAACAATCCCCACGAGCATGGTTCCAAACACTTAGCTCAGTTTTACTCAAAATTGGCTTCAAACCCTCTCGATATGACCCATCCTTGTTCATTTTACATTCTCTTGGCCAAACCATAATTCTCTTGGTTTATGTTAACGATATTGTCGTCACCGGTAGCCATCCCGAATTCATTCAAGAAGTCATTTCCAACTTGCAGCATCAGTTTGCTCTCAAAGATTTAGGAAAACTTCATTACTTTCTTGGTATTGAGGTTCACACTTCTTATTTTGGCATTCACCTCTCTCAAAGAAAATACATAACCGATATCCTAAAGAAAGCCAACATGATCTCTTCCAAGTCATGTGCCTCACCAATGGTTGCTCAACCACCTCTCTCTAAATCTGACGGTGATCCAATTAAAGACCCCCACCTCTATCGAACCATTGTGGAGGCATTGCAATATGCAACCATCACTAGACCGGATATTGCCTTTTCCGTCAACAAAGTCTCCTAATTTATGCACAACCCGACCTCCTCTCATTGGGCAACCGTAAAGCGTATCTTGCGCTATCTAAACGGCACTTTATCTCATGGCCTTCGTTTCAAGTCTGAGTCTACCTTAACCTTACATGCATATTCAGATGCCGATTGGGCCAGTTGCCCCAATAATCGCAAGTCCACTTTGGTATTTTGCATATTTCTTTGCTCTCATTTGATCTCTTGGAGCTCTAAAAAGCAACCAACCGTCTCTCGACCAAGCACGGAGGCCAAGTACAAAAGCCTTGCCTTAGCTAGTGCCGAACTATGTTGGATTCAATTTTTGCTTCATAAGCTTGATGTTACTTCCTCATCTCCTCTAATCCTATGGTGTGACAACATTGGTGCCACCTTCATCGCCTCCAATCTCATGTTTCACTCTCGTACAAAATACGTGGAAATTGATTATCACTTTGTTCGAGATATGTTCTCCAATGGCAAACTTCTTGTTCAATACATTTGTGCAAAAGATCAACTTGCCGACTCATTCACAAAGCCTCTTACCACTCCACGATTTCTATTTCTACGTGACAAGCTGACTGTGACAATGGCACTGTCACCTTGCGGGGTGGGGGGGGGGGGGGGGGCTGATATAATATAAATGGAGGCATCCATTGTTACATTAAATGGACAATAAAAATATTCCACACCTAATTATTCAGATAATATGCACATTGTCTGGACAGCTCACAACTAGAATTGACATTATATAAAATGTAAATAGATAAATGTAATTAGTGATTAGTAGAATAGCATATTTGTAAAAAAAATTAATCAATGAAAGATTGAAATTATATCTATCTCTTCTTCTTTTCTATAGCTATTGTTTCAAAAGAAAAAATTGAATACTCTATGCGTATCAAAAAAAGCTGAATACTCTATATATGTTTCATACCATAATGTGACGTGACCACGTAACGTGACGTGGCATGTAATTTTTGCTCAATAGAGTCACATCACGGAATAGTTACGTCACGTAATTGACACACGTGACGTTTCGTGACACATTGTGACAAATTTCTGTCTCAAGAGTTGTCGATCGAATTTCCGATCAAAACCGTCTGATCTGTCTGATCTGTCTAATCTATGTGGCGACCGAAATTGTTGAATTCCCATCAAAATTTGTACTCATTTACTCTAAACTGATTTTAAAGTTATACGCGCACTTGAAAGTTTGAAACCAAAATCGGACGGCCCCATTTTATTTTACACACCTCTGGCTATATTGGATCAGATATATGGTGCTGCCAAGGCGCCAAATCTCCCAAAATATCACCAGCTCCGGTCGTTGGATAACGACCAGGGATCGATCAACGTGGCATTACTTGATTGGCTAGGAGGCCACCTATCACGTGAAGGGTTGAGGTGCATGTCCAGCAGGCGTACGTATCTGACACGTCATCCCAATAGCCGAATTTTAAAATGGTTATGGGATGAAGCCGCCAGCCCACTTCTTGTTTGTTCCAAGTAAATCATCCCTCCCACGTGGCCTCCCTAGCCTTTTCCCCTTGACCTAATTATATTTGCACCGGTTTCATTCTTCTAATCTTTGCACCAGCCTTCACAAATATCATATTAAGATAAATTTGTACTGAGTCCAATTAGTATGATATCGGTGTCATATGACACTAACTATAAAATTGATTGGTTATATTTCAAACAACTAATTCAAGTCATTCAAACTGATTTACTTTATGAGTGATGTGTTTATATGTAATTTTTTTTATTTTTTTTAGTTATTTTAGTATCAAATCAAGCGGTTAAAAATATTGAAAAATGAATGCATTATAATTAACTTAAAAACTCACACATTTGACTGCTCGACTTGATACTAAATAAATTCAAAAATATATAAATTTTGCATGTAACGCGCAACTAATGAAATAGACAGGTTTGAATTATTTGGATTCACCATTTGAAGTCGATTCGATAGGTTTTGAAATTAATGTTATATATACTGAAATGACACTAATGTCATACTAACTAGACTCATTTATATTTTTCTTTTCTTCTTGTAAACTAAATTTATATACTCTTATTGGAAAAGTTAATTTAATCATCTCAACAATTCCGTCCAGATTTCAGTGGTATTTTATTTACATTACAATGTTCTCTAACCAATCTAATTTATTGCTTACTGATGTCTAATTCCTTTTGTAACTTTAGATATCAACATTATATTGATAATTACTAAATCAATTATAAACATAACATCAATCTTGTATTGTTAACAACAATCACCAACTCAAACTCAATATAGCATTAATCTTTTACTATTTATTTTAAAGAAAGATGGAAGTCAAACCTACAAGTATAGACCATTATTATTATAACAAATAATATTCCTCATCCAAATTTCAAATTCAAAACCTTCACATCGAAGACTATGTGCTTTTGTCACTAGATCAAAAGTTAGTTCTTATTAATTTTTTACTATTACTAGTAAGTAGTAACACACTAGATTAATTAAAGTATCCTTTTAAGTAAGCAAAATTATTTATTATTTACATTTGATATCAAAAAAATTGGTTTAAATAATTCATAGTTAAAATTGTGAAAAGTATCAAAATTGTGGTATATACAATCTAGATGAAATTTCATTTGAAAACGCTTTTAACATGTAAAGTTCTCTTAAGAAATGAGTCAAGAATGATTTTACATTTATTAACATACTTTTCATTATGAACATCACTGTAAAACACTAAACATAATTGTCATTTTAGAATTTTTATTCTTTTAAAAATAAATAAATTCTCGTTATATATAAAAATATATAAAACATAATTATTTTTATTTTAAATTAGTCTGGATAAGATCATAAATGACATGAGAGCATTAGCTCTGACTAAGTACCATGACATTAATAGTCCAATCTCAATTAATTCTTTGACCTCGCCGTGAACATATCGACCGAATCCTGGCACTATTGGAAAATGAAGCTCTCTCAGTTCAGTGATTAGAGTTTGAGAACAGTGGAACCGCTTGACCTCTTTTAAAATATAAAAATTATTTTAGTATTTTCTTTTGAAAATAATTATTTTAGTATTTTCATTTTACTAATAAACAATGATATACTTTTTATCGCATTAATTTGTTGAATCTTGTTACTTTAATAATGAATTATTTCTCATACTCTCTTCATAATAAATAACTAAAACTTACATCATTATTAAATTACTAGTATCGTGCTCATGGGTTGCAACGTGAACAAATTATAAAAGAAAAACATATTTTTAGAGAAAAAAATCAATGAAATTTATTCTCAGAAACCAATGTAGAACTAAATCACTCAAACACTTGACTAATAAGAATCAAATTACTTGTTTGTCGTCCATTAATTTATCTTCTCGATCCTAATAGTATTAATAGAGAAACAAACAATACATTTTTTTCAACTTCTTTAGTCAGAATGCTATGTAAAATCAACAAATAAAAAAATTAACTTTTCTGACCAGGCCCCAGACCGACTGCTTGATGTTGTTTATTTCAGTCCCAACGTTCACAATTTTCATTTATACTTTTTAGTTGAGCATCAGTTCTCATCTATCACTTATAATCAGTAGCTCTTCTGATGAGAAGTTCAGTGCTCTTCTTTTACTTATGGATCTCACTGTTCCAACAAAGACACCAAATTAATTACTACCACTGGAACAAAAACTTCATAATTCAACACCATTTATTGACTACAATTTTATAAATTAAAAAAGTATATCTAATTAGTTAAAATATTCTCAAAAACTCAATTAAACTCAAAAATATAATACTTTTAGTAACAGAAAAAAAGGAGTATTGAGGATTTAATTTTAAGAATTACATACTCATCAAGAAAAGAGATAATTCTTCCATGTTTCTCAAACAAAAATGAAAGTTAAAGATGTCAATAGTAATAATCTAATGTACAATATTTTTAACAAAATAGAGATACTTGTTTTAAGGTTGTTGGATTTGAAGGAGTTCACAGCTTGACCTACACTTGGCACATCTTTTTTTTTTTCGATCACAAGAACAAGCAAAAATAAAGCTAACAAAGCACACATGTATTCTCTATTTCTTCAGTTGCCAACGTTCAGAAAAATACACATCTAAACAAGCCCCATTAACGATGTGTTTTTCTATAATTAACTTAATTTACACAGAGTCAGCTACAAAGCTCAATGACCTGTTTATTTAACGATGTATTTTTCTATAATTAGCTTAATTTAATAAACATTTAAACAAGCCCCATTAACCCACACAAATACACATCAAATTATGGATACATATTTAACTAACAATAGCACGTCGGTCTAAGTTATCCGTAAAACAAGTTACTTCATATTCACACATGTAATCACTGCCACAAGCGATTCTTATATTCTCATAACACAATTCCTTAAACCGCTAATCCATCTAACATTGGAAGGCCGCCAACCAACTGTGGGAGTCTACAACCACAAATCAAATTTTAACCTCAGACCGGCTATCCCGCTAAATATGTCATCATAATCCAATATGCAATATCAACATTCAAATCAACCATACAAAATAAAAACATAAATTATAGAGAAGTCCGATTACCTGATAACGAGAATTTTGAAACTTCAAGTCAGATTGCAACAACAACTTATAATCACGGTGATGTAGTTGAAATTCAAATTGAACATACAATAAAATTATCCTTGATCGATTGTGAAAGAAAAAGAGAAAAGATGTGTGATCTTATTTGGATCGTGTTTGGATTCCGTATGAATTTGATACGGTGAAGAAATTGAAATGGGGCAGTACTCAATGGAAATCAAACAGAGAATAAGGCAGGTATATATTATTTATAGGAGGTTTAATTAATAGGTGCGGGTTTTTATTTTTTTAGTTTTGTTTCTCTATAATCGAATCAAACAGAGAATAAGACTTTAAAAATGAAACGGTTTTACCATTTATACACAATTGCCACAATAGCTGCCTGGAAGGAAATGTTATTATTTTATGGATAGAAATAGAAATAAAATCGTTTATCTACATTTTTGACAGTTACCATTTGTCAATTGATATGCTATGTATTTGTCTCAATCATCCAATTATAACATAAATAATACTTTATCATATTCTTCATTTTACATTGACAATTGAAAACAAAAATTATTAATTTATTTTTTATCATACTAAATAATACATAGAAAATAAAATAAAATTAATCGTTATATTAGTTGATATCAAAATCCTTTATTTCATTTAAAAGATTTTTTTAACAGATATGTATGTGGTATATATAAAATTATAAAAATAATCTTTAAGCATAAATAGTAATAATTCAAAATTTTCGGGATGTTATAGAAAAGTGGAGCCTGCTCAATTAAAGAGGGAGCAATAAGGAAATAAAGAAATAAGGAAACAGAGAAATATATAGCTAAATTTCGGATACTGCTCAATTTTAATTGTAACGTACGTATTATATATATTTTTTAAATAGAATTAGTTTTAAAGGTTTTACTGGAAACAGCTCTGATCAGATTAAAATTCGAAATATAGCCTCCACCGATCCTACGGATCGGTGGAGCAAAAACAAAAAATTCCTACACTGATCCGTAGGATCGGTGGAGCTCTTTTTAACCCTCTGCCACAAGCGCTAATCCCACGCTACACCACGCCACAGAAAATCACAAGCGCTGATCCCACGCCACACCACGCCACAGAAAATCACAAGCTCTGATCCCACGCCACACCACGCCACAGAAAATCTCGCACGAAAATCCCTACACCGATCCTACGGATCGGTGGAGGCTTGCTTTAAAAATGCCCCGCACGGGGTGGAGGGTTTTTGGTGTAATTTTTGGTGTGGCGTGTGGCAGAGGGTTAAAAAGAGCTCCACCGATCCGTAGGATCGGTGTAGGGATTTTCGTTTTTTGCTCCACCGATCCTACGGATCGGTGGAGGCTATATTTCGAATTTTGATCTGATCAGAACTGTTTCCAGTAAAACCTTTAAAACTAATTCTATTTAAAAAAAAAATCTACGTATTGTGTGGCAGTACACGTGACAAGTATGTTTTTAACTAAATTTAGACTTATATACATAAAACACATACATTCAATCAAAATAAGACAGATTATGTGATTGAAGGGCTGAGATTAAATTTGAAATTTGATCTTTCAATCATAGCCGTTGGCAGATTAGACACTTAACGTGCTTAATAATAGAACTTCTGTACATCTCTCTTTATAACATTTAAAATTTTAACCTTACAAAAATGTTAATCTCATATATTATATATTATATATATACTTATAATATAAGTACCTACAACGGCTAAAAAATTAATACATGATCATATCTCAAAGAAATAGGTTGATAATTAACTTGAATACAATGGACCACGTCCAGGATTGCCTAGTCCCTGGTCTGTTCCTTCTGGTCTGTTCCTTATTATAAATGAAAATTGACCAAATAAAGGGGCGAATCCACAGTTCGTCCCATTAGCTCCCTCTCGTATTTATACCAGTAATGCCATCTTCTTCTCTTTATCTAATCATCTCCCTCCATCCTCTCAACAATCTGCCCCCAATCATCTTTCCCTGATCCTCTCTATCTCTCTCTTTCCTCTCACCCTCTCTCTAGAAACCATGGCACTAGGTGGTTCCTCAGCTGCTGCCTACATCCACATGGTACCAATTTGTTCTCCATGTATACAAGCATTTCATGTAATTACAATGTATCTTTTAGTTTTATTCACATTCTCAGCTTCTAATTAACGCTCTTTCTCGAAACCATTCATAGGTGCAACACCTAATAGAGAAATGTATGGTCTTTGGGATGAGCATGGAGGAGTGCATCGAGACTCTGTCCAAGCATGCTAACATTGGGCCGATAATTACTTCGACAGGTCCTGATATATATTTTAGGAAAAATTAGTTATTTGTCACTCTAAACTCTTTAAATTTAAAAAATATCATTTAAAATTTTGAAATTGTAAAAATGTCACTCTAAACTTCACTAATTCATAATTTTGCCACTCCAAATAATTACATAATTTTGCCACTCCAAATAATTACATAATTTTGCCACTCCAAATAATTAATGACGAAAGTATTCTTCTTCTCCTATTTTCTTTTCTTCTCCTGCCATGACGAAAGGCACTGTATTCTGATGCACAACGCGCAGTTAAGGGAAATTTCGGATGTTATCTCAAATTAAGTTACTGATTAAGCAAAATAATTTTGATGTGTGATGAAGAATTTCAAGTATTAATTAAAATTTTGACAATCAATGAAGAAACTTAATGTAAGAAGCATCTTTGGTGAGAATACGTACCGAAAAAATATCGCCAAATAACAGGGAAGCTTGCTCACAAATAAAGTGAAGCTGCTGCTCTTTGGGATTTCCAGAGCAGAGATATTTGAGTTACTCGCCTTTTGGGATTTTAAACAGGTATCATATATAGCATATTAACTTATTAAGATAAGCCATCAAAATCTGAAATTTTGCAACCCGAATTCATTAGTCATGGCAGTCGGATTAGTCATTGAATGAGAAAATAATGAGATCGCTTGAGCTTACTTTTTGTTTGTTTGTCGTGCAGTGTGGAAGGAGCTAGAGAAGGAGAACAAGGAGTTCTTTAGGACGTACGGACAGTTGAGAAAAACAACACAATGACAACCTGAACTTTGACCAGAGTTACTGTAACTGTCAGATCCGACTCTGCTGCTTTTCTCTTAGAAAAACAGCACCCTACTTGCATCTCATCTCAACCGTTTAAATTGAAACAATGGCTTAGATTATTTTAATTTTCTCTTCTTTTCATTTATTGTATTATAATGTATGTTTATAATAGCATCTAGCAATATTTTAGCTAGCTGTAGATAATACTTATTAACCCAATTTCCTGGAATCCATATCTTCTGCATTAACGTAACTATTGAGTTTATTTTTTCGACCGTGTGATTAGAATTCGGGCCAATCTGGTCCATGCCTATAACGCACGGGGTCATTAAATATTAGTGTGAATTTGAATCAGATGGTCCAGATCTTAACACAGAGGATACGAATTCAATTTCCTGATAGAGCCAAGTCAGTTCCTCAAATCAATGGCCATTTTGCCCCTGTCATGAGTTATTTTAATTTACATTAAACAAAAATTGGAATTTTAAAGGTGTCAAAGAGATTGATTGGTTGGATGTGAACATTAACATAGAGTTGCTCAAACAAAGCAATCTTGAAAAGAAGATTATTTAGTAGTTATTACCAACCTATGTTGCATGGATATGAGTACGGGTATCATATTAGATACGATACGAATACGGCGATACAGCAATTTTAAAAAATCTAGAATACAATACGTCTATTATATAAATTATTTTTTATTGTTTTATATATTGTATTTAGATAATTATAATTTAAAATCAAATTTGTACAAAACAATAAAGGCTTACTCTAAATATAGGTTAAATACAATAGTTACTAGCTTATAACATATGTGATATTATAGTGTGGTGTTAAAGGTTTTGCCTCTAACTTGCATTTTTCAAGCTCGAATCTCACCAACAGCAGAAAAAAAAATGTTCATTTTCACTGGTCTACGGCGTGGTTCACGCGTGGGGGAGGGGTTCACAGCGCGAGAATAGTCCATGGCACTGTTCACTGGCGCGGGAGGGGTTCACAACGCGGCTCATGGCATGAGAGTGGTCCACGATGCGGCTCACGGACGCAAGATGCGTGCGGATGCAATTTCTGAATTTGATCCGACCGTATCCCGAGGTGTCCAACCGTATCTATACATATCCCTGACTTTCAACGGAGTATCAGCTGAGTAAGAATATGCCACGTAGGCCGATATGCCAACTGGCGTATCGGATATGTATCGTGGTCATATCGGACGCGTATCGATTTCTGATACGTGTATGACACGGATACGGACTCCAATCTGGAGTATCCGAGTAACATAGGTACCAACAAACATATGTACTAGCAAAAAATTGTTGGTAAATGAATTAAAAAACCTGCAAAGAGGACTATTTGGTAGTTGGTACCAGAAAAACAAGCAATCTTGTAAATGATGACCTCCTTTATATTGTGCTTGTTTATGGCGAAACGAGCGAGTTCTCCGCTCTCGAATTTGTTTCCCCTCTCTTTGAGCTAACTAT
Organism: Carex sylvatica; assembly: GCA_964058845.1. Lineage (NCBI taxonomy): Eukaryota > Viridiplantae > Streptophyta > Magnoliopsida > Poales > Cyperaceae > Carex > Carex sylvatica. The sequence goes on from CAXKVR010000138.1 coordinate 506,603, forward strand.
CATCAAATTGAGGTGGAGGGAGAGTCATGAAAAAAGCGCCAGCGGTAGGATCACACAGAGAGAGAGAGAGAGAGAGAGAGAGAGAGAAGCGAGGCCGGTGGGGTCAAGGAGAGTACAACCGGTGGGTTGAGGAGGGCCATGGTGCAGTTCTAGCGGGTTTAATTGGAATTCATCAAACGATATGTTATTCAAGCAAGAGGTTAAAAGTTTTTGATCGAAGTGGAAGATGCACAGGAGGTGGGAGAGAGAGGAGGGCTTGAAGAGAGAGAACAAAGAGGATGCAGATGCGAAGAAGCTTGAATTTGGAAGAAGAAGATGTTTCGTTCGGTTCCACACGTGAGAATTGCATATGAGAATAGAGTTGCTTTATTATTCGGACAGAGTGGACAGATCAAAATATATTATTATAACAAAAGAATCATGTTAACCATTGATAAAATTTGAATGGTTAGATGGGATGCAAGTAGGCTCCTGCTTTTTCTTCCACTATTCAGTGTAGGGGTGCACAGAAAGTTTACGATTTGAAATTCAGTTCAGAATTAATTCAAATTTAATTTGCTAATAATTAGAGTTGAAACTGATTCGAAGCAAAAGTGACTCGAGTTTACTGATTCGGTTGATTTATGAGTTGAATTCAAGTTACTTCCAACTCGGTTCAGAATCAACTCGGTTGGACTCACACCAAACCCTAATCCATATATTACTAATTTTTATGTCTCCAAACCTTATACTTGTTTGTAATATTTGACAATTTGATAAATTATATACTATTTCTTTTGTTTTGTTAGTTTATTACACTATATATTGTTTTGTTAGACTTTATCTCTTTAGTAACTTTTAAGAGTGAGTCTATGGTACTATGCATATCACGGGTTGGTCCGTAATATGATTTAATATTTTTGTTTTCAAAATCATAACGGACGATTCGAACCGTTCAACACATTCTCCATATAAATATGTACTTGCAGACCAAATTTTATATTTTTTAGAATTTTTTTACTATTTTTTAAGATAGGTAGAAAATCACTTGATCTGAAAATTCTGGACCATCCAAAAATAATAATTTTTTACGTATCTTAAGAAATGTAAAAAAATTCTAAAAAATATAAAATTTGGTCTGCAAGTACATATTTATATGAGGAATATGTTGAACGGTTCGGATCGTTCGTTATGATTTTGAAAATGAAAATATTGAATCGTATTACGGACCAAATCGTAATATGCATAGTACCATAGACTCACTCAACTTTTAATTATGTACTATTTTGATATTTTCTTAATTTTAATTGTATTGGCCATTGTTTATTGTCTTTAATTGTGTATTATTTTGGTAAACTATGTATTATTTATTTTATTAGAATTAAATTAGATTATCTCACTATATAATTTATTATGAGTCATGAGTCGACTCGCTTCAATTCGAGTTGTTCACAAGTTGATTCAAATTAGAATTTTTGATTCAAAACTGAACTGACAACTCGGACTCAACTCGATTCATTAGTTTGCGAATTGAATCTAAATTGTCCTCAACTCAGACTCAATTCAGCTCATAAGCAGCCCTAATTCAGTGTATTCGGATCAACCCAGTCCCAGGTGCCTGACTCGAGCAAATTACAAACGGACAGCACAGGACCGTTCTTTTAACTTGGGACGACACTCAAAACGTATCCTATAGTTACTATAGGTACCTGATTGATTCCAGTCCGGCTTGGATTAATCTGGGCCGTCCGTTTGTAATTTTGCCCAAAAGGGTTAGGCCCGTTGCCTTCGCTGCCAAGGCTCAGACATAAGGCCGTCTTATTCTCGATGCTTCGAATCAGCTTATTGAAAATCGGCCCATAAAGTCCGCTTCTCAATCTTATGTTTTGGGCTTTCTAACGAAATAAAATATCTAAGAGATAGGAGTAGGTCCGATGCCCATTGGACCTACTTTTAGGTTCGATGGGCTCTATCACCGTACAATCAGCATTAAGATCTTTGCGCACGGAAATTGATAAAAACTCACACGGATTTTAATACAGAGTACACGAATCTTGATTCAATTGGATGGTCACAACATCCATCGAACCAAAGTAGGTCCAATGGGCATCGGACCTACTCCGACTCCAATATCTAAACCCCCCAGACCCCCACTGACAACGAGCAACTGAGCATCGCGCATTTTTTAGAATTACCGTCTTCCTACACGCAACCTAGACAGTTTTCGGTTCCCCCTGGCTCCCTCTCTCGGAGTCTCCGCTCTCTCTGCTTCCTTTTATATTCATTGCTCCGTTTTCCCTCCTGCCACCGTTGAAGGCAGTCAAGGCACTACTACTAGCATGGATTCGCTAGGCAGCTCCTCGTTGCACCCGCACCCCTTCTCCTGCTCTCTCCGCCCCATCCCAATTCCCAAGACCTTCCTTCCAAGAACCCTTCTTACTAAGAAACCCTCGCAAGAACCTTATTTTCTACGCGCCACCTCTCATTCTTCCCCCAAACCGGAACCTTCCAGAGCCCATCCTCTCATCTCTCTTATCAAGCCCTTTTCTCTCACCATCGCCACTGCCGCTGCTTCCTTCTCCATTCTCCTCTCCCGTTTTCCGTCTATTACCCCCTCTCTTGCACTAGCCTCCGTTTCCTCTCCTCCTCCTCCTACCACCTCTGACACCCTGGTCCAACCTGATTCTGACAAAATTGCCTCCTTTCGTGCTGACATAGAGAGAAAGATCGAACAAGGTGACTTCAGGGGATCAATTAAATCCCTAGACCAACTTATCACGCTCCAACCCGGTAACCCGGATCTCCCTTTGCTGAAAGCCCATTTACAGTCTCATATGGGTGATGTGAATTCCGCTAAAAGAAGCTTTGAGAGGCTTCTAGAAAAAGATCCCTATTTGGTTGAGGCGTACCACGGTCTGATAATGACCTCTTCAAATTCAGAGTCAGCCAATAAAACTGAATTGAGGGAGTTGATGAAAAGGGTTGAGAAAACAATCGAATTGTGCAAAAAAGAAAAGGATAGCAAAGAAAAGGTGAGCGATTTCAAATTGCTTTTGGCACAAATCAAGGTAATACTAGGAGAGTATGAGGAGTCTTTGAAGGTTTATGGGGAAATGGAGAACGAAGATCCGACCGATTTTCGGCCGTACCTTTGCCAAGGGATTGTTTATACCCTATTGAAAAAGAAAGAGGAGGCGGACCAGCAATTTAAGAAGTATAAGCAGCTCGTACCACAAGGTCACCCCTATGAGAAACTTTTTGACAATATGGTAGCCATGAAGATTTTTGGAGAGATGGAAGAGGCAAAGAAAATTGGTTCTTTGAATTGAATCGATATGATGAAGGTTTGATCTTCTTGAAGATTTGGGTTTGTTCTTTTGTTGTTTTCTTCTTTAAAGCTGTTTAGGATTTTAGGTTAGATATAGATTTGTATCTTTTGGATTACCACTTATAGCATGTGCTTCCAAGTAAATAAATCCTTGTGGCCAGTCAATTATTTGAATATTACTGGTTTCTGCAAAGGTTCTATTTTGTTAATCTCAAGATAATCATTACATCTATAATATTTTGTCAAAATATATAATCTTATGTTGTGTGCATGTGTCGGTGAGCTTTTTTGATGCAAAACTAAAAGAAAAAATAAACTTTGATTGAACATTGAGAAGTCCCAGAATTTTTCCTCCTAACATGGTGAGCTATCATTTGATCAATGAAAGCATATTGTTCACCAAGATATATAGAGAAAAATAACTGTGGAGTAAGAAAAACTGAAATGTTTAGGTTTTTGCTTCTTCAAAACCATTGGTTTGGAAAGATTTTGGATAAAATTGTATGTTTGATGCATTCCATTTTCTCCAAGCTTAGCACAGCGGGCTTGGTTTGAATCCTCTAGGATGCTCCATGACATGGGAAACCACTGAAATCATACGTACAATGCTCGTCAATGCATTGGACTAGACAAGGTAATCTGGTAAATCGTGGTTCAATTTATGTGATTTGGGTTGGAACATTTCGTGTTAGATGTCTCGCCTATAATAAAATAGGATGGAAACAACCCTAGAAGTACAGAGTGGTATAACAGCTATGAGCAGATTAGAGAAAACACAATAGGAAAGCTGAGTTCATAGGAATTAGTGGCAGTCTGATGACCAAATTCTGTCCGATGCACGGTTAGAGCCATTCGGTTTGCATTGAGATTTGTGCGGACAGCTTCAAGTACAGCTTCAAGATCGTGCGTATCATGAGTGAACGAACCCCCTTCCCCCACCCACCCCACAGTATCAGGGGCTGTTCAGATGTGTAGTTTTATAATGGGCATATATGGGTTTTGAGGAAATTGGATTTATAATTCCCATACCTGTTTGGATGCTCGGTTTTTGTCCAATGCATTCCTATAGTTTTTCCTAAACTCTTTCCCACATAATGACATAATGTAAATTGGTGGGAAAATGAAAATTGAGTCCAACTCAATTTTGATTTTCCCAATCGGTGCGCTGCCAATAAGCTTTAATTTTAGATTGCTTGTTAGACATTTTGTATTATTACAAGCTCGAGTTTGATTATATATTTTTGGTTTTGATGCACTTCTGTTTTCTAGAGTTAATTTTACTCATATCTTGTCTTTTTACTACTCTTAAATAAGAAGTCTTTTTCAATCTGGATGTATGTCTCCTTTTCTAGTAGGTTGAATTAATTATAAAAAATATTTATATTTGATAATATAATAATTAAGAGGAGGGTTTCAATGCCTCTATTTTCAAAAATATTAATAACTCAAAAGTCAAAATAAAATCGTTGGATATGATCTATATCATTTTATCTATGCATGTGTAAAAAAATATAACATTTCAATTTTGATTTGATTGTCGTCAAGAGCTTGTAAAAAAAACACACTAATGTGGATAATTTTTAGACGTTGATTTTTCAACTTAGTTATTCACATTTAAACAAAATCGAAATGTGATAATTTTTTATGAGCACATAGAGAAAATAACATAAATCACATATAACGATTTTATTTTAATTTTAAGTTTTTAAAAATGGAGGCATAATGGAGGCATTTGAACCCTCCTCAATAATTAATAAGAAATATTATGTTATTATTTAATTTATTTATTTAATTGCATTATTGATCATTTTATTAATAAAGAAAATTGTATATTATCAAACATATTAGAAAGAAAAATAAAATTTCTTACGACTAATACCACTGTACAACCGAACACTTAATTTAACACATTCTTATAGTAAATCATGTGTGTATCTGTACTTGTGGGTTTTCACTTTTTCAAAAGTGAGTTCTCAATTCCGTCAAATTTCATCCCGTGTAATTCCGTGACATTCGAACAGGTCCTCATGAAAGATTGGAGTTGAAAGAACACTGAACAGAGTGGCGGTTCAAGATCAAAACTGACCGCAAGAGAGGCATGTGGTGCCTGTAGTGGAGTAGTTCACTCAATGACTCAACTTGGCATTGTCAAGGACAATGTCAGCACCAATTAGAAGCAGGATACCAGGAGGAATTTCAAAGCATGAGAGTTCTGATGTGGAGAAGAGACATGAGGTGCTATAAGTAAACAATAGTGCTAATGTAGGGATTAGAAGGCAATGCAAATTTCAAATGATAAAATTAAACTATTGATCGTGTTCAATGCTGCAAACAATCAGTTGAAACTTGAAAGATAGTTGTGCTAAAATTTGTTCAGTACAAAACAAACATGTCAAAATCAATTAGTTGTAGTCGACAATAAATATAATGAACAATTAATTATTCATGTAACAATAAACAAGATCAACGGATTTTTTTTTTATCATGTGAAATTTAAAAATTCTAATTACTACATCGCATGTCATAAACACAAGTTCTAATTGAAGATCTCGCTTACAATGAGCTTGCTAGCTATTTTTCATGAATATTGTAAGTGCTTGCTTGCATCCTTTAAAGTAGAGAACTTACAATCGAAACTACCTGCACCACATCTTATTAAGTAAATTGAATGGGTAACAAGCGTAGGAGTAATATAAAAGCACCATGCGATCTCTTCAAGAACAATTAACTCCTGAATAAACAACAATCGCAACTAAAAGGTCCTACATTCTTAAATAAGAAATATACATCAGATACATACAGGAAAGACGAAATAAAATGAAAGAAGAAATTTACAAAATCCTCACTCTACCCTATACTACCCCTACCCCCCTCCTTTTCAAGAGACAAGAAAAGAAGGAAATTGTTGACGTAATTAAAAAAAAATCACAATGGAATCCAAACCAACCCAAAAAACAATACACAAATGAAAAATAGTGTTGAAGCCAGCAACTCCGTATACTCGGCACTAGAAGCACTACATCTTTTGAGCTGCAGATTTCACCAGATGACAGTACTTGACTGTACCCTGGAGATAAAATTTAGTACGAAATTCGGGAAAATACAGCATGTACCATAATTACTCGGCCAAATACAGCATTTACACCCAACCAATCTCCCTTTCCCCTTCAAAAAAAGTAAAATGGTCGAGAAGTATTAACATATTTATAGAGAATGACAGGCATGTACCATAATTTGTATATTTTATTAGAGGTTGGATGAGATTTCTCATTTTGTAGGGGCTGGAGTAATAATGCTCCTAAATAAAAATTACATGACGAAGTGCCACATTTACCCTTTTATTATCAAGGCAACAGTGGTGAAGTTCCAATCTAAGAGCTCCTTGCACTATGTCCTGAACATTGCGGTTTCTTCGGCACACATCTGACAGCTCCTTGTTGAAAATAAGTGACTAATTATTATTATAACGGTTAGTTTATGGAGTTGTGTATAATAGCTTGTTTAGAAAGTTGTGTATTGTAATAAATAAATTAGGAGATAGAAGTTAGTGGTAGTAGTTGGTAATTGTAATTAATATGCAACGGCTAGTTTTTGAATTCTTCTATAAATAGAGATACATGTAAAGCTCAACTTAAGATTGCAATAATAAAATTATTTTCTTACATTTATTATCTCTTACAACTTTTAACATGGTATCAGAGCAAAAGACTCTGTGACCGAAAAATCAAAAAAGCGCAACAAATTTCAGCAAAAATAAAATGTCTCAAGAAGAAGCAACGAACTTCTTGAAGCTAACAAATAATTTTCTCAATGGCAAAAATTATGTGTCATGGGCAATGGCAGCATCCAGGCCCTGAGTGGTCGAGAAATGTTAGAATTCATTACGGGTGAAGAGAAGAAACCAGAAATTGCAAATACAAGCAAGTTAACACCCGAAGAAACAGTGGCAACAAAAAAAATGGAGAACTATGAATGACTGAATTGTCACCTTACTACTCTTATTTTAGTATATGTAGATGACAACATAATTATCGAAAATAATTTCGAGCAAATTCAAAACATTAAGAAACAACTCAAGAAAAAATTTGACATAAAAGATTTATGATACCTTAAATATTTTTTAGGAATAGAGGTAGTCACTTCGGATAAAGGACTTTTTATTTGTCAAAGAAAATATACACTTGATTTGTTAAAAGAAACCAGTAAATTAGAATGTAAACTAACCTCTATCCCAATTGACAATAAATGCAAATTAAATAGTGAAGATGGTGAACCTTTAAAAGACATCAATCAATTCTAAAGACTTGTAGAAAAATTGATATACCTAACGGTCACACGTCTGGATATTTCTTTTTTGGTAGGTCAAATTAGTAAATTCATGCACTTACCAAGAACACTACATTTAGAAGTCGTAAATAGAATTTTAAGATTTTTAAAAAATAATCCTGGCAAAGGTATTTGGATGAAAAATAATAATTCTAATGATATATGTGGCTATTCCGATGCAGATTAGGCCGGAAGCTTTGATAAAAAATCGACAATTGATTTTTGTACATTTGTAGGCGAAAATCTAGTCACATGGAAAAGCAAGAAACAAAATGTTGTAGCACGATCAAGCACTGAAGTCGAATATCGTGCCATGGCATCAACCACAAGTGAATTAACTTTGATCAAACAACTCCTATTAGACATGGAATTTAGAATTCAAGCTCCAATGAAAATGTATTGCGACAACAATTCGGCACGACATATAGCTTATAATCCCGTGTTTCATGAATGCACAAAGCATATAGAAGTAGATTGTCACTTTGTTAGAGAAAATATTCAAGAAAAAAAATTAAAACACCATACGTAAAAAGTGAAGATCAACTCGCGGATGTCTTCACTAAAAGCTTGGATCCGAATCCATTTTCAAAAATTACAAGCAAACTAGGAGTGTTGAGAATAAGTGACTAATTATTATTATAACGGCTAGTTTAGGGAGTTGTGTATAACGGCTAGTTTAGAAAGTTGTGTATTGTAATAAATAAATTAGGAGATAGAAGTTAGTGGTAGTAGTTGGTAATTGTAATTAATATGTAACGGCTAATTTTTTAATTCTTTTATAAATAGAGATACATGTAAAACTTAAATTAAGATTACAATAATAAAATTATTTTCTTACATCTATTCTCTCTTACAAATTTTAACACTCCTCGAGTGTGCTTATCAGGTGAGATATGCTGAAGCCTGATGAAGCCTTAGAGAGAGCCGAGAGAAAGCTTGAGCATTCAGCTTCTGTGACAGCTGCTGGTGGTATCAAAGAAATGCTCTCTTCGGCCCCATTCTATGACTTTTACACGATATGTTCTGGTTAGGGATAGAATAACATACGAAAATGATAATAATAATAACCTGGAAGTACTGTCTCTGGAAATATCTTTTTAGCAATCAACAAATGTGGATTCTAGTGACTCAAGTCGATGATTGCCCTCTGTGACTTTAACATAGAACAAGTACAAGCATAAACCAGTTAGGTAAGATAAGAAATCCAACCACTTGGGAACCATTTTCATCCAGGTTGAATATAGTTTTTGCATTTTGTTCATGCTTTATGCATTATGTTGGCTTGTTTAGAAATCATACTCCATGCATCCCAGTACACTACAATACCTCGCCACCTGCAAATCCGGAGGCATGTACACAGAAGGTACAACAATCTTAGATAATTTGTATAACATACATCCTCTAGTCGTGATGATGGTAGTGCTACAGTGAGAGCAGCAATAAGAATTCTCGTCAGAGTGGCGCCTCGCGGAAGAATTACCTTTTTTATAATGCTCATATACTTCTCTCCCTTCAGGTGAGTTTGCCAGATCAACCACGTCAGACAGAAATGACAAGATCGATTTGCAAGCTTCCCTGTCTCAAAAAATTCATGGGATCAACTTTTATTCCACTAATGCCCCAACAACGCATAATAATATTCACATAAAAAATTAAGAATCAAATAAATTAAACAGGTATTAAATAGAAGAGCATGAATGAAATGAATTGTCTTGACTCTTGAATTCTCTTAATCTTTCTCCATTCCCTCTATCTTTCTATATTCAAAAACCTTGATAGAAGCTGCCATATGTATAACCAAAGATCGAGACAATAAAGACACTAGTCTAGTTTAGAACAAACCCGACAAAAATACCCTATTGCAAACAAATCAAAACAAATTAACAGTATAATGCCAAGACTTCATTCCCTCTCTCACTTCTATGATTTTTCTCTAGACCATTCTCTCTACTTTCCCTCTCTTGTATATTGTATTGAACTTGTAACTAAAACCCAATCAATGCCACAATTTTCAAATTTCTCCCCATATTACACAAACCATCCTCATATTCCCCTATATTTCAAGATCCACATCCATCCCCTTAGGATCATGACAAGTGGTATCTGAGTTGTTAATTTTTAAAATTCTATATCATCCATCGCGTATACATCACAATTCCATAAAGTACTTCAAGTGTTGTAATATTTTTTTTTTTATTTCTCCCTCAGGTAGCTGAATCCTTCCAATCCATGCTTTAAATATTTATCTCCGCCGTTGAAGTTTAAGAGAAGCAGCTAGTTTGCTGGTTATGAAAATTTAACTACATCTCTATTCTTTCATCAGAAGCTGAAAAGGGACATATTCCTAGCATTCGATGGTAAATTTTGAGGAGAATTTCCTATCTATCCATGTAAACTTTCAAAATAACAAATTTTTCCATAAAACACCATAATATTCAATATCCCTATCATAATTTAACATTATTTCTTCTATCTCTTTTAGTTAATTTTAAAATCAAATTGACAAATATATCCTTGTTCTCTTCTTCTCTACTTATCTCCTCACAGAAAATTAATGTCATTTGGTTAAAAGATACTCTTTCAAATAACTAATTGCTCAAGAGCAAATTTTAACTTCCTCAATTTGATTGCATTTCAGCCATCAATATCCGAGACTCTGTAAAATTCATCTCCTCTGAATAGCAATTTCGAATTCGCTGCCCATTTGGAGGTTATAGAGTTTCAATTTTAGTTCTCCTTATGGAGAAGGATAAGAAACAAAACTCCAAATAAGAAGCTGTAATGAATATTTATTTAAGCATTTATGATCTGACTCCGTTCAATGATTATCCCTATTGGTTTGGTCTTGAAATTTTTCATTCTAGGATTGAAGATACATTTATATTTCAAAGCTCTATCTTTACTAACATCTTGAAATTGATTCATATTTCCTCTTTGTTTCAAATGAGAGATCGTATTGCGTTCAATGTGATACTTTCTTCTCAGTATTCCAGATTAGGAAAGGACAAAAGTGAAAATCAAAGTAATGTGTATGAAAAAATGAATTATTTTTCCTTGCTAATTTTCTCAATCCACTGGTATGGGCAAACCAATAAGTCTTCCTACTGGCCTTCTAGTTTACTGAGGAGATAACAACGATTAATGTGTTGAAAGTTATCACTAACACTCCTATAAAATTGAATGATGTCAAATGTCGTGTTTATGTCAGGTACTTGGACATTGTGGAGAGAACTGAACAGAAAGTTCTTTTCGGATAAGTGAAAATCGGTGATCGTTTTAACTAATGATACAACACACGATGTTTCTCTAAATACAGAGTGCCTAGCATTGGGATCAAAGTATAATAGGGCACGGCGGAGGTTATTGCTCTCTTTTGGTGGCAATAGAGGTGAATTAGCCTTAGTTTTACTTATTGTTATATTGTGGTTCCTTTTTGTGGTCTTTTTTTCCTTCATTTGATTTGTAAATAACTCTTTTTTATGTATATCAATTTTGTTGTTGGTGGTATTTTGCCGCCAACCATTAAAAAAACACTCCTATAAAATAAATATACCATGACTACATAGCTCCAGAGTAAAGCGAACACATATTTTGAAAACACATTGCATAGATCTCATAGCATATAGGCTATTTGCCCAATTTGACTAAGACTCTTTTTATTTTTTTCAATTATTTAAAAATAATCAGATTTGTTGAATCATTTTGTTCATTCAGAAATTAAAGAAGAAGGGTACACTTGTCAATTTAATTTTAAAATTAACTAAAAGGAGATAGAAGAAACAATTTTAACTTTTGATGGGATATTAGATATTATGATTTTTATGGGAAAAGTAGCTATATATTTTAAAAGTTTACATGGGCACTGAGGATATTCTCCCTGAATTTTTATTGATGGTAGAAAAAAATTGGAAAAGGATTTGAATTTTTTTTTAAAATGAAAAGGAATTCATCTAGTATGACGTTCAGTTGGAAACTATATCAGATGAAATCCTATGTCAAAAACAAACAAAAAATTTATCCGTGGACGCCGTTCTAGACAGCACCCAGGATACGAAAGTAGGAAAAAAAAAAAAAAACAAGCACATCCTTCCAAACATCCATTTGCCAAAATATCATTTCAAAACCACTTATTCATTATTATCGCATAACTAAACCTTAATCTTATCTCCCGTAGTTGATATTTCCAGTGTTTAAGCTGCCAACTGGTCAAAACGACCCTCTGCCTTATCACCTGACATTGTTGCCGCCACTGGTGCTAGCATTTCTTGGTCCTGAGATATGTTCCAAAGCCTTGGATTTTGTTGGAACTTATTGAGGTAAGGGCTGTCAATTACCTGTCACTGCCATATTTTATTGAGAAATGTCTTCTGTTTTTGTGTTATGTTTTTAATGAGAAAGGTTTAAATGCCTCCATCATGCCTCTATTTTTTAAAACCTTTAATAACTCAATTTAAATTTTAAAATTCAAAATAAAATCGTTGGATATGAACTACATCATTTTATCTATGCACCTGTAAAAAAATTATGGCATTTCAACTTTGTTTTGGTTATCATCTTGAACTTGTAAAAATGTATATTAATGTGAATAATTTCTAGACGTTGATTTTTTAACTTATTGATTCACATAAAAGTAAAATCAAAATGTGATAATTTTTTATGGACACAGAGAGAAAATAACATAGATCACATCTAACGGTTTTATTTTGATGTTTAAATTTTAAAATTTGAGTTATTTAAGTTTTTAAAAATAAAGGCACGATAGAGGCATTTGAACCCTCCTATTTTTTAATAACTTGGAATAAATTCTGCACTTGAGACGTCCGTCAATTTGTATGTTCAAATGAAGGACTCAGTATACGAGCTGTAGTATGTTGTTTCTGTCCGTGCTTTTTACTTTTTTATTGAAAGACTTAGAAAACAATGTATAATCGGCTCTTCCCTGTAGATCGTAAAAAAAAGGGGTAGATTGAACCAAAAGTATAATATTTTTTAGATGAAGAATGTACTATTAGGTTAAAAGGGTATATTGAATGGGCATACCAAGTAAAAAAAAAAAAGTATACTCTTTTAACTAAAATTTGAACTTTAATTAGTTAAAAGACTATTTTGATATATAAACACATTACTCGTGAAGCAGATTTGTTCTAATGATTTAAATTTATTGTTTGAAATTATTTCAATATATTTTAGAATTAAGTTCATCAAAAAGCTAAATAAATTTATGAGCACCCTAAACGCATTGAAAATTGAATTTGTTGTTTTATGATTTAAAGTTTGTATCGATCAGTTATCAGTTTATCACTCCTACAGTAAATGAATATTTGTACTTAAAAATTATAAAAGAATGTCAATTCGATTGTTAAATAGAATTGTCACCGACAAATTAATGGCATTGAGTTAATTTTTCTTGTAACATCAAGAGGTTCTTCAATTTCTAATTTATTCCTTTACTTTTTTCTTATATCTAATGTCTTTAACTTTTTATTCTTGTTCTTATTTACCTACAAAATTAATTATTCAGAGCTAGTGAATCATTTAAATCTATAATTTGCAATAACACCCTTACTTTCTTTTCCGTCTCCTTTGATAATACCCTCATTTCTAGGGGTGTAAACAGATCAGATATTATTCGATTTCATCCAAATTTGAATTTGAAAAATTACTTAAATTATTCGATTCATATCTGTATTCTAGACTGTCCGTATCAGTATCTGTATCCGAAAAAATATAACAGATAAAGATATGGTAAGATTTTAACTATCCATATCCGACCATTTACACTTCTAAACTACAACAAATGTACTCTATGTTCTTAAATTGATTTATTAATATGCATATACATACCAATAATTTATTAAACTGCATATACATATATATTATGATAAACAATATAACATCATGACATAATTAGTGACTAATATTTTGATAATATGATATATGTTTTGTAACCAACAAATTAATTATGAAAAATGTTAGATCTAATTTATGAATGAAAAAAATATATTTAGATGTTATTCTTTACTAGAATGTACACTAATAATTTATTTTAATTATCTGTATTATATTCATATCCGTATTCGTATTCGTCTGATATTTGATTTGTATCTGTATCCGTTTAATATCCGATCAGTATCTATATTTGAGACTATCCGTATTCGTACTTGTATCCAAAAAATAATCATTAAATAAGAATACGGTTTGACTACGATCCGACCATTTAATTTCTAAATGTCAACATTAGCTTGGGTCCGCTAGCATTGGAGGAATTTCTCTAAACGTGCCTCCATCGTGTTTTTGCATTAAAACTAAATCGTTAGAGACTTAGAGACCGAAATTTTTAAATATACTATAATCGAAAAAAAAAACAAAATACCACAATTTTTTAGAATTTTGAAAAATAGTATGGTCTCATCTAGACAGAGCGGCTACTTTTCTCTGGGTCGCATCTAGATAAAGCGGGCCTAGCTAGAGTGCAGGCCGTTTCTAGGGGATGCGGCCACCCTTTTTTTTTAAGAGTTAGCAGATTTTATTGTTTTGTTGTTTTGATTTTTTTTGTTTTGAAAATAGTTGTAGTTATAGTTGTGTATGGTATTTAATTTGAAAATCCTTTATGTTTGTCAAAATAAATATTATGTTGGAAATGTCATTTGTTAACTGCATATGTACGAAGAAGTAGTTTGATTTTGTTTTGATTTAGAATATTAACTTAAGATACACCTAACAAATATGAAATAAATATTCAATACAATAAAAATACTCCTAAATAATATTCTTCAAAATACTACAACAAACAAGCAATGCAATCACAACATAAAATTGACTACTAGATAAAAATACATTGCTTGCCTCTCTCTCAACCTAAAAATTGACAAACAAAAATGTATTGTTATTAATAAGTCTCAATAAATTTTTTTAAGTTGGAATTTAATTTAAAAATATGAGTTAACTACCTCGTGCATCTCGAGCAGCTCTGTTTTGTTGTTCTTGTGTTATTAAGAATAAAATTAGTATTTTATAAATTTAAAATGAGTTTTAATATAAAAGACTATAAAATGAATAAACTTTTGAGTTTTTGAAATTTAGAGGGAGGAATACGTAATTCTGAAGTTTAGAGGGGAAATACATAATTTTAAAGTTTTTGAGGGGTACATGTGAAATTCTCTCATCTTTTTTCTCCACTCTTGTTGACGTGAGAGGTGACTCGGACAAGAGTAGAGATGGCAAAAAAGCTCAATTGACCCGCCGGCCTGATCTTATCTGCCCGGCCCGCCCTTTACCCGGTCGGCCTGACACTATGATGGGTGAGGTAAGGGCGGGCCTAGAGCTAGGCCTGGGCTTATGTCGAAGCCTACAGGCAGCCCATAGGCCTTTATGTTAAAAAAAAAAAGCAGACTAGCCACCTTTATTTGCTATTAAATTTTAAATTATTTTGATACTCCAATAGCAAAATCACATTGTTATTTGTTATTAAACTACGAATTATTATTTTTTCATTAGAAAAATCACATTATGAATTATTTTATTTCTTGTACGGTTCATTTAATGTGGTTGAATATGGATGGGCTAGCAGGTATAGGAGGGCTAGGCAGACCCATGGGCTGGGACAGGCAAGGTCGGGCAGACATGGGCTTGGAGGAAAGGCCCATGAACGGACCGGACATAAATTTTCAAGCCCATCAGATTGGGCCGAGTAGGCGGGCCATCAGTTTTTAACGGGCAGATCGGGTATGGGCTTAGTAAAATACCCGTGGACTCGGCCCATTGCTATTTCTAGACAAGAGCAAAGGAAAGAAGACAAAGGGAGAGTCAGAAAAGAAATTAACATTAGCCCGCTTTGGGCATACGCACTGGGCTTGAACTTTTTGAAATTAACTTGACTATCAGTCTCCTGACACTTTTAAAAATATCCAAAAAAAATAAATTATTAAAAATAACCAGGGTCCTTCCAAAATTTTAAAAATATTCAAAACGGGAAAAAAATTTGCGTCTCTGAATAAAAATTCAGAAGAGCGAAATAAATCCGCGTCCCCAAATAAAAATTTGAAAGAGCGGAATAAATCCACGTCCCCGAATAAAAATTTAGAAGAGCGGAATAAATCTGCGTCCCCGAATAAAAATTCAGAAAAGCAGCCCTTTTTAATCCAAAATTTTAAAACTCGTTCATTTAGGATTTTTAGATAATTAATTGAATATATAAAATTATAAAGGAAATCGAAATTATTAGAATCTTAAATTGAGAAATAAATATACGAATTATATGTACAAATATAATTACAAAAATTTACGAACTTTCGATTTGAATTTATGAAAGAAACGAAATTTAAACAAATTAAATGAAACCATATTAAAATTTTGAATTGTTTGGACCTTTGGATTAAATAAATAATTTGTATGAATAAATAAATAATTGAATTCTAAATAAGAGTATAATTATACAAAATTATTCGTATAAATAAATTATGGAATTTATAAAACTAGTTCATTCCAAAATTTTAGAGATTTAATCGAATGTATATAATTATATAAATTTTAGAGATTTAATCACAAGCCATAACAGGTGGCGCATCGGGCTCGTCCGCTTGTACTCTACGGCAATTAATTTCCTCTCTGGCGCCTCGCAGCATGGTGACTAGCTTTGCCTCCTGACCGTGGCTCTCAATGCAAGGGGCAACCAAGTTCAACATCGCATGCCCAAAAGCTATGTAGCCACGCTTTCCAAGACAAATGATTGATCGCCCGGTACCTTTAAGCGCTACTAGCAGCTAAAAAAAAATCAAAGTTAGATAAAAAAAAAGTTAGGAAAAGAGATAAGGGTGAACAAAAATTGTGTTGTTTTAGGTGCATTACTTACATCGCGAGCACTTTTCCGCCTAATGGGGGTAAAACCATCTTCTGTGAAGATCTTCGAGCGAAGAAAATTGCTGTAATCTCTCTCTAGATACACTAATGCCATGCAGATCCGCAGGTACCAAGCCTGATATCTCAATAGGGTAGGTCCTTGGAACTGCATCCCATCCACCGGCATCTGCCACAAGTTGGCACTCATATTCGCTGCCCTCTCGTAATGTTCCGAGTAATGCAAACTCCAATCATGATCGGAGTAATTAGCGTGGGAGGTCCTATAATTAATATGTTAGTTGCAATGTAAAGGCTACAACTAATATTAAGTACAAAATGTTAAAAGAACATAACTTACTCGTACCCATGTAGACTCCTGATCACATATCTCGGGACGTCTGGATCTGCGGAGATGAGTGAATCATATCCAAACTGACAGAGCACCCGGTCTGGATAGTGGTGCTCCACTATCCAGAAGCAAACCAAATGACCTTTGTAGAACCACATCTCCGCATCATCCCCTACAATCTGTGGCAGATCACTCACATTGTATAGATTCTAGTACGAAGTTCAGATCACCTGCGTCTCACCCAGACTCTGAATCTGACTTCGGACCAGCCTGATACCTACTGGCCTTCTGTGAGGCTGGTTGGTGAACTCGTGCTTTCCGTGCCAATTCTTGCCAAATGCTGGGCATTCTGCACCATTGGGGTCTCCCCATTTTTGTGAGGCATTCGGTTCTGGTACCCCCACTGGTAGCCGTGACCATGACCAATGTTGCAGTAGAAGTACCAGCCCGTGTATAGTCTTACTTTTCGACTGTAATTCAAATAATTCGTTCTCAATTTATATAATTATATACATTCGATTAAATCTCTAAAATTTTGGAATGAACTAGTTTTATAAATTTCATAATTTATTTATACGAATAATTTCGTATAATTATATTCTTATTTAGAATTCAATTATTTATTTATTCATACAAATTATTTATTTAATCCAAAGGTCCAAACAATTCAAAATTTCAATATAGTTTCATTTAAATGGTTTAAATTTCGTTTCTTTCATGAATTCAAATCGAAAGTTCGTAAATTTTTGTAATTATATTTGTACATATAATTCGTATATTTATTTCTCAATTTAAGATTCTAATAATTCGATTTCCTTTATAATTTTATATATTAAATTAATTATCTAAATATCCTAAATGAACGAGTTTTAAAATTTCGGATTAAAAAGGGCTGCTTTTTTGAATTTTTCTTTGAGGACGCGAATTTATTTCGCTTTTCTGAATTTTTACTTTTCTGAATTTTTATTCAGGGACGTGGATTTATTCTTTAAAATTTTAGAAAGACGCTGATTATTTTTAATAATTTATTTTTTTGGATATTTTAAAAAATATCGGGTCAGTCTGTCATTTCACGTAAAATTAGTTGGGGCCTTGGGGGAGGGGAATTCGCATCCTCTGAGATATCTCATATTTTGCGTGACTTTCTGAAAAATCTGAACCGTATAAATACGTACTGCACAAATCTCAAAGCTTTGATAATAGGGCCTCGTTCGCTATCCCCGAATAGGAACGGGACACGTCGGTCACGCAAAATATGAGAAATCTCAGAGGATACGTACTCGGGGAGAGGGCAGGCCGTACGAGTTCAGATCCAGTGCGGTACCTACCGGTGTAGAATAAGATCTGCATCGTTTTTTTTTATATATCTTAAATCAGATTTCTATAATTCATGAGAAGCGTTTAAATATTTCATGTCTTAAGGGCTGTCAAAAAAGCTCACGGCTCGTGGCTCGCTCGTAGCTCGGCACTAGCTTGCTCGGTAGTGGATCGAGCTGTTAACGAGTCAGCTCAATTCTGGCTCGGACCAAAATAAACGAGCTGAGCCAAGGGTCAGCTTGGACCGGACCAGCTCGGCTCGTTAAGTTATAGTGGATTTAGGGTTTAGCCCTGTATAATTTTAAGTCTAGTCTCATTTTCAAAGGCGTAATTATGTAAAATTGATGTATTTTTGGTCTGAGAATAAAGGATATGAGATTCAGTTGCTTGAAGATGTGATATTTAGATGATTTCTTAATTTTTTTAAATGACTTTTCTTATTTTTATATTTTTTAATTTGTATAATAGTAGTGCAATAAATTCCAGTGAGCCCGTCAGCTCACGAGCTCACTCGGGCTGGCTTGTCACGAGTGAGCCAGGAGTTTTTGGCTTGGATGACCAAGTCCAGCTCGCTCGGTTCAAGCTCGAGCCAAAATAAACGAGCCGAGCTAAGGTCCAGCTCGGCCCGAGCCAGCTCGTTTACACCTCTATGTCTTATCGTATTTTATATTTTATATTTTTATTTTTAAAATTTAAATTGTCGACTATTTAACATAATATATATATTAAAATGTGTTTGGAGATCAAATTTTATATATTTTAGAAATTATTTATCATTTCAGAAAATAATAATTTTGTATTTATCTATGAAAATAATAAAAAAATTTCAAACAAATATAAAATTTAGTATCCAAGTATATTTTAATACAGAGGTCACATTGAACTGTTGGAATTAATAGTTTGACTTTTGAAAACAAAAAATATAAAATGTGAAATATAACAAAACATAAAAAATATGATACATTTAAACTCTCCTTGTAATTAAAATATACATCGAATTTATTTTGATCCAGAGCTCATTCTACCTCGGAGGCTCGGAGGATATGCACCCCGGTCAGTATTGTTCTTGTAACATTCACCGCTAAAGCTTCTTATTAATAGCTTTATTTAAAGTTTTAATTGTGCTGAAGATTACCAGCTTCTCCTCTTTGCCCTCCTTTTTCTCCTTTTTCAGTATCCTTTCACACAGCAAACCATTCAATCAGTAAGAAATTGCTGCATATGGTGCTCCAATAATCATTATATTTTGATATTAGTTATATGAATATATTCAAGTATGATTCAGGAACAATTCATAAAATTTGTGAATTATTTGTAAATAATTCGAAAACATTCGGGAAGAATTCAGAAACTTGTTTAATTCACTTGCTCATTCGGAGAAAATAGATAATTCACAAATTATTTGTGAATTTGATCACTATGTTATAACAGTGGAGAATACATTTTTAGAAACGCCACATCAGGATCGGTCAACCCAAAAAACGATACTGTTATCTATCAGGAACGGACAGAATCGGTTAACCCAAAGACGATACTGTTATCTATCAGGAACGGACAAAGTTAAAAGGTGACATTAAAAATGGATATTAGGAACGGTCATTTATAAATGACCGTTTCTGATTGTTGTTTATAAAAAAATGTTCCTGTTTGTTACCTATTAGGAAGTATTAGTGGAAAAAAAGTAAAACTATTTAGGATGTGTTATTTTGTAATAATTTAGGATTATTGTAAATTTGGTGTACTTGAACTTATTTATTTGTGAAGTATATGTTGATCTTTTATTTCATGTTTAATATGATTCTTACATATTTTGATTTCTGTTTTATAGGAAGCAAAAATATGTGGTAGCTGGCCAAATAATGATTTTTTTAAAATTAAAGTTCAATTTAGAAATGGCTATTTGTAAAAAATCGTCTTTGAAAATATCTAATCAGGAACGGCTACTTTAAAAAATCGTTCTTAATTGTATCAGGAACGGTGGTTTAATAAAAAGGTGTTCATGTTTGCTCAAATAGGAACAGTCATTTAATAAAAAGACGTTCTTATTTGTATAAACAAGAACGCCTTTTTATTAAATTATCGTTCCTATTTAAACAAACAGGAATGCCTTTTTATTAAACTACCGTTCCTATTTGAACAAATATGAACACCTTTTTAAAATCGACCGTCCTTGTTATAAAATATAGGAATAGTTGTATAAATGACTGTCATTGATTGTATACATAGAAAAGCCTAAACAACCGACCCTGATTAGAGGTACTATTAGTGTCTCCTGGGTCAGGAACGAACATAGGTCCGCTCCTGTTAGGGATTTTTTACCGTTCCTGTTTCATGGTTCTCCACTAATGTTATTATGTTTTATATTTTTATTTATCTTCCTTGCCATTGTAATCATTATATTATATTGTCACAGTTATTATTGTTGTTGTTATTATCATTACTTACTAAATATATCAAAATTCTAAAGTTTTAAGAAACAAGACAAATTATGTGAATAATTCATAAATAATTCATAAAATTTGCGAATTATTCATAGATTATCCGAAAACATTCATTAAAAATTCCAGTTAATTTGTCTATTCATTGGTGCTAAAATGAATAATTCATAAATTATTTGTGAATGTTGTTACTATAATTATCATCAGCGTTTTTATTATTTTTTATTATACAATCTAAAATTTATTATTTCAACTAATATTTTATAAAATAATATTTTCAATGTTCAGAAAGCAGAATAATACCTATATATTGGTCTACAATCTACATAGCAAGTGGTGAGAAACTGAGAGGAAAGATGTCGATTTTTTTATTAACAAAAAATAAATTAATAAAATATTGAAATAGAGATATGTTTTGGTGAAATTTCAAAATATAAGAAGAACGGGATGGTTTATTCCGTCTGACGGACGAAATAAACCACCACGTCCAGCTAATTTTGTTTCTAACCATGCAAATTCGCTAACTAAAAAAAAAAATCTAGACATAATAGTTTGTCCCATCTAGTACCATTCATATTTTTTTCTTCTTCTTATGTTGTTCTTCTAACCCAAAAAAGAAAAGAAAAAAAATGAACAATACCAGCGGACTGAGTAGACCATTTCATTCTTCTTATATTTTAAAATTTCATTTATTTTAATATTTTATTTATTTTCTATTAATAAAAAATAGGAGGGTCTTACGGTACTTGTGTTGTGGATGTGTCATGTATATGTAAGTATAGTGACAAGATATCTGAATTATATCCGAATAATTTTTTTTTGGGGTGATGCCGAACCGAACGTCAAATTATTCGGTTGATCAGACTTTAACCAAATTAAACCTGAATAATTCGAAAATTTTACGAACTTTTTCCAAAATTTACGAATTTTTCATGAATTTTTCCCGAATTTTTTCAAGAATAATTATTTTTCTTTGGTTTTTTTTTTTGCTCCCTTGTAGCACTGAGATTTCTGATTCGGATAATTCCGAATCATTTCCGAATTATACCCAAATTATTTCCGAATCATGAATTTTTTATCTCGCCGAACTGAACCTGAATAATTCATTTAGCACTATGTATGTAAGAGGGCTATGCTCATCTAGTCATCTCTGCGGCAGCGAAGATGGACGAGGATTTTTAGTTACCGTGTTTTGAATAAAAATAAACAAAAATTGGTTTTTTTTTTTTTTTTTTGCTTGATAACAAAATTGATATAGATTCTGGAAAAAAAAAAAATTCACCAGGATGCAGGTATTAGTTACACAAAGGACAGACAGAGTGAGCAGCTATTAAATGCACAATCAATTTGACTGGACAGTTCTCCTCTTCAATTTTTGTTTTCGTTCAAAAGCGAATGAAAATATTTTTCATTAAATGCAGCTATTAGATTGAACGGGACCCACACGAATCCCAAGAGTCGAATGAATCGAAGGATAAAGCTAGGCAGCTTGACACGTGAACATTCAAATGCAAGGCTTGATTCTCTCCAATTTAAACAGGTGGGACCCGCATGAAACGCGAATCAAAAGTTTTATCAATGAAAAATAAATTGTCAAAGAGGGATGCGCACCGATTTTTTTAATAATAGAAATTAAATAAATAAAATATCGAAATATGATACTGATTTTTTTTTTTTAAATGAGTAGAACGGAATGGCTGAGCCCGTCTCATGGGACGGGACAAATTATTCCGTCCCAAAATCTGCCAATTAATCAACTAACCATCATTAATCAAAATTAACAAAAAAAAAAAAAACCGGGACGGGAAGGGTGGACCCGTCCCGGAAATGAAAAAACGGAAAAAAAAAGAAAAAAAAAAAAAACGGGGACGGGAAGGGTGGACCCGTCCCAGAAATGAAAAAACGGAAAAAAAAAAAAAAAGGGACGGGAAGGAAGGAACCATCCCAAACTATTATTAATAAGAGAGAAGTGAAAAAAAATTATCGACAGAGAGAGAAATAAAATAGAGACCGACAGAGACAGAAGTTCATCTGCGAAGAAAAGAAAAGACAGAAGTTCATCTGCGAAGAAAAAAAAGCTCCAGAGTTAAGGTAATTATTTTCAATAACGAAGTTGAATTTTAAATCGTTAACTTATTAATTATATTTTATGCTGCATCATTCTATCTATTGTAAAATAATTTAATTAATATTAGTTTTTATTATTGTAATAATAATAATATGTTATTTAATTATTATTTTGTAGGTTAATTTGTAAAAATAATTAATCATGTTAATGCTGAGGATTTATTTTGGTGGTGAAATACGACACGGTCGTAAAGGAGTGGAGTATAGTATTAGTCCTCGATTCTCATTAAGTTGGATCCAATTATCGATGAAATGGAACCGCAGTTATTCGTTGACAGTATGGTACCGGAAACACAACCAGAACCTCGACAGGCCCAATATAGTGGTAACTATGCGGGTCCCAGTTTCTTCGAATCCTATCCGGTACAACAAACACCGAGGCAAGACCTTTATCTGCATCCTTATCCCAATGTGAACGAGTTGTCACCGTCTGTTCAGACAGAATACAATAATCAGAATAGCCCATAGATCGATCCACCGGAGGTAGCTGATCCTAATACTGATTTTGATGATGTGCCACAAAGTGATGATGAAGACGACGCTGACTCATGTGAGGACGACGCCGACTGGGATGATGAAAATGATTCAGAAGGGGATGTCCGGGATGATACCTCGACACAATCACACCAAACACACCGCGTTCAGGCTGAACATTTTCCTATATCTGACCGTGGTGTAAGTCACCCTGTGGCAAGCTTCAATGACACCTCAGCATTTCAACCCGCATATGTCAACTTTTTCAGTAGGCCCCAACATCACCATGATACACTTGCAGTAGGTAATGAGTTCTCTTCAAAAGAGGCTCTACGATTGAAAATAAATGATTATCACATCAGAAAGAATATTGAAGTAAAAATTACAGGGAGCAATAGAACTGGTATGGTAGTCAAATGCAAAGACACCAGGTGTACGTGGCGTTTGTATGCCAAGTCGGGATTATTTTCATCTAAGTGGGAAATTAGAACAATTTCAGGGCCACATACATGCCATGCCGATGCTTCTCGTACTGATCATGCACAATTAACTGCAGAAATGATTGCCGATGTTATACGAGAAGATATTAGGGAAAATGTTGCCTTAACCATTAAAAGCGTTAAAGGGCTAGTCCGTAAAGAATACAAGGGAATCACTCTCAAATATAACAAGTTGTGGCGTGGCCGAGAGCTGACAATCGCACAACTATTCGGTAGTTGGGAAAAATCTTACAACCTTCTAACTCCACTGTTGGAAGCAATTAAAAGAGATAATCCAGGAACAAAATATGGAGTTGCGCACGAACCCACAGGAGATCCAACAGAAAGGTTGTTTAAGGCAGCTGCGTGGGCTTACGGTCCGTGCATTGCTGCAGTGCCTCATCTCAGACCAATCATTAGTATTGATGCATGCTTCCTTTCTGGTAGGTATCAAGGGAGATTGTTAATAGCGTGCAGTTACGATGCTGAGAACCAGTTGCTTCCTCTGGCTTTTGCATTAGTCGGGGAAGAGAGTTTCCAGACATGGGGATGGTTCATGAGGTGGTTGCGTATAGAGGTAATTGGTAATAAGTTCATGTGCGTTGTTTCTGATCGGCACATGGGGATCAAGAAAGTATTCACCGATAGATATGGTGGTTGGTACGAGGATGGTGGCGAGTGCGTTCACAGATTGTTCTCACAACACATTGCCGAGAATTTGATGAAAAAAGTACACAATAAAAAACTCTGTGACCTATTTAAAATACTTGTGAACAAAAAGAAGCCACGGAGGTTTGAGGAGTTCTTCGAAATATTACGAAAGAAAAATCCAGATGCAGTTGCGTACTTAAATAATGTCGGCAAATATCAAGATACCAATCATAATGAGATTCCTAAACCATGGAAGGTGTATCAATGCATGGACAACGGCGCTCGTTGGGGAATTATGACTACTAACGGATCTGAATCGTTGAATGCAGTATTCAAATGTAGCCGGAGATTGCCAGTTGTGGCACTCGTGGAAGACACATATTATAAGTGTCTCGCTTGGTTTAGGGATAGACGAGAGAAAGCAATGACTCGCCTAGCTAGTCAACAACTCTAGTCAGAGCGAGTTGAAGAGCTATTAGCAAAAAGAATAAAAAAGTGTCTGGAAATGAATTCCATGCCACTTGGTGTGCACGGTGAACACGAGGTCAAGGTGAATGATGAGAGGGTCGTGTACAAAGAACGAGACGGAAATTTTACTTATAAAAAAGAAACTTTTCGGTATAAGGTCATCATAAGTGATGGAAATATAGCACAATGTGCATGTCTCAAACCACAGCTTACAGGTATACCGTGTGCTCATGTACTTGCCATGTGTCGGAACCGGAGATACAACCATAACATATTCGTAAATCAATTGTATTCCGCAAATACACTTGCCGAAACTTGGAGTGGCCAATTTCACGGCTTTGCCAACCAATGTGAATGGCCACGTTATGACGGTCTAACTATTGTTCCGGATAAAAATAAAATTAAGAAAGGTAGGAGAAAGCACGCTCGTATAGTCATGACGATGGATGAAATGCAAGGAAGGAGAGTGGGACACTAAGCTAGACGTTCGACGTCCGACAGACGTGCAGCAGGTTGGTTAATTTTATTTTCAACAACTGATTTTTGGTTTTATTTCCATTTGAAATATATGTACATAATATATTAATGACTATCATATTGTGTTATTGGTTTAGAGGATTCTTCTAGTAGGACAATGGGACAGCAAGCAAGATGTTCTACGTCTGACATACATGCAGCAGGTTTTGTAAAATTTTAATATTTATTATTGTTTTTACTTATCCAAAAATTGTGTATTCTACTTAATATTTTTTTAATTTTTTTTTTGCAGGAACATCTTCTGGTTATAGTCGAAGATGATTTCAGATTTGAAGACTCATTTTTTATAGTTTATTTTTGTAGATCATTTGATTTGCAGTTGAAGATTAATTAAAGTAGTTCAAGTTTATGTTATTTTGCAGTTTATTTAGCTATTTTTGTTTAAACTACCATGAACAAGTTCAAGTAACATTCATACAAAATAAAAACAAAATAAGAATGAAATAAAACATTATGAAGTAGTAAAAGCTAAAATAAGTAACAATCCATTTAACTAACAGTCCATTTAAATACAATCCCACGTAACACAAACTAACTAACAGTCCATTTAAATACATTATCACGTAACACAAACTAACTAACAGTCAATTTAAATACCTAATCAAAAGTGAACATATCTGGTGCTCGACGATCTCGCTCTGGGTATCTCCGTTCTGGTATAACTTCTTGATTGTTCGCTCTTCTACGCCTGACATAAACATTATTGTATGATGAAAAAAAGGCCTCTACTGCTTGTGTACGTGGCGTAACGACCGGACTAGGTCCTATGTTGTCTTGTGCACCAGTAAAATCTAGCGGGGCCAACCCGATATGATCCGAATTCTGCAATAATCATTTTAGTATTTAATAAATATAATCGATTATCATTTAAATAAAATAAAATTATTTTGAAATTATTACTTGATATACCGGACTAGGTCCTGTATGACCCATGTATTGCGCATCATGAGGATACGCCTGATCGTATGTCTGGTCCCAACTGACAAATGTATTAACTCCCTGTAATAATTATTTTATTATCAGTAACAAACATAATAAACGATTAGTTAAAATTTATTTCAGGAGAGATAAAATTACCTGATAGACCTGACTAGGTCCTGCGTTGTCTTGTTCGAACGTGATAGGAACATGTGATTCCTATAATAATTACTTTAGTACTTAATAAACTATATAAATGATTATTAAAATTAAAAATCGTAAGTGAGGAAATTAATACCTGATGGACCTGACTAGGTACTGTGTGATGAACTAGTACGTACCCCGGGTTGTCCAACAACTCTGACATGAACTGCCCAACTGGGTCCTCCGTTCTCTATAAAAATAATTTAGTATTGTAATAACAAACTCGACGATTATTTCTAATTTCTTAGAGTATTAAATAATTACCTGACAGTCCTGACTAGATTCTACGTTGCCTTGTGCGGTCGTGCCATGATCATCCCCTCCCTATAATTAATATTTTACTATCTTAGTAAACACAATCGACAACCAATGAAAGTATTTTTTTAATACTTACCAGATCAACCTGACTAGGTCCAGTTTCAAAGGTTTTGAGATATTCAGTTAACCCGTCATTTGTTTCTATCCATCTATCATGATAGTTGGGGTCTAAATCTTGCGGCAAGTTAGGGATGGGTTCTGGATTATCACCATCTGATATGTCATCGATATTGTCTGGAAGATCGGCCGCCCTCAACATACTTTGCAATTTAGCATCCATATCGTTGTCTCTGAGAAGGCCACAACTTGCTTTGAGAAAAAATTTCCCTATTTTCTTGAGTGCTCTTGATTTCGTCAATCCTATAGCTGCTGATATTATTTTTATCCCTCGTAATGACTATAAAATAAAAAAAGTTGTAAATTCACTGAAAAAATAATATCATCTTATAAATATTTCTAATTTATAAAACTTACATCACGTGTCGATTTTGGGGCACCGGGAATGTACCCTACTTCACCAGTCTCATCTCTGTATTCTGGAACGGGATCGTCAAGACCCTCTATGCACTGTCTTCCTAAGAATATATTGAACATGCCATTATTCTGGAACCAACTTCGATATGGCAATATGTCGTAGTGACTCCAATATCCGGTTGCAACAACTAAGTGGTTTTCTGGATTAGATGCCTCGTTTACGTAATTCTGATGCACATTAGACCAATTTACTAATCCCACATTGGAACTGTGAACAAATTTATGCAACCGGCGTACCTCATCCTCGGGGAGCGGCAGTGGTGGCGGGATGGGCTGTGCATACCCGAACTGCCGCATCACACGATCTGGGTAATAATGCTCAATTATCCAAAAGTGCACAAGTGGTACACGAGCTAGCCATACATCCCTTTCGTTAATAACTCGTGATGGCAGCTTACACGGTATCTCATTTAACATCGCATTGTAAGGCTCCCATTTTACCATGTAATCTTCGAGCTTCTGTAGTTGATTGCGGAAGTAACTAACTCCACTCCGATTGTGACCTTGGTGATAATCATGGAGACAACACCACTTATCTCCGAATGCTGGACACTCTTCTTGATTTGGCATGCCCCAATCTGGACTCCAATCATGTAAGGGACGAGGACAACCGGTCGGTAAATGAGACCAACACCAATGTTGTAGAAGCACGGTTGATCCTGACATACACTTTGTTTTACGCTGAACCGCAACACAAAGGCTTCTGTAGAGATAAGCTAGAACAGCCCCACCCCAGTTGTACTGTTCCGGAGAATCAAGATTTACTAGAAATTGTAAGTACATTGCCGAAACCGAATCTCCCGATGAATCGGCAAAAAAGATAGACCCGAACAAATCGAGTACATACGCCCTTGTGTACTGACGTACCTGCTCCTCTGTAGGCTCACCCTCTTGAGTGTTTAGCATTGCAGCAAATCGATTACGCAACTCCTTCAAATTTATAGCATACCCAGAAGTTGTTCGAACCTCTGCCGCATCGTTTGGCCCCGATCTCTTCTTCTTTTTAAGCACCGCACTTGCGGTCCCATTTCCAAGAAGCTGATCCACTAAGATAGACCAAGTACGGTCTGAAGAACCCGTCACCGGTAATCCCATAATCGGTAGTGCCCAGAGACAAGAAACATCCTGTAGCGTTATTGTCATCTCTCCCACGGGAAGATGAAAACTGTGGGTCTCTGGTCTCCATCGCTCCACGAGACCAGCGAGGAGTGCTGGATCAATTTTTATGTGATCCATTTGAGAAACCTGATACAAACCGAGTCTAAGCAAGAATGGTTTGCAAACGTCATTGTACGCAATACCAGTCCAGACATTTCGAGGTTCCACTCCTATATCTCTGTAATCCTGTCAATGTTATATAAATTGATTAAAATAAAATATTGTAATTCAAATATGTATATAATATTTTATAAAAAAAATATATTATATGATTAATGGAGTGACTTACATTGTCATAGATTCGTGAGACCTTATGTTGGTCATGTGGCATCCATAATAAATTGCTAAAATTACTTGCTGACCATGCCAGATCAAAACCAACATCATCATATGCAGCTGCAGCATCTGAAGTGCCACACGGATTACGACTGCTTGACATTTTACATGCATAACGTTTTGAAAGAATTAATAACAATCTAAATTTACTAACCATTCACATTATTAAATAAATTACTAAATTAAGCAAATACCTATGAACTATAAAACACACATGAACATGAATAGATAAATTAAGAAATAGATAAAATAAGAGATTAATAAATTATCTAATTTATCACTTCTTGCAAAATACACTTAACAAACTAATAAAATTAAATCTAGTTAATTCAATTCATTTTCATAATAAATTAAGAAAATAAGTACCTACATTACCTAAATTACTTGCATTACTAAAAATTCAAAATGAATGAACTATGAACTATGAACTTTATGCTAAAATATTCTCAAAATAATATTACGAATTATTCATATCTAATAAATTGCAACTAATCTCAATAATAATTAAAATAATACTATCAACTCTCTCAATTATATGCTATGGACTAATTTAAATAAATAAATTAAACTAAATTAATTTTATCATATCAAATGGTCTAAAAATAAATTAATTTTTCTAAACTCTAATTTATCAATTCTTTTAATTTGTAATTAACAAACTAATAAATAATTAGATAACAAATTAAATTGAAACTTATTATTAATTAATTTCTATACTAATTTATTTTAATTTTATATAAATAAAAAAAATTACCTTCAAAAAATGAGAGAAGCGGCAGAGAAGAGAAGAACAGCAGCAGAGGAAGAGATCCAGCAGAGAAAGAGATTCGGACGGGCTATTATAATCCGTCCCAGCACCGACACCTTTTTCCTCTTTTCTTTCGAAGGGGGTAGATAGCGAAATTTTTTTTTCGCAGAGAGACAGAGGGAGAGGGCAGACAGAGGGAGAGGGAATTAAGAAGGGTATGGGACGGGCCCGTCCCTTTTTTTTTTTTTGTTTTTTTTTTTTGTTTTTTTTTCATTTCTGGGACGGGTCCACCCTTCCCGTCCCGATTTTTTTTTTTTTTTTCGTGTTTTTTTTTTCGTTTTTTTTCGTTTCCGGGACGGGTCCACTCTTCCCGTCCCGTTTTTTTTTTTTTTTTTTTTTTGGTTTTGGTTAATGATGTTTAGGGGATTAATTGGCGGACTTGGGGACGGGACCAGCCATCCCATTCTACTCATATTTAAAAAAAAAAAAATTCAGTATCGTATTTCGATATTTAATTTATTTAATTTCTATTATTAAAAAAATCGGGGGATGCGCATGCATGATAAAAACGAACTTTTTTCTAGAATTAATGTCGATTTCTTTTTTTTTCTTTTCTTTTTTAAAAGATTGTAGCTAAAAATAATTGGCGAAGACGGAGATGTGGGTATTAAAGTGAGGATGGGTATCCCCTACTCCAAGATACTGCTAAAGTGCCAGTCAACGGGTATTTGTCAATCTCACATTTAAAAGAAGAAAGTGAAATGTTTCCTTAAAGTTACAAAAATAATAGAAAACCATGAAACCATTTTTTTATATAGCCAGGTTCGAAAGAAGCGACGTTGTTACGTTGACCTAGCTGCATATTGTGATTTGTAAATCCCAAAAACATTTGACCAAAGGTATTTAAAAATGTAAAAGAAAAATCAATGCGCATTCTTGCTAATATCTCTCTTTCTGAGCTATCCCTTTCTTTTTTCCTTTGCCATTTCAAGTTCGTAGGCAAATTTGAGTATACATCATCTGAAACCAGGAGAATCGCTGTGTTTTCTCTTCGTACGCGTCGCGTCCTCCTTTTGTCGTCACTGATCGGATGCTAACCAAATTAACCCTGTTCTCTTTGTTTGTTTAAGTTACAGGACAGCGTTTTAACAGGGATATCTCACAGCAAGTTAAGCCCTGTTCTCTTCCTTTCAAGATGACCTAGTTGTCCTTTCTTCAAATCAAAGATGCTGTAGAGTGTAGAGGCAGAGCATAAAGGTGGCCGGAGGAGGACAACTGAGCCCGCATTGCCTCTTCTTTTGCTTTTGGTATTGATCCTTCTTCTCTCTTTTCTTCTTGTTACGGTTTGAGTCAAAACAGTTATTCATTGCTTGAATTTGCGAGTTTTATTTGATCGGTGGACCTTTGGCTCAGAAGAGGGGGCGGAGATGGAATCACATGATTAAAGTTGTCAAAATTAATACTAGAGATGGGGAATATATATTATATATACGTATATATATTTATTGGTTTTCTCTGTAAAATTTAGGAACAAGAGTAGATCTTTTTTTTTTGAGAGAAAAATTGGAAGTCAAGCTCCCAAGTTTCATTAATGGGACACAAGAGGTGTCAAGTTGTTGCATGAAAATGCATACATGGAAGTTCCTATTGTCATTGTCTCATAGTGACAATATAGACCTAGGTGTACCAGCAATTATATTCTGCTATGACCTCTTGAACCAGTATGTTGACAGGTTTCTCCTCTTCTCTAAAAATTCGTCTACACCTCTCTCTCCAAAGGACAAAACATGTACCTTTTTTATCTGAGTATACTGTAAAGTGTAACGTCCTAGCTAGTTTTCTAACACTTGAAAATAGCAATATGAATTTCCAAATTTATTTATGATCCTTTATATTTTGTTGATTTAAAATTTGTACAGTACAAATACATAAGAACAATATTAAATCAAAATTTGTAACTGTAAAATTCTTAACAGTTATGGTAAATTAGTAAAATTAATTAGTTCAAATTCATTTGTTTGTGACATTATGTTAATTACAAATCTTGTATTTTAAAGTTAAGATTAATTATTTATAAAAATGCAAGGGTATTAAGTGAAAAGTCACTAATTATTTAATAGAAAATAATAGATAATTGAAATTGTTTTATAAATAAATATGGGACAATTCGCATTCATGGATATCTCCTTTCCATTATTAAAATTTATAAAGTTTACAACTCATCTAATTCACTTCTAAATCTCTCTCACGAGCCACTGTATCTCCAAATTACATTTCTTTTGTTTTCCTTTTCTTGCGCCTCTCTCTTATAAAGTGTAGACTGCCTTGGGATTATCAAAATAGGAGGTAACCGAGAAAAGAAGAAGAAATAGTGGAGAGAGAAAATAAGTGATGGGGTGCCGGTAATATCACAATAAAGAACAGAGGAGAAGAATCGATGGCAGTGGCCTCTCCAATGACCAAGCAAGAACGAGAGGCAAAAGAAGTAGAGACGCTCGAAGTTCTTGTTACTCTTTTCAGAGCCGATCAATTTCATTGCGTTGTACATTGGAGCAATACTCGCTAATTTCTTGTGCTTTCTTTTTCCTTGTAATGCATGAGGGTTGTGTGTAAGGGCTGAGACTATTCCTTATTTAGTTCCTGGTTGATTTGACATTGAACCTTGGGTAATTGCATAGAAATTGTTGCACTTTGATTACCCGTTGAATTGATTGATCGCGAGCCTTAGCGTGTTATTAACTTAAAATTTAGGATGTTGTCAGTAAATTGTTGATTCTATCTCCTTAAATTTTAGTTGGCTATGATTTCCTTTTTGAGAAACTGTTTTATTGACTGAATTGAATTCCAGCAAGACATGCTGCCATACTATTTTCAGTCCAGAAAATTTGTTTTACGGTTATTCTTCCTTTTCATGAAACAGTGTTGAATTATAGCTAATTTTACGTGGCCAGTAGACCTAAATTGAGAGTCATGATTGAGTTGTACTATTTTGAGTAATTTGAAACTGATGGTGGAGAAATAAAATAGAAGAAAACGATGAAAAAAAGAATGGAGAAAGGAGCTGTGTCGCAACATTAAGCGAGTGGTGATGAGAAGAAGACGGAGGTGAAGGAAGATCTTAGTTTGCATGCTTACTTGGTTGTGAGCCTTTGGTTACTTCTGAATGACAAAAACTTGATTACGAATAGCGAAACTTGACTTCGAGCAACATCATGTCGTCGTTAACAGGTGCAGATTTCGAGTTATTCCTTGATCCTTCTAACTAATTTTATTGATTGTTGATTGCTTGTTTATAATTATGGATTTGGTTTGCTTGATTGTGGATTGCTTGCTTATAATTGTTAATTTGTTGTGCTTGGTAAATGTTTATAAATTTGGGGTAACGGTTCATGTTTGCAAGGCATGCATAATTAACATAAGGGTATTGACCAATTATAAAGGGACTACATTGAAATTGATATAAATGGTAAAATTAGTAGACCTCGTAATAACATCCGCTAATTTGTTAACCAAATTGGTCGGTATGGTGACAAACTACAGGCATAAAGGCACTCAAATTGTAAAAGAGTATGCATGAACCTTAAGTCCAGTATTTGATGGTTTCTCTATCAATAGTTGAGACCCGAGCATGTCATTTATTTAATCGTTTGGTTTAACATTAGTTGAAAAATGATTTGGTTTGCTTGATTGCTATTTCTTGATATTTAGTGTTTGTTGTTCTCTATTTGTTTATCATATTATACTTACGTACTTACTATTGTTTAGAAATTGCTTGCTATGAATGCTTAATTTGTTTTTTTTGAGACAAGGTCATGTTATTTTTGAGTTAGTGCATAACATAGTACAAAGCAATTTGGCTAAAATATGAGTTTATCATGAATAGAAATGTGAATATGACTTGCATTCATAGGCCACATTGATTTGCTTGTATATGGAATGTCTTGTATGTACTTTGATGGAAATGTAAGCATGAAATTTTATGGTCATGTAGGCGCCATATTCGGGTAGCGCATAGCGATAGCTGTGTAGGCGCCATATTCGGGTAGTGCATAATTTCCGGTTATGGCCATGATAGAAATTGTGTAGGCGCCATATTCGGGTAGCGCATGACCGGATTTATGCTTGGTGCAAGAACTTGTAATACATGATAAACCAAGGAAAATATTTGAGAATTGCTATACTTGAACAATTGTGCATATTTGAGAATTGCTATATTTGAATAATTGTGCATCCATTTCATTATAGGAGCATTTCATGTTGTGAATTTATAATCATGTTACTTCGTATGTGAGCATTGCACTTTGCACTTTGAATTGGTTTAACTTGTCTCTTGGATTTCTATTGTCATTATTATTTTCTTATAAATATGCTCGGTGTGTTTTGGTTTTAGTTCTAAAAGTTGTTTTTTGAACTTAACTTATTGATGTTATTTTCATATATTTGAACTTGGGTTATGTTTGCTATTTTCTAATAATTCTTCCCAAAGCTCCTCCCATCTTTGGCTTTGTCAGTACTTTTATCTCTCTTCTCCTGGGCCCCTGCACACTGTTAGACCCTCCACTGCTCGAGTCTGAGTTTGATGTCATACCTGAGTTCGGTGGTTGCTGCTAGTTTGGTGCTTGTTGGTGGGGCTACTGTTAGTTTGGTGCTTGATGTGGGATTGGGTTGTTGTGCCCTCCCATGGTGGTAAATGTATCAATAATTCGATATATATTATTGCAAAATTGGAAGATGAGGTCATTAGAGGGTTTTCTGCAAATTTTGTTTAAACCTTTTGTGCTCTCACGGACAGTTCATGCATTATTAATGAGTTGTCGGTACCAATAGTACCTTTAAAAATGCATAGGTTGAGCCTTGAGATTGTCAAAATAAATGGATCATAGGACATGAAACTTATTAGGCTTAAGGGTTTTTATAATTGGTGGGTCTTGCAGCTTGGTACTACATGGTGTCGAAGGAAGGATTCAAACCACAAGCCTTAGGATTTTGTTATGGCAAGGTCCCATTTTGTACGAAGTCCAAATGTAGAAAATCTGGTGACCTAGCAAGTAATATCTATCAGCACTTAGGGATTTCAAACAACACTTTCCATATGGCTGAATCATGTAGAAATTTGTAATCATATAAGGACTTCAATACAATATGTGATTTGAATATCTATGGTATGTTTCCATTCTTATTGAATTATTACCAATACATAAGTGACGAATGCAAAAGTTAGCGTGAAGAGAACTTGTGTAGAGTTAGGCTATTGTTCTAACATATGTATTTTGGTCGAAATATATATAGACACACACACACACATATACAATATCACATAATTCATTTTGTAACAATCAATATGAGTATTCTTTTATGGATGCATTACTAAATATGTAGAATCTGAATTCATTACAAAATGACTTATTCATATATGTATTTGCTTTCTACGACACTTAGGATTAAATCTGACCTAGGCGGGTGATGTGACAGTGAGGCCTTTCAGTGGACCTGACCTTTATCCAGGTGCAGATGTTAGATTTATTTTTCTCTTTCTAATTTGTTTGTTTTTGTTTTTTGTCTGTCTATTTGATTTGTTGTGTTAATTTTTGTTATAGTTTAGGGAATTTGCATATAGAAGTGAATAGCATAGTATGTGTTGCATATCATGCTTTTCTTTGCATTCATGTGTAACTAAAATCCTTTTTATTAAAATGAAATACCTCAACTAAACGCTAAACCCACTTAGTGAAATAATTCATGGTAATTGGTTTGCCAGTCCCGTAGGTATAAATGGACAATCTGTTGAGGTGCATATGCGCAATCAATCCATAGCACATGATTTGACATTGGCAAAACCAGGTGCATATGGGCAATCAATCTGTAGCGCGTGATCTAGATATTTTAGAAACCAAGTCCTTATGCCCGTTCCATCCATAGCGCGTGATCTGAAATCTGAAACTGTGCGTTCATCCATTGTGCTGAGTCCTGCCTGTGTAAACTATGATTGGAAAATCAATTCTTCAAGTAAAATAAGATAAACTGTTTTGCAGCTTGCATCTATCAAGATACCTGAGAATTGCATCCCACGTCTCTATATCTTTGCTTTACAATTGGCAATCAAATTGGTGGTTTTGTTATGAAATTTAATTGTTATTACTATTGATAATATTATATTTTTCCTCAGTGTGGTTGTTATAAATGTTGCTGTTATTGTTACTATCCATAGTGTGCTTTGGTTTCATTTGATGAATCTGAGAATTTCTTGACCGGAACTAAATACCGCACTGAGAGTTTTTCAATCTCTTAATCTTCCATTTCGGTGAATTCCAGGTATAAAAGACGATATGCAAGAGCAAGGCAAGTTGGTTAATGCGGAGTTGCTATAGGGGTTAATCAATAAATTTGGTTTAAATAAAAAACTGATTTGGTAATTCCCATTTGTTATTTCATACTATAGCAGACTTATTCTATTTTGTCCTATTATGTGTTATTTATTGAAAATTTGAGAAAAATTGATGTAATTCTGGCTATT
Organism: Carex sylvatica; assembly: GCA_964058845.1. Lineage (NCBI taxonomy): Eukaryota > Viridiplantae > Streptophyta > Magnoliopsida > Poales > Cyperaceae > Carex > Carex sylvatica. Next base: position 542,644 of record CAXKVR010000138.1, read on the forward strand.
AAACTTGTTATTACGGGGATGTGACAGGATGCAATTGAAATGGGGATGAAAAGCGATACGAAGATTTGGCGAAGAGATGGTGTCTCATTTGCATTGGCTTTGTGCATGATTGCTTTACATTTGTTTTGTTCGCTTGGGCAACTGTCTGAAGTAGATGAAGAGGTAAGAGTTAATCAAATTTGAATCTACAACAAATATTTTCTACTAATATTGCATTAATTGTATTTAGACCAGAATTATATCATCTCATCATACTGTGATTATCATTCATCATCTATTTTGATAGTTCTTGTGTTTTCAGTTTTTATTGTTTGGGCTTATAACTGTTGGTTGGCCCCAGAAAAAAGGTATGAAACAGTATTGTTGCATGTTTTGGTTACAGAAAGGATAACACCTTAAGAAGGGCCTATATGAACTGCATAATTCCAACCCTAGCAAGGCCTTAACTGTTTCCTGTGGTATTGGTAATTTTTAGTTTACTGTCCCTGTTTGGTGTCTAATCTGGTGTAAAGTACCTCTTGATCCCACATTCTCTGAATGTTTGTTCATACCCCGTCCTGCCTCTCTAAAAAAAGGGGGAACCTGATGGACTATGATCATTCGAACTTTGAATTGTTTATTACCAACTCATTGCTGTATGTTTTGTTTCATTTTGGCATTTTCACAAGATCTCAGAAAAAAAAATGTAAAAGAAATTTGTAGTTACAAACTGTACCAGTGTTTTACTTGTCAAATTTTGTCTCTGAAATATTAAAAGTTGTTAATATAACCAACAGAGTCATGACCCAAGTTTTTTCTTTATTTTGTTAATTTTACATTTTCTTAAAAAAAATTCAGTTTTATAGTCTCAAGTAACATTTTATAGGTGGAAAACCTGTGGCGAAATTGTGGCTTTAACCCAAGAGAAATAAGAGAGCAACTATCCAGTTCTGAAGTCACAGCTGAGGAACTTGACCTTGCTCTCCAGACCTGTCTCATTGACCGACACAACCCACTAATACACATCCCCATATCGCGCCACACAAAATATATCCCGGCCCCTTATTTGGACCAGTTTATTGCTCTGAGGCACCAATTAGGGGCTCAGAAAAAGGCACGGGCTTCAGCTCACGAAATTAGGCCGACAGCTGATCTTGACCCTGTATCTCGTACCACTGCCAGGTCACCCAGTCCAGATCTGGCACCAGTGCCTTCTCCCTCAAATGTACCTGCTATCTCACCTACAATTCCCATTCCAGCTCCATTAGCGGCTCAGCAAATAGCATGGGCTTCAGCCCATGAAATTAGGCCGACAGGTGATTTTGACACTGTACCTCATACCACTACGAGGTCACCCAGTCCAGGTCCGGCACCGTTGCCTTCTCCCTCAGATGCACCTGCTATCTCGCCTTCAATTCCCATTCCAGCTCCAGCTCCAGATCCAATACTAGCTTCTCCACCAGCTCCTCCACCAACTAGGCTCTTACCATTACCTACAAAAACTCTCTCTCCTCCCCCGAAAGCTGCTCATCATGCTCCGGTTGATAAAAAACCACAAGAAGAGCACGACAATAATTTTTTGCTGATCAAGGCTGTCGTGTTCTCAGTTCTGGGGACATCATTAGTGGCGTTTATCCTCTTTTGCTGCTATAGATGTAAGAAAAAGTGGGATTTCCATGCATACAGCCAAAAGGATGACCGACCACTTCTGAGCTTGAATTTGAGCGATGTTTCAGGTAATTAAAAATAAATAAAAACAATACTTGTGCTTGACCAAGACCTAACTAATAAAACTTTAAACCCGTAAAAAATGATTGATTTGTGAAATGGTGCCAGTACTCTTTTGGTGCCTAGTGGTTTGTAAAGCTACCCCTGCTTGGCATGGTCTTTAAAGGGCAGGTATTACGATCGAAATTTAATGATATAGAAATATCAAGATATATGAAGGGTTGCTTTGCTAAGTAGAATGTATTTTATGACTCCGTATAAATCTGAGATGAATGTTCTTTTGGTAATGATGATGAATTGTTTATTAAATTAGGGTCGTCTCGTAGTTCATGCTCAAGTCCCATTGATGTCAATAAGCTTGGTGCTCTCAAGTCAGATTCTGGCCACCATCAAAATGGATTTCATCATAACGGGTCGCAGCATGGTCATGTGTCCTCCTTGAAACTAAGCAATGCCACTGCTAACACTGTGCTATTAGAAACCGTAGAGACCAAAATGACTGAACTGACCCCTAGCAAAGGCCTCCCATCTACTCCATCAGCTGCACCTCCACCACCGCCGCCACCCTTGCCACAGAAAACCATGCCCGGCCCTCCACCTCCTCCTCCTCCTCCTCATGGCCCACGGCCTCCAGTTGGAAGTAGGCCGGGTCCACCAACTCCACCAGCCAGCGGTGGGTCAGGCCCGTCACCCCCACCGCCTCCAGGTGGAAACAAGCCAGGTGCGCCACCCCAACCGCCAGGGCCCCCGGTCCCATCAAAATCTCGGCCCCCGCCACTAAAGACTGCACCAGGCACGGCATCTACTGCAGGGGGGCAGAAGCCAAAGCTGAAGCCATTCTTCTGGGATAAGGTCTCAGCAAATACCGAGCAAGCCGAGGTTTGGAACCAAATCAAATCCGGCTCTTTCCAGTAAGCTTCTACCATATTCTTTTTGTTGTTTCTTTTATTTTAAGATGCTTTTTGTTACTGTTGCTTTCTTTATTACTAGTATTTCATTTTGCTCCAGGATGTTGAGTTGTTCCATTTAGGTAGTTGTTACCAATATATTAGATGTTTTTCACTTGTATGGAAATACCCTAGTTCAACCTGCTCAAATAGTCAGCATAATTTCCAAAATGAAATCTCTGGTGTTGCATCTATTGCACGCCAAGAAAGTTATCAGCTAACCTCTTGGTTAAGTCGGTAATCTTGCCTGAATTTATGAGCATATTATTGTCCCTACTCTGGTAAACTTTCCTAATATCAATTTTAGCAGCGTTTTTTATCTTTAAAATGTGCAGTGTTTTTTTCAGGCCTGATTGGCATTTTTAAAAATAAAGGGCAAAGTGGCTGATTTCCACCTTCGTGTCTTCACAAATCAAATTGTCTGATGTATTGTATTCATGTTACCTTGCTATTATAATATGGCTGTTGCATTTATAGAAAGTTAAAAACTGAGTTCAAACAGGCAAACAACGTCTTGCATTTTTTTTCTGTGGAACACCCATAGCACGCCATTATTGCTAATTCACCAAATATGCTTCTTTAGTAATTTCTCCGAAAGTGTATTAGCTTCTCATTTTATACATTTTAGTTTGCCTCTTATATATTATGTCTATCAACTTGTATAGCGATTATCTTATCACCTTTTTACCATCTTGAAAGTTGAAAGGACAAGATGGACATTTTCGTACCGTATAACACTGAATCTAACCAGAAAAAAATGTGAAAAATGAAAACAGATTTAGTGAGGAAATGATAGAGAACCTCTTTGGGTACCAAGCGAATGATAAGAGCAAGACTACTGGCACGAAAGGAGTCGGCCAGTCAGATCTCCAGTCCCCATGTGTCAGGCTACTAGAAGGCAAGAAGTCCCAGAATCTCGCCATCTCTCTCAAGGCCTTAAATGTCAAGATTGAGGATGTGATTGCTGCTGTAAATGAAGGTGACTCTTTTGTTTCCATACTAGTTGCTATGAATGCAAAATAACCATATCAGAGGGTTTGTAAGGCTTCTATATTGTGGTGATATATGCCATGTGTATACCTGCAGAATTAAATATAACAACCTATAAACAATGAATTTGTGATAATACCACCTTTAAAATTTGAAAATTTTCCTCGGTACTATTATCTTCCCTACTTTGCTTCCTAACATGCCAAGTTCCCTCTTTCCTGAGGGAAAGGGTTAATGGATAGCTTTCTTTTTTGCTACTTACACGAACTCAAAATATTTCTTTTTGTTCTATTTATTTGTTTTGTTATTTTACAAAAATCTCAAAGACCTGCTCCATCTCTATGCTGATCCTTTAGATTTGTGCAGTTTGTTTTGTTTGGGAACCCACCCACCTTTGTAAAAGTTCTAAGGTCCTGCTTGCTTAATTGCAAAACAATATAGACTAAAACATTGGTGTAAATTGATTTCTCTCAAAATATAGGAAATGAACTTCCTGCTGAGTTGATAGAGATATTGCTCAAGATGTGGCCAACTACTCAAGAGGAGAATAAGTTGCTGTTGTATAGTGGGGACCTTGCTCTTTTGGGCCCTGCTGAGCAGTTTTTAACTGAGTTGATAAAGTTTGATCATGTTTATGACAGACTTGACTGTTTGTATTTCATGTCTTCCTTGCAAGAGGAGCTAACCACATGCAAAGAAGCTTTCTCCACTTTAGAGGTACCTACTATTACAGCTGCACCCATTGCATTGTGTTCTGAAACAACTGGTGCTGGAAAGGAAAAAAGAAAGATGGTGCATTTAATCGCATTGAAATTTAATCACTCAACCCCAAGATAAAGGGCTTTTTCTGTTAAATAAATAAATACAAAAAGTCAAATAGTTGAAGGCCTTTTTCTACGAAGAGAACAAGGGGCTTTTAATGATATGTTATATCTATTTTGTATAAAACTTTTAAACCTGTTTGTGTTTCATTTTATTTCTGTCTTCTCTATTTGCAATAATTATATTTATATATTTGCCAAATAAGGTTTCTCAATTTTCAGATAGTTTAATATCATCTCTTCATGTGCAGTACAGGTAGCTTGCAAGGAGCTTAAGGACAGCCGGCTCTTCAAAAAGATTCTAGAAGCAGTTATAAAGATCGGGAATTTTATTAATAAAGACACCAATCGTGGTGGGGCCGTGGCAATCAAGCTTGACAACTTGCTTAAACTACGTGACTTAAAGGCCAAAGATGGAAAAACTACTCTTCTCCATGTTGTTTTACAAGAAATTATCCGTTCAGAGGGAAAACGCTTGGCGTCCCAAAACACTAACCCTAGCAGTGAATACGATGAAGATTACTACGAAGCCCTTGGCCTACAAGTCATCTCTGGCATCGGTAACGAGCTCGAAAACGTGAAAAAATCAGCTGGGCTAGACATGGACATCATAACCAGCACTGTGGAGCACCTAGGTAAAAAATTAGAGGTTATTAAAAGAGTTCTGGAAACCAAGATAAAAAAGATACAAGGAGAGTGCGGATTTCGGAATGTGTTGGAGTATTTTGTGAACCAGGCCGAAGGGGAGGTAAAATTCCTGTCACAAGAGAAGAAACGGGTTTGGGATTTGGTTGAAGACACAGCCAAATCTTTTTATCCCAGCACAAAAAAGGATGAGGGTTTGAGATTGTTTGTAGTGGTGCGGGATTTTCTGTGGATGTGGGATAGGGCATGCAAAGATGTGAAAGAGGCGGCGGCGGCTGCCGCGAGGCCAACTAGATCGAGACGGGCAGGTTCGTTAGGAGAAGGTTCCGGGTCGGGTTCAGGGTCAATGGTACGTGACCCAAGGCAGCATCTGGTTCCAGCAATAAAAAATCAACGGGTAGACGACTCCAGTTCTGATGAAGAGAGTTAGAACAGTTCATTAGAAGGTACATGAATACTAACCCCCCTCATCCCCTCCACCTCTGCTCCGCTCTTTTCCTCCCGTTCCTGCTTTTCTTTTTAATAAGAAATGTTACTGGTGTTGAACAAGTGGTAAATATATACCGGGCCATTGATTGTGGTGACTGTCATAAAATAGGTTGTTCTAGTCACAGAAAGATCTGACTGCAGAGGAAGAAGTTTGTTCTGTATGCAGTATTTGGCATCATATAAGGGGCCAACTTCTTGTTTCCTTTTTGGGGTCTCATAAATATCATATGTTTGAACAGCAGGGACTTGAGATAAATAGAAATGAGTGTTTATGCATATCTGGCTGTCTAGATATCCTTTATTTATCCTAGTGGCCAGTGAGATATAGTAAGAAGCTTTTCAGATACAGTTGTAGAATATGGATATGGGTACAGTTTAGCGTTTTGCCATATATCTGATGTGGAAACGAAGGGTCCAAATTCACTTACTGCAAGTTAAATTTAAATGTAATCTAACCTAATTTTTTTGGGTACTCAGCAATTTTCTGTTAGTGATGTTATATGCGCAGCACCTTTGTTGGGTGTTAATATCAAACGAGCTGACTATTTATATTGATAGAGTTCCTTTCCTAATTTATTTTCAGAAGTTTCTTTTAATTAGTCGTTTAATTTCTGTCCATTTCTGAGTTATTAGTTATATTATTCTAGATGCGTAGCTATGCCACACTCAATTCCTTTAGATTTCATTTCTTTGATGTCAGGTTCAAGCAGCTGGCAGTGTTTCTTTGTTATCTTCTTTGTTGGGCTAATTTTATTGCCTGAGGTCTGTACGAGCAACGGAGGTGACCGTGTTGGAATAAAGGTGAGAGTTGCTGCTACAACGATACAGTGTGCTCAATTCAATTCAAGGGAAGAGATGTAAAAATTAGATCAGCTATTTGTTGACCCATAAAAAATAAAAATAAATAAATAAAACAGAGAGAGAAAAATAAAAAGAGGAGGTGTCCAGCAGCTACGAAATGGAGAAGTTTGTTATCTCTTGAGCTGGAAAAGAACCAGATCAAGAAAGGAGAAATTGGGCCGGAGAAAAAATAAGAAGCTGAGCTATAATCTGGGCCGAGGAGAAGAAATAGAAAAAGGGGAAAAATTGAATTGGGCTGAAAGAAAGAAGTGGGACCGGCAGCCTCCGGCTCTGGCCGCGCTGGAGAAGAGCATAGAAAAGAGGCGGAACCCTTCCTCTCTTGATTAATCCCGACATGTGGCCCCTCTTTTGTTATATTTCTTGAGCACACTTGGTTCACAAGACCTCTGTATAGGCTGGTTGTGTGGTTCACATAAGCGTAGTCCAACGATCTATAGGGGGTTATCTTCATCATCTAAATCTTGCAAACTGCCGAACCCAAGAAATACGCAAAAGAAACTGGAGAAAGCATTGCTGGAAACTTTAGCTCAAATGAAATCAAGCACTATTATTTTGTTACTTAGGTTCTGGTAATAAAGAATATGTAGTGAGGAACTAATTTTAATTGAATTATTTTCTCTCAGTGCGCATAAATCTACTAATCAGTGTACATACTTTACTGATCAAAAGAAGTCCTCGTAGGATTTTCCTTTACCTGAGGCAACTTGATGAATATTGGAAATTAGTTTGTCTAACATTAACAATTAATGGGACTGATGGAATTGAACAGACCGGACAAGACAAGCAGTTTGTGGAGTTGATCTTAAGAAACAATTATACGACTTACTGGAGTATATATAATTTGATGTAAGTTGGATAATTTATCATAATATTCCCGGAAACGAATCAACTTAAGTAGAGAGAGTAGGAATGGAAGAAAAAATGGAAAGCCGGAAGTTTCGAACTTCCATCAGAACCCGTATGACAAACACATCTAAACACGGAGACATTCTTAGAATAAATATGATTTCAGATTTTCAGCCCTCCTTAAGACCGAATATTTAGTTATTTACTAATATAAGCCAACTATTGTTTGATGTAAGATATAACCAGTTCAATAGCAGTCGGTTTCTGTATTGAATTATAAATTGGTTGCGCACTGGCGCACCAAGATAATTAAAAGAGAAATCAATTTCATGGCGTCCCTTTGATCCGAGGTCAAATACTTTATCTAGGCCGTTCAAACTCTATCTGATCTAGAGTTCTAGACAGTTCGATTAAGATCGGGTGGCTTGTCGGTAGAACTGCCTACTGTTATGCGTAAGATAAACAACTGGAGAGTAGGAATGTTTCTACATCAACACCCATTGAAATTTTTCGTATCGATCTACGTATCCTCTCCGGTCTCACAGCTCCCAATATGGACATGTCCGGTAGTTGATAGTTCTGATTTGAAAAATTGTTGGTCCAGTAATCATCAGACTTGAGAGGTGGCACGGCTCCATCACCAAAGCTCTTGTTCAAAATGACACGGCTTTTAATTGGTATTTGGTAACCACAAAATCTAGAAGGAGAGAAATAATCAGGAGAAAAAAAAATTCTTATATTATATTGTGTATTTCAATTATAATTATATAGAATCTATTTATAAACTTGACTCTAATACTTTTCTAAATATTTTCAACTAAAAATCTCATTGTTGTAAACAGCATTGTCTACCGCTCTTATATTTTTAATTATCTTTCACAATATACACAGCATTGTTGTAAATAATAATATGCGTTTGTTGGACGGGTTACGGATGAAGTACCGCCAAGTGATTAATCGGTATGTGGCTGATTAATTAGAATTTTGAGGACAATTTTACATTTTAATTAGAGTTATATATATATACTCGTAATTTATTAAAATAATTATTTTAAACTATCGAACTTATTAAATAAACTTATTTAACTTAGTTTTATTGTTCATTGATAAAGGTTTGCAAAATTGTCACTTGAAAAAAGATCAAAATAAGAATAAACGAACTAAATCGAACAAATCGGATTAGAATAAAACGAATCATGGTCAAATAAATGATCGACTAAATGGAATAAATGGTAATTTATATGAAAAGAAGGATGATTAATCAGACAAATCAGCTGACTTGACGTCCTCGGACGCAAACATCCTTTCGCATTCTTTATTCGAGACAGTTTAGTCATTGTCTCCGACTAAATTAATCAGATGACTTGATCTATTTTTACCAGTGTTGTAAATAACGATATGCAGTTATCAGACGAACATGGTATCGTCAAGTAATTAATCGAGAATAATAAAAAATAATCGGCTATAATAAAAAATAATTGAAAAAATCCATAATAATTTAGTTACCAACAACACTAATTAACTAATTAATTGATCTAAACGGACGTTTTTTACGGCACTGATTTTTACAACACTGATGCACGAACATCTCTTGTCTAATATATTTTTAACTGTAACACTACTAGAATACTGATTGTCGAAACCGGTGATACAGAATTTGTCTAAATCAGCACAACCATTGTGCCACCTGGTACTCACTCTATTACATTTCCGACAACAGCTCTTATCATATCATTAGTTCTAGTTCATAACATTATGAAATCGTCGACTTATAAATAATACACGGTTTTTCACGCTGTCACACAAAACCTTTCACAGACAATCTGTTGCTATTTGTCCGAATGACCAAATCAGACGGACCAATTATGCCTGGACTCGTTCTCTCTTTCCAGTTTCGAAATAGACTTTCTTTCCAGTTTCCTCCACAACTCTACTTGTAAGTTGTAATCATTTCCATAATTGATATTCCAAGAAATTCAAAATACGCGGTAATTAATATTGAAAACCTATTCAATGCTTGCGACGAATTAATTGGAGAATTTGTTTCAATTTCTCCCCCTCCCTTTGCTACTTCCCTACATTTCAAAAGTTCGATTTTTAAACGCGCTTCTCCTCTTCTCTTCCCGTACTCTCTGTCTTTCAAATTTTGACCTTGGATCTGAGCAGAGAGGAAGGAAGAGATGAGTAATATAAACTGGGAACTGAAGAACTGTTGCGACCGCGATCAGAAGGTTTTTATTGCTACAATCGGGATTTTTACTGTCGTTATCTTGGCTGTGAGTATCCCTTTCGAATCTCTTATTAGTTATTCAGTGTTTTTTTTCTGATGTCTCTGAGATAGATCTATCTGACTATCTATGCTGTTTCTAAAAAAAATTGGGCTTTCCCTGAATATGATGCATTTAGTGAGATTTTTTTTTTTTTTTTTGGCAACAAGTATTTATCACAGTCATTGTCAGTTCCTTAGAAAACAAATCAGTCATTACCTTTTACAATCACAAAACTATAGTGAGAAATTCTTACATATATTTATGATAATATTTTCTTCTCTTAAATGTAGCTATGGAGGACTGTTTTGCTAACCCCTTTCAAGCTTATAACAGTGTTTCTTCATGAGACAAGCCATGCTCTTGCTTGTAAACTGACCTGCGGCGATGTAAGTATAGTTTTATTTTGGTAAATAATACCCGTAGGCTGTGAATTAAGTATTGTTGATAAGTTATTTATGCAAAACACCTCATATATCACTCAATTATCTCTTTGCTCCTATCCTACTAATTGTGATTGTTTAGTCCAGCTATCCTAAGAGCATAAAAATAATATGATGACCTTCTTCATCAGATAAATCCTTTTAGCTTGAATTGGTAATCACTCCTCTTGTATCTTAATTACTAACCAGATGATTTTTACCCTTTATCCTCGATAGAATAACCCACTTATCCATTGTATAGGGTGGTACCGAGATATACTGAACCAATCTACCCCTTGATCATTTGATACTTCTTTTTATCTGAATATTTAAATTAGATCTTTATATGATGCCTTACCTATTCATACATAGCCCAAAAATGGACCTCAAAATTGGTACTGTTTTTTCCTAAACCATTCAAGAATTAACGAAAATAGGTAATATAGTTTTGACTGTTAGATCTCCCTTCTTGCCTTCTAGGAATGTTTATTATTTGCTTTTGCATTTGGGTAATTACTGGAAAATGTACTATATAGGTTGAGGGAATGGAAGTGCATGCAAATGAGGGAGGTGTTACCAAAACCCGTGGTGGCATCTACTGGATTATTCTCCCAGCTGGCTGTATTAGATTTCTCCTTTCCTAATATTAATTATCTTTTTTTCTGTTGGGTAAAAAAAACAGCCAGAATATTGTTTTTTTCAATAATTAAACCACCAAGTCATTACATTCAAGAGTGGCAACTCTGCATCTCAAACCCTAACAACAACAACCAAGCCTTTAGTCCCAAACAAGTTGGGGTAAGCTAGAAATGAAACCCAATTGGAGCCACTAGGGCTTCATTTCCATCAAAGAGGCTGTGGTTTTTTTACGTTGGGTCGCCATGCCTTATCACAACCCTCCTCCTTTTTCCTGGCTTGGGACAGGCTGCATAGAAATTACAACTCAACCCTCTCAAGCCCTGTAAATTGCAGCATGCATTCATTAATTACCCAGTTTTTCGCATTATATTGATTATCTTATTACATATATCTTATGTTGCCTTAGAATAATGAAAACGTCAAACATAGACCTCATTAGCTCTTTGCTTTTTTGCCTTTCTGATATATATTATCTTCACATACATTTAAATGGGTCGATCTGAACTTGACTATTATGATACGGTTTGCCAACGCCAATAGCAGTAGTGTAAGTTCAATACCTCTTCAAATACAGTTGTTTCTGCTTTGTTCTTCTTATTTTCATTGTAATTATTTACAACCTTTTGTATCAATCACTGTTCATGATTTTTGTGAAATACCTGTCTCCTTATTTTACCATTTTTTCTGATGTTGTCGCATCTTTTTTTTCCCCTTGAATTTATGTACTGCAGATCTTGGTTCGTCTTTTTGGGGAATGATATTCATTCTCGCATCAACAAATATTCTCACCACACGAATTGCAGCTGGTTTATTTATTCTTGCCTTGTTTATCGTCCTTTTTATTGCTCAAAATGTAAGCTCCATTTTTTTCTTTTTTTTTAAAGAATTTAACATGAAATTTAATTGAGTGATTTCAAATTACTTAAGCGGCCTTCATTCTTTTGAAATATTGCAGTGGACCCTGCGAAGTCTTTGCTTAGGTATGTACAAGTTCGCAATTAGATGCCTAATTTTGTTAAAAAATTAACCCTGGTGTTTAAGAAGTTGCTTACTAGATGTGTACTTGGTGCAGGATTTATCGTATTTCTTGCTGTGATTTGGGTTTGTCAGGAGCTGACGAAGTTCAAAATCCTCCGTTATGTTATACTCTTCATAGGTGCCAATTATATGCTCTCTAATGCACTTTTGTATTATGTAATCTTCCCTGAGAGAAGCCAATTTTGTTGTTACCAAGATGTGGTTCTTATGCCACAGGCCCATGACTCCCAACCAGAAGAAAAATTCAAGGACCTGATTCTACATCATCATTTTGTTAGTAAAACTGCCAAAAGAACATTTGCCACAAAATAAATACTAGTGGAACTTAAGTATATTCTTTTAAGTCTTTTTCTGTTAGAAAAGACAGATTCTATAAGCTAATTTTCAGTAATTTCTGTCAACCTACAGGTGTGATGAATAGCTTATTTTCTGTTTATGGTGAGAACTTTGTCTGATATGTTTCTTTTCTATTATTGAATCTTAACACAATAAAGGAACTATCTCATTATTTTTTATTAGACCTATCTAATTATTTTGTATTCTTTTAGATATATATGATGATTTAATATCAAGGAGAGTCAATTCAAGTGATGCTGAAAAATTTGCCGAGATTTGCCCCTGCCCCTGTGGTGGTGTTGGATGGGGTGTGATATGGTTAGGACCAAGATACATATAATTACTATAACAATATATGAAAGAAAAATAAATACTAACCCAATTTTTAACTTTTTTTTGGTACAAGACCTCACGGTATATTCTTTTATTGATTTCGTGTTATTGTTGTTTTCAGAAATTAAACTAAAGATGGACATAGACATGCATCTTGTTCATTCTTGTTTTAATATAGGATCATTTCATTCAAGGTTGACTGACATACAGTAACAATTGAGCCCCAACTAAAATCTGATAAATTATTATATTTACAACCGTGTATTGGTGATAATGTTTGTGGCATGCTTTGTTCTAATTGTAAACTTATATGCAGGGGTTTCATATCATTTTTCTTCCTATGTGCATCCATTTACCTCGGGCTAGTTATTTTGTCTTAAGGTCTCTCTCTCTCTCTCTCTCTCTCTCTCTCACACACACACACACACAAATTTGGTTATGTTTTCTAAATTATTTCAGTGTTTGCTATTTTCAGGTATGAGATTGCTATAATTCTGATTGAATAGGCAGGTTATTATTTTCAATATGATTCTCTTAAATTGTTTCGGTCGATTGGAGCTTATATTCTTTCCATAGTGTATCAATATATTGGGGAAAATATTTATAAATTTGTTCATTTTCTGGTTTTTGCGTTGACAGGGAGATCAGATAGTTCATAGTTGTACTGATATATTCCAGATTTATGATTGTTTCTTGAATGGACCTATCTGGGCCTCTTCATCTCTATTTTATTTTATTATTATTTATTTTTAGCAAGGCAGTGTGCCTCAAGGTAGGGGTGTAAACGGATTGGATAATATTCGATTTTGTCCGAATTCAAATTCAAAAAAGTACTTAAATTATTCAATCCGTATCCGTATCCGAGACTATCCATATTTGTATTCAAAAAATATTGATACGGATACGGATACGGATACGGATACGGTAAGACTTTTTACTATCCATATCTGATCGTTTATACTTTGAACTATAATAAATGTGATATATATTCTTAAATTTATTTATTAAATTACATATAGATATATATTTTGATAAACAATATAACACTATGACATAATTAGTCACTAATATTTTAATAATATAATAGATGTTTTATAACTAACAAGTTAATTATGAAAAATATCTGTATCTGTATGATATCTAATCCGTATCCATAACATTTAATATCCGATCCGTATTTGGGATTATCTGTATTCGTATTTGAAAAATTATAACAGATACGATAAAACCACTATTCAATCTGTATCCGATCGTTTACACCCCTACCTCAAGGTCAATTTAACCTCAATTCAAGGTCAGCAATGGAAAGAAAGTGCAAACAAGTCCGAAAAGATAATTGAGTTCGTGTAGTCGGCAAAATAACCCAAATAAGAATTGATTTCATGCCAACTATTTTTTATTTTTTGCTTCAGTAGGTAGTTACATATATGTAATGAGGAGAGATCAAATAATTCATCTCCGTCTTACCTCTATTTTAATTTTTTTACTAAAACTCTATTTTTTTTTAAAGCTCCCACAAGTGCCCGATTCGTTGATTGAAACATTAATTACAATTTGGAAAACAAAAACAACGCAGACTAGTACTCTAGAAACTCGGAGGTAATTAATGAGCTAGAGGTATGCTCATGCTCGATTCATTAAGTTAACGAGCTAGTTAATAATGAATGAGTTAATAAATTTTTAGCGAATGAATTATGAGTTATAGAATTTAACAAATTGTCATAATTCATTGAACCTTCATTAAGCAAATTAACAAAAAAAAAGTCTATACACAAATTTAATAAAATCAAACAGCACATAATTTAAGTATTTAACAAAATTAATCATTACATAATTTAACAAAAAATAGTAATGATAGAGCGCTTTAGGTTTTGATTTGTCGGCTGCCGCGCATTTTCATTGACCTAAAACTTTCAGCGACAAAACTTGATTTATTTGGATTTTATTCATGAGATTGGATGTAGCAGAAACTTGATTTATTTGGGTTTGATACAGTTTGAGATTGGATATGGTATGATTCATGTAACTCAGTTCTTAATGAGCGAGTTGGGTTATACTTATGCTTGGCTTATTAAGTTAACGAGCGAGTTTAAGTGAGTTATTAATAAATTTTTAGCGAGTAAATTATGAGCGAGTCACGAATTATGAACAATTTACTCATCCTACTCCTATAACTCCTAATTGGTCTCAGCAACACGCACTGCTTCATCAAACACCCAAAAGTTCTTCTCACTTCTTATGCTACCGGGGACCAGTGAAGCTGGTACAGTCAACAAAAGATACCAAACGGTGTTTCTGTGCATTTTCCGACCACCCCCTTTTGACATCAATGACCTGTGCCATACACTCAAAAATCCTAGCATACTTTTGTGTCTCGCTCATAAAAGGGACCTCACTGCAAGCCCTGGCAGGCTGGTACCAGTCGCATTCTGAGTCAAATTAAAAAAAAAAAAAAAAAAAAACTGTCGCATTCTGAGCAAAATCTGACAGCGTTGTTTTTTACAACCACCCACATTTGAGTGAAACAACCACCAACGTATTAAAGTGTGAGATACTTAAAATGATATCTATCACTTCTCCTTAACAGGGGCAATGGGTTCTAGCAGATCAGTTGCATTTTCTGGGCCATTAGTGATACGAAAAGCAACTAAGATTGTGGCTTTGTGCAAAATTGTTATAGAATCCACAGAAATAGTGGCAAAAATTTCCAATTATTCTATGCATGTAGCGAAATTCAAAACGAAAAGGATTAGATAACACCTTCTATTTTATCATTTCAGTTTCAAATTTATGTTTTTTTTTTAGTTAGTAGGAACTTTTTTTTTACTATTTTGGTAACTTGCCGACAATTAGGCAAACTTATAATTTGCCTCTTGTAGCTATAATATGTAACTAGTAGCGTGACCGTATTATAAGAAGAAAAAAATCATACAAAATACAAAATGACATATTTTTAAAGAAAATAAACTAAATAATATTTAATATTTTTTAAATAATATCTTACATGTAAATAACATTTCTCAAATAATATATATACTTTTCAATCTTTTGCTAAGAAATTTTTTGGAATTTGAACCATTTAAGACAGGTGTTAAACGTTGGTCACATTTGCGTGCAATTGTTACACTTGTAATCTTGTATCAATGGCATCAATCGCAGCAGAATGAAAGTCCTGCAATATTTTTTTCTTTCGAAATTTTTATAAATACTAAAATATAAAATAAAATTATCAAATCTACTCAATTTTTGAAAAAATCTCAGAAAATACCCAATACAGTTACTCAACAACCGAATTTTCAATTTCTTTCCTCTCACTGGTTAAGCGGAAATGAAAAAATATCCGCTTACTGGATAAGCAGAAATATTGGGAATTTCCGATTACTGGGCAACCAAAAAGAGGTTTGATTACTCAACTAGCGAAAAGTTGGTTTGTTTATACGAAATTTTCATTTTCATTTTCGTCGATTCGGGTAGGGCAGAGGGAGAAAGGGAGAAAGGGAGAAAGCGACGAGGGGGATAAAGTCTGAATAATAAACTAATTTTAAAAAATAATAAGTAACTTAATTTCAGAAATTAAATAATTTATAAATTAATTATAAAAAAAATTACCTTTTTCTTTTCTTTTCTCTCTTCCTTTCTCTTTTGATATTCTTTGTTTTTATCTAATTTTCTATTTAGTAGCATATATAATTTAATTATAAAATATATCAAATAAATATATACATAAAATAGTCATGTATCTAATATCACTAAATATGAAAAATATTGCATAAATATATACATAAAATATTAAAAACTATGTAAAATATATACATAAAATATACCCATTATTTTCAAAACATAAATATATACATAAAATTATATAAATCAATATTATCATATATTATTAATAATAAACTATGTAAAATATTAAGAAAATAATTTTATCATAAAAATATAAAATATAAAATAAATCAAAATCATAATAACAAAAATACCTTTTTTTTCTCTTTCTTTCTCTCTTCCTTTCTCTGAGTGTTTCTCTCCGTCTGAGTGTGATACGAAATGTTGTGAATTTATAGACAGATTATAAAACCAGCTACCAAATAACCAAACCAAAACCGGTTATTAAATAACTAAAAAATTGTCCACTGTTCGGTTACTGAATAACCGGACCAAAACTGGTTATTGAATAACCAAAAATTCCCAATATTTTCGCTTACCCAGTAAGCGGATATTTTTTCCATTTTCGCTCACCAAGTGACTGCAAAGAAATTGAAAGTCCGGTTATTGAGTAACTGGATTGGATATTTTCCGAGATTCTTTCAAAAATTAGGTAAATTTGATAATTATGTTTTGTTTTTTAGTATTTATAAAAAGAGTAGAACTAGGGTGTTCTTCAGCTCACCAAAGTGTTTGGTGAGCTTAACTCTAAAACCTATTAAATCGGTTTCAAATAACGAATTCGAACCGTTGAAACCCGCTTACCTTACGAGTGATGCGTCTACATGTGAAAATTTTAAACATTCGAATTAATTTAGTATAAAGTCAAGCGGTCAAAAAACGTTCAAAAAAATGAATGCACTAAAATTAATTTATTAACCTTCTAATTTTGACCAATTGATTTTATACGAAATTAATTCGAATGTTTAAAATTTTCACATGTAGATGCATTACTCGTAAGGTAGACAGATTCCAACGGTTCGAATTCATCATTTGAAACCGATTTAATGGATTTTAGAGTTAAGCTCACCAAACACTTTAGTGAGCTTAAGAACAACCTAGTTCTACTCTTCTGAAATTTTGATTCTTTCCTGGTTGTATCGGTCCTCAGTGGCAGAGTTAATTTTATATAAAAAAAAAATGCTTTTAAAATTATGTGCTTTTTTTTTTTGAGAAAGTAAAATATGTATTTATTTTTATTTTTTTTCTCTGTCCTTCTAATTTGGACTCATCTGCTTTGGGATGGCACAGAATTGAAATTGGTGTTTATGTGCTTTGTTTGTAGTACAAGAAATGATTTTGCCATTGTCCTTTATGTTTCTTTGTACCAATATTTATAAATTATATATGGTCGGTAGTGGAACAGCAACGGAAAATTAGCCTTGGGGGCTGGGACCTTGACGCGTATTAATCAAAATTTTTATCTATTTGCGCAGCAATTTGCTTAAACGCCAAGCATTTAGCATGCTTTAAAAAGTGATTTTGATATTAGATGCACACTAAATCTTTTAATGTACAATTGAAAAACCAACTATATCTGTGTTATATAGTTGGTTCTCTGTCTTCTTTAAAGTCTGGCTTCATTTCCACAGTATAGAGTTATGATATCGGTAGGCAACTAGAAATTTTTGTGGGAAATAATTTCAATTTGTCACAACTAAAGTCATTTAAGCAATGAATTTTTTGAAAATACAGGTATTTGACAAATGTATGAAAATTTTGTTAGGATGTTGTATTCTTTTTCTTTTTTTATATAAATATAATACTCAAATTAAACTACATTTAGTGTATTGATACTCATCACTTATTATGATCAATATAATTGTATATATAGTTTCTCAAAAAAAAAAAAAAAAGGAGTGAACATAAATGAATGACTGTGAAGTTACAAAGAGTTATTTAATCTCCATCATGCACAAAGTAGTTTCAAAGTAAATTTGGTTTTGAAAATTATAGTTAATATATAAATGAATAAATTTCATGATTAAATATGATTTCAACCATTGTAATAAATAATTGGAGCATTATAAAGTTAATTTTTAAATACTGTTTGTCCTAAATTTCTAATTGTGAAACTAATGCCTATACATTTAAGCAGTGTTTTAAAATGCGATTGCATGGGCCGCATATGTCTATGCAGTCGGCAGCCGTGCTCAGAATGGTCATGCGGTTTTGAGCATGCGGCCGCATATGCAGTCCGAATATGCGGACTGAAAATGCTCATATGCGGTCCGAATTTAATTGTATTTTAATCAGAATTTATGTGAAAAAACTATTGTTGGTTATGTGAAAATAAATTCAAATATATGAATATGAATATATATATATATACACACATGAAATTTATTTTAAAATTCACATTAAAATCTGCATATCTGTCCGCATACTGCATATGCGGTATGCAGTGGCCTTCCGCATGCATGAACAAAACCGCATTTTAAAACACTGCAATTAAGTACTTAAAAATATGATTTTAAGTACTGTTTGTCCTATACGGTTAAAATATTAATGTTTTTAGAGTTATTTTAATGTATGGTAAGTGACTGTAATTAACGCCTTCTCTTAAATATCAAATAATTAATGTCTCCTCTTTTAAACAAGCAACAAATTAATGCCTCATAAATATGGAACTTTGGGAGAAGAAAAAAAAAGAGGAAAAGTTATGAGCTTCGGCTTTTGAGAAATAAAACGGAGCTTGGAATTAATTGTTTTTTTTTTCTTACAAAGCAACAAGGAAAAGATAGGAAAAGTTCTAAGCGGATTTTGAAAATGGTTTACTATAACTAGCTGCCAAACAATTCATAGGAAAAATTATTTAAAAAACCATTTTTACCAAGAAATCTCATGGACAAAGTTACTGCCCAACAAACTATTATGATATATTTGACAATATGAAAATTTTGTAGGAATGAGAATTTTTAATATGCGAATAGACCTTAACCTTATCTCCTTAAGTGTGTATCTAATATTATAGTATATATATCTTTAATATGGCCCGTTAATTTAACAGGATATTGCATTTCAATATATTATATTCTTAAGGAAATTATAAGTTATTACATCTTAATTCTGTTCAGATCCTTGCCATAAAAACATATCATAAAAAATAAAAAAAATTCAATTGTGATCTGATCGGCATTATGTGTTAAAATGCAGGAAAAAAAATACAATTTTTTTTAATAATTTCTTGGATACCATATGTTTCAGCAGAAATCTAATTTGGAAAATTTTAAAGTAACACCTCTTGCTTCATAACAAGAGTCGAACAATATTAAGCTCATAATGATTCTTTTATGCTCTTGTGCTATGAAAATGGCGACAAAAATTCGTGTAAACATGCATCAGGTGTTACTTAAAATCCACGACTTAACAGAAAAATAAATCTAAAAATTGAATATAAGATCAGGAAACTCTACTTTCTGAAAACATCAGATAAAATATTTGTTCATCTAATTATTAACAAAATGTCGATGAAAATTCAAATTTTCCCATCCTCCTCTTCCTCCCTTCCGTTTTTTTCCCACTGCATATTGGCTATAAAAAAAAATGGATTTTTAAGATTTTAATTAAATTGCCAGTTTGAAACATTGAATTTCTTTTATTCACTGTTAATAGCATATGGGGATATTTGGTAGAGGCTTAAAATTAAGGAGATTTAGATTAATTTTTCTTAGTTCGGTCAGTGTAAGTTGTTTTTATTGGTGGATGTTTAAAGTTCAGAAAACTTTTTAAAGTTAAACATGAGAGGAAAAATAATTGAAATTTTTTTTTTACAGACATAATCCACCGGTCAAATAAATTGTCTAATGTTAGGCTTGTGCTGTCTACTCTTAAACAAACATAATTATTCGATATTTAATAACCTAAGTGTGTCCTAAGCGAGGAAATTATGTTAAGCTGAAAGATAAATTGGAAAATATGTTATTCTTATCACGAAGGAACTTTAGCCATTGATTGAAATTTATACAATTAATAAATTTTAAACATACACTAACATTATTCTCTTTTAAAAAAATAATGTGATATTATAATATTTAAGATTGCATTGTGTGATATGCCAGTAACCGAATTATATATATAAATTAAGAAAACTCCCTATGATAAAACTATATTGGGTTCCACCGAAGAAAAAGGAAAAACCGGAAAGTTGCTTCTTTTCCAATAATGAAACCTCACACTTCGGCCATTTTTATTAATATCTAAAAAAAAAAAAAGATTTTTTTAAAACTGCTTTGATTTTTTTTTTTTAAATGCCCCGACCGCCAAGTTCACGGGCGGCCCACCCCTTCTAGCAGACTGCCCAGGCCAGAGGCGTTCCACTAGGGACCAGACCGCCTGGGATCCGGGCGGTCCTCTATTTTTTTTTTTTTTTAGAGAGATCTTAATATTTTGATTTAAATAATTTTGTGAAAAAAAAGTTTTCTTATTTAGAGTGTATGCCAAAAAATAAGACATTTGATATATTTATGAAGTGAGTCGTAACTCTCTATAAATTTGATTTGATTTGTTAGTTGGATATCACAAGTCTAACTATAACACTAAAGACTTGGCCTTGATTCTTGTCAACATATACCATTTTTTTAGATAATAATTGGATTATTTGATTATTGTTGCAAGTCTATCGTCGAACGAAAACTTAAACTGAATTTTTGAGGCACTAAACGACGTTTTTTTTTTTTAATTCTGATTCTTCAGATGCCCGGGGGTTTTTCCCAAGCGATATTTGGATCCGTATCGTCCCCCCTTTCCGAAAGTGGCCATACGCGTAAATTTGACTTTTCTAGCCAAATTTATGGCTGTTTAAAGTTTTTTTAAAAGCTGAACTTTGAAAATTCATAACTAATTGTAGAAAAATTCAAATAAATTAAAATTTGTATCAATTATGTGTATTTTTGAATGCTCAACATGCTGGTATAATCATTATTGTAGTTTGGTCGCTGTATAAGTCCAGACTTACTGATTTACCAGAAGATGTCAAATTTGATGTTTTTAGTGCATTGGACTATACCAGTGGCCTTTGCTTAGTGCTAGGCTGCTGAGTTTGGATTTGGTACCATACCAGATGTCAGTGTAGGGTGTATTGTGCATGGACAGAGATCTAATTTGAGATTTTAATATATTTTAATAGCTCTAAACTACTGTTTTAGTACCAGAAATAAAAAGAAGAAGATCAACAAGCTTTCAGAGGCCAAGTCCTTAATTAGTGTTATCTTTAAACTTGTGATATTCAACTGACAAACCAAATCAAAGTTATAAAGAGTTACGACATCACTTCATAAATATATTAAATGTCTTATTTTTTGGCAGACACTCTAAACAACAAAGCTTTTTTTTCACAAAATTATTTAAATCAAAATATTAAGATTTCTAAAAAAAAAAAAAAAAAAAAAAGGAGGACCGCCCGGACCCCAGGCGGTCTGGTCCCTAATGGACCGCTCCTGACCCGGACGGTCTGCTAAGAGGGGTGGGCCGTTCGTGAATCTGACGGTCGGAATATGTTTTTTTTTTAAAACCAAACATGAGGGCAGTTTTTAAAAATATCTTTTTTTTAGGGTATTAATAAAAATAGCCGTTCACACTTGAAGATATTTGGGTCCACAAAAGTTTTCTTTTTTATTATTATTATGCAAATACCCTCATCAAATTAATGGATGCTCCTTTAAAGGAAAAAAGAAAATTGCCTCAAAATGCAGTTGAAATAATCATAACAAACCCTTCTAGCATCTTTGTTACAAAAAAAAATGGTGTCAATTATAATTGCAGGTCTCTTAACAAAAAGTCTGCAGCACAAACTTTTGATCTAATATTTCATCTAGAAAGGTGTACCGAATTTTTTATAAATATTCAAAAAAATAACTAAAGGTGGACAGAATTTTAAAATCTATCCAAATCGGAAAAAAAAAATTCTGATAATTCATTCTAAAACCGAAAAAAAAAATCCGGTTTTACAATTCCAAAACTAGCGGCTAAATAAAAAAACCAAATTTTTTTTTACTGTTTCAATATTTTTTTTTCAGATTTTTTTATTTAAATAGAAATATTTATAATTTATTTATTTTTTGTATTGAAATATTATAAATATTTAAATTTTTTTTTGAAAATAGATGAAATACTATATAATTTGATTTATTAGAAAGACTGTTACAAATAACTCGGATCAACATTTTTCATGCTGGATTTTTTGCAGCTATAAGAAAAATTAATATATTTCTTTATGTGTTATTAGAAAAAAATAAAAATGTTTAGATTCTAAGTTGTTAATCCTGATTTAGAAGTCACTTCTAAGTAATACAGAAAATATTGTGACCCTTCTAATACATTTAATTTATAAAAATTTGTATCTATTTTGATAATTCTTTTTAATAACAATAATTAAATAACTTAAAAAAATTGTTTTTTTTTCAAAAATAGATACCACTTTTTAGAAATTAAATGTACAATATTTTCTGTATTTACTTAGAAGTGACTTTTGAACCGAGATCAATAACTGAGAATCCAAACATTTTTATTTTTTTCAATAACACATAAAGAAATATGTTAATTTTTCTTACGGCCGCAAAAAATCCGGCATGAAAAATGTTGATCCGGGTTATTCGTAGCAGTCTTTCTAATAAATCAAATTATATAGTATTCCATCCATTTTCAAAGAAATATATTAAATATATCTAATATTTTAATAAAATAAATAAATAAATTATAAATATTTCTATTTAAATAGTAAATTCTGAAAAAAAATATATATATATTGAAACCGTAAAAAAAATTCTGTTTTTTTTTTTTTGAAAAGGTTTTGGAATTTCAAAACCAGAAAAAAAAAATTACAGTTTCTTCTTTCTTTTTTTGTTTAGCCACTAGTTTTGGAATTGTAAAATCGGAAAATAAATTTCCAGTTTTAGACTGAATTACCGGAAAAAAAAAAATTCGGTTTGGATACTTTTCGAAATCTTGTGCCAAAATGGTTAATTTTTTAATTTAATTTTTTAAATAAAAAATTCGAAAGGTGTAAGTAAAATCAAAATGAAATATGAAATAATATTAAATAAAAAGTTAGACTACTCTCGCAAATTACGTCACTAAATTAGCAACAACAACAACAACAACAATAACAACTAAATTTTTAGTATAAAAAAAAAATGTATAAAAAAACTACAAGTTTAGTTACAGAGCTACTTTAACTTTAAACACTACTTTTAGTGTAAATCTAATTATCCTCCCGAGCATCAATTGTTTGATTAAATCTTGTTCCTAGCACCAGATAAAATGAGTTAATTATGATCCATAAACTGACCACCCACAAAAAAATAGACTGCTCCGATGAATAACCAGCTGCAATTATATACAAAGACAATTCATTCTTCATTGTTTTTAGACCTCATGGGCTCTCATTAATGTATCTGGAAAAATTATATTTTATTTCCATAACTGTGAGATCAGAGAAAAACAACATAATATCTGATCAAAAAAAGGCATGCTCTCACGTGTGTGTATTACACAGGTGAAGTAGGTCAATTGATTGCTTGATTGGAAATCGATGATAGCATTAAAATCAAATCTATACGGCTATACCCCCCTCATTAATCATTCACATGCAATTGCAAAGACGAGACGAGACGAGAACAGATTAGGTCTGA
This sequence comes from Carex sylvatica, assembly GCA_964058845.1. Lineage (NCBI taxonomy): Eukaryota > Viridiplantae > Streptophyta > Magnoliopsida > Poales > Cyperaceae > Carex > Carex sylvatica. The sequence goes on from CAXKVR010000138.1 coordinate 566,318, forward strand.
TCAAAGAAGGCATGGGAATGAGGGAAATGCAATGTATGATGATGATAACATGAAATTCGGGAAATGGAAGCATGTTACAACTACACAAGTTAAAATAGGTTGACTAAGGTGGGTAAAATAATATATATCCAACCTAAAAAGCAGCGATACTCGCATTTCTACTGGTACTGGACCCCAGCTCTTGTCGTTTTATTCCCAGTTGGAAATGACACATGCTGACTTGCTCTTGTATTTCTGTGCGATGTTTGACCCCTCTCTCTGAACTCACATAAAAAGCTACTGGATTCCGTGGTTACAGAAAATCTGAACGGATAGGTGAAAGACTGAAAGGTTCTTCCATGCGGGGGGTGGGGGACCCACGACAAAGACAAAAAGGTGCGTGGCGGTTTGTTGGTCGTTGGATTACACGCAATCATACATAGCTGATTGGCGAACGAATTTTTATGAGTGGAAACTGGGAACGGATTCAAATAATTGGAGACAAGCCTGCGGGATTTCAGGGCCATTCCCTTTCCTCATTTTTCGTCTACGTGCCATACCATCATCTCTTTCTCTTTCTCTTTCTCTTTCTCTTTTTTTTTATTATTTTTTTTTATTTTTAGGCCTTCATCTCTCTAGAATTGTTTGTACCTCATTGATATGAAAGACTGTTGAAAAAATACAACAGATACTAAATTTAAAATACTGGTATCTAGCAACAATCATTTTTTTTTATAGAAAATCGTAGGTATTTAACAACAATATAGTATATTAGCAAGCCAAATAATAAAATTAATACGTTGTACAAGGATCAATACAAGAATAGAGCCATTGTAATTAATTAGTAGACGAGAATAAAGATACAATTGGTGATTTCGAATTAGTGTAAAAATAGTGTTAAGAATTATGAACTACGATTTTAGTGCAGTAGCACAAGTTTTTGTTTCTCTCATAAGAAATACATGTTTAATTTTTAAAAATAATATTTAAAACATGCAAAAGTATATGGGAGCTCTTTAATAAGATCTCAAATAAATTGTTACTATATATATGGAGATGATAAAAACAGCATTAACTTCGTTATATTAGAATTGTGTTGGTGGAAATCCGAAAATAATACTGCTATTTGCTAATTCTTAGAAATTCAAATGTAAAATTGGTACTTCAATTTTCTCTCGTTTTTTTCCATATGCATACATGTTGCCGCACCTTAAAACACTTTAAGCACTTGAGTGATTGGTAATTAGTTCACTAAACGTTGCGCCAATCAAGCGATTCTGCATCGGATGGAAAATAAAAAGTATAGGATGGGAAAATTATTCAATCTATGTAAGACATAACTAGTATCGTACTGTGTATTGCAACGAAAATATATTATAAAATGAAGAAGATCAAGAGTTTAATTTACAAATTAAATTTCAAACTTTGATGTAAGTAAAGAGATTTGGTTAAAAAAGTAATAATAAATAGTTTGTAGAAATATATACATCCCATAGGCAAAAGCTAAAATGACAAAAAATATTTATTAAAAGTGAATTTATATTAATAAATTAGTTACTCCATTTCGTGACTCTAATTATAGTTAATGTTATTAAAATGCCTCCTCAATATATGTCCTCCATATAATTAACAACTGAAACTAAGAATGAACTTGAACATACTAATAAAAAAAAATTATTCTTATCAAAATTGAAGAAGTAAAATTGTAAAAAGATTCACTATAACTTAAATTGAGTATATATTAAATTTTGAGATATCAAATATAAGATATTAAATGTTGATAAAATATTTTTAAAAGATGTTGTCAACATTTGATATTTTTAAAAATAAATTGATCATCATCATGATTCTTAAATAAGAAAATAAGAAATGTGAGATAGCTGGAGAGGAGAAATAAGAAAATGAATAAATTGATTTTCTTTTCAATTTTGTTTTTTATTCAATTTTAATTATAACATATCGTCTGGCAATATGTTTTTAACTAAATTTAGACTTCTATACGTAAAAAAGATGCATTTAATCGAAATAAGACAAATTATTTTGATTGGATGGCTGATATTAAATCGGAAATTTCATCTTTCAATCATAGCCTTTGGCGAATCAGGACATCTAGGTGCATAATATAAGAATGAAGATATTGTAATTATTTTAGATTACAGGTATGATTATATATATTGTTTTTAAGTTGCATATATATTTTATGAATCATGACGCCTTTTGTGATCAGTTACCGGGTTCGGTCTTGTGAATGCTGTCTATGGCAATTATCATTCAGATAATTAATTATAATGGGGACTTGCTGATTTACATATTTACAAGTTATGTTAATTATGGCGATTGAGGGTGATATGAAATTAATGATTGTCGGTGTCGAGTTGTTATTGCATGATGTTGAGTTGCTTTAGTTAGAAGGGATTTAATTAATGTCTTTGTTTTTGGTACTCATGCATGGTGATCATGATCTTTATCACAAATAATTTAAAATTAAATTTCAATCAATAAATGGGAACCCTCAAACTTGCTCTATTTTAAAAGTAGCTAGTGTATTAATGTTGAAATAAAAATAAAATAAAAATGAAGTTGTTTTATATAAGATCAAGTAGCCGAATCAACAATTAATATATAATAATTCATTTGCATGTTTATCTTTCTGCTGTTTTTTAATTATCTCATACAAACGAAGTTAAAATTTTATAATTTGTATTTTGTGATGTAGATGTACTTAATTAAATATAAAATTTGGTCCACGGTTCATTTTATTGTTTGAAACTTAAATTTCAAAACATTAATAATAAGAGGAGTTGTGGGCATAACGGAGCACGAAAAATAGGCATTGGACACCCCTTTATTATAATTTAATAAAGCTTTCAACCTATTGAGAATAAGTACGGCTGTGAATATGGGTGGATTCAAAATTTTGATTAGAAGTAGGTATAAAATATTGATAAGAGTATAATTTTTTTTTCAGACGAATTAAAACAAAGTAGGAGATATGGATCTAAACAAACTATGATATGATCGGATACGTCACGGTACGACACGCTTCTGTTACAATACGTGTGTCGGTTACGTGTCGTGATCATCCACATAACGTGACTATTTTTAAAAATTATACACGACAAAGCATGTCATGAGAAAAGATTTGATCACGGCACGACAGATGATCACGTGTTTATTTCTATCTGGAAAGTGACTCGTTATACTGAGAGTGCATCTCGCAAGTTGTTAAGAAAAATTCGGTAGTTGGTATCCCCTCGAATTTTTTTAAAAATCATAAATAAAAATAATATTTTATCAAACCAATCTGATTGTTTTGCTTTGATTTTTACAAAAATCATAGGAACCGAAATATCATTTTGGTCCGGAGTGTTTTCACAAATTTTACCATTATTTTTTTTATCGAAATCCATAAAAATGGCCGGAACTGAAATGTCATTTCGGTCCAAAATGATATTTTTATTCTTATAATCTTTTGTAAAAATCAAAATAATCAAATTAGTTTGATAAAATATTATTTTTTATTTAAGGTTTAAAAAAAAAAAATCTATCTGGTATGCACTGGGAAGACCACAAAATAATGTCAGACAAGTCTATCCCGAAACAATATACTGGAATCTCTATGATGACAAGTCAATTATCTGCATGTTGGGTTTGTAAATCACATATTTTGCAGGACCACTTGTACCCTATCAGTTGATTTATCACACCCAGGCTTTGAACCGTGCTCATTTTTACAAGCAAAAGAAACGGAATGGTGCGCACTTTAATAATATTTTGTTGACAAACGGATGAAGACAAATAATAACGATCGATCGATGCGGTTATAAAAAGGAGTTGTGTTTTTGAAAATATCAATCAACATCTATTCATTTAATAATAATTTCCTCATGCCTAATTACTAATTAGGTACGGTTAACAAGTCAATAACGCTGTCTAACAAAGCGACAAAGTATCACAAAACCCGAAGAGATAGATTAACCATACACTCCATAAATAAATAGATTACTGTGTCTGTGTGCCAAATTTTTAGGTGGGTTGTTTGTCTCTGTGCAATTGAAGCCGCTGATTTTGACATTTTCAACCCTCTGAGGATGGAATTCATATCCAATTTTAATGTAATTAAAATTTTGAGTTTATATTCGAATAGTCTAATCTGTTTTTGCACGAATATTAACACTATATATTTCACTTTGGACAGAATTGATCGGATTATTTCGATTCAAATCAAAATTTGTATTATGTCTAATCTGCACAGATACTACTGTTAGTATATTATATGCATAAACTTTTAATATAGAGTTTGGCTAGTATGACATTAGTGTCATTTCAACTTATATAACACAAACTCTAAAACTTATCAAATCGACTTCAAACGGTAAATTCAAACTGTTCAAACCAATTTACATTATGTGTGATGAGTTTACATACAAATTTTTTATATTTTCGATTTATTTTAGTATCAAATCAAGCGGTAAAAATATTAAAAAATTAATGTATTAAAATTAACTTAAAAATTCACATATTTGACTGTTTGACCTAATACTAAATAAATTCGAAAAATTATAAATTTTGCATGTAAACACACAACTAATGAAGTAGATCAGTTTGAACATTTTGGATTTACCGTTTGAAATCGATTTGATAGGTTTTAAAATTGGTGTTATATAGATTGAGATGACACTGATGTTATACTAGCCAAACTCTTTAATACATATCGAACTACTGTGACCTGATGTAGGATCAAATTTAGTTCAAATGTTCCTGGTTTCTTTTTAAACCTAACCAACGTGTTCAGTTGAAACTCATTTTAATTCGTGAGCGAGGCCTAATTATTAGTTCAGTTAGGCACAGGGCACAAATGTTTGACTTTGAAGTTATTATTCATTTATCGTTACTTTTCTTGATAATAGTTAGTATAAAACAAACCTTAAAAAATATAGTTAGTATAAAACAATGAAAATAAATCTGGTGCAATTCTGAATCCAGTTAACAGTACTCTAAAATCTCTGTAATTTTAAATTTAATTGTCGAACTTTTTTCGATAACATATCTCGAAACAACTAATTTTTTCGTGCACACCTTTTAAAACAGTTCAAAAGCTGAATTTGACAAAAATTTCAGAATCACTGTTTACTAATCTCAGATTACGTTATATTCCGATCCTAAAACAAACTAAGGCTTGAGTGTTATGGATAGCATAAGGATTAAGGACTTCCATACTACGGCCTCAAAAATCTATCATATAAACTTCAAAGTTCAATTTAAGTAGTTCAATAAATTAGTTATATAATAACCTTGTAAGTTACTGATTTTTACTATTTTTTATGATTTATGAAAGATGGCCTAAAAATAAAAGAAAATTACCAATATTTTAGGTTATTTTTTATCATCTTTCATAAATCATAAAAAATAGTAAAAATTAGTATTCTACAAATTTATTATATAATCAATTTATTAAGCTACTTAAATCGAAGTTTAAAGTTTATACGATAAGTTTTTGAAACCGTAGCACAAATGGTTTATGCTATCCATAGCACCCAAGCCTTACTTCCTGTTTGGCTGCATAGTGGGAATGAAAATGAGTACGGAAATACAAAAATTTTGAACTAAAATTTACTATTCATGGGAAAAAAAAATTCAGACTGAATAAATTTTACCGAAATTTTTATAAATACCCAAAAAAAAATATAAAATTACGGAATATACCCACTGTTTGAATGAAATTTGAAAAATGCCCAATCCGGTTATCCAATAACCAGATTTGGGACAAATTTCCGGTCAATAGATTTCCGGACTCAAAACAATAAATCCGGTTAACCATTAACCGGAAATATTTTTTTTTTCTTTCTAAAAAAATACATTTCCGGTTAATGGTGCACCGGATTTTTTTATTTTTTTTAAAGTGCATTTCCGGTTAAAGGTGCACCGTTTTTTTTTTTTTTTTTTTAACAGAAATTTTATATTTTATATTTTTTGTATTAAAATATTAGAAATGTTGAATATATTTCTTTGAAAATAGATGGAATACAATATAATTTGATTTATTAGAAAGACTACAACAAATAACCCGGATCAATATTTTTCAGGCCGGATTTTTCGCGGCTGTAAGAAAAATTAATATATTTCTTTATGTGTTATTGGAAAAAAATAAAAATGCTTGGATTCTGAGTTATTGATTCCGGTTCAAAAGTCACTTCTAGGTAATCCATAAAATATTGTGATCTTTTAGTAAATTTAATTTATTAAAAGTTGTATCTATTTTTGAAAAAAACCAAAAACTTTAATTTATTTAATGGTTGTTATTCAAAAAGAATTCTCAAAATAGATACAACTTTTAATAAATTAAATGTACTAGAAAGATCACAATATTTTCTGGATTACCTAGAAGTGACTTTTGAACCGGGATCAATAACTCAGAATCTAAGCATTTTTATTTTTTTCCCAATAACACATAAAGAAATATATTAATTTTTCTTGCAGCCGCGAAAAATTCGGCCTGAAAAATATTGATTCGGGTTATTTGTTGCAGTTTTTCTAATAAATCAAATTATATTGTATTTCATCTATTTTCAAAGAAATGTATTCAACATTTCTAATATTTTAATACAAAAACAAAAAAAAAATTCCTGTTTAAAAAAAAAATTATGTTCAAAAAAAAAAAAAAAAACGGTGCACCATTAACCGGAAATGTATCTTAAAAAAAAAAAAAATCCGGTGAATGGTTAACCGAAAATTTATCCCAAATTCGGTTATTGGATAACCGGATTGGACATTTTTCAAATTTCATTCAAAGAGTGAGTAGATTCCGTAATTTTATATTTTTTTTGGGTATTTATGAAAATTTTGGTAAATTTTATTTTTCTCACATAAAAAATATTTTTTGAGGAGCAGCCAAATATGCCCTTAAAGCAATGCAATGCAGAGTGTTTTCACTCCGTGGGTAAATTCTGCACAATTTTTAAGAGGTGATGCGACAGGTGTCACAGGTCGGGGGGAGAAGTGCCAACACACGGAAGAGAAAGTGAGAATCAAATCTCTGTGAAAGTCACTGTTAAATATTTTCTGGTTAAATTGCAAGAAGTTAAAGCTAACTAAAAGAAATTGTTAAGTTTGACATCCAAATCAACCTACATATTTCAGATGATGAATTTTAATTATACCCTTTGATTTGCTCCATGAGCCAATGTGTGAGTTTCTAAATTTATTTTGTATAAAATCAAGATGCTCAGTGTTATTGAGAAATAAATGCACTAAAATTATCTTTCATGATCTTGATCAAGTACAAATTTGTTAGAATCTGAATGAAAACAAACTGACTAAATAAGAATTTGGATCGAAACACACCAAGTTAGGAGCCACAATGCGCTCCGCAACAAAAGCTCATGTATAATGAAATAAACCAGACGATCTCGGGCCATATATTGGAGAGATTCTCTCGAATTCTTACAAAACAATTTCAGAATCATTGTTTACTAACCTCAGATTACGTTATATTCCGATCCTAAAACAAAGTAAGGCTCGAGTGTTATGGATAGCATAAGGACTTCCATATTACGGTCTCAAAAATCTATCATATAAACTTCAAAGTTCAATTTAAGTAGTTCAATAAATTAGTTATATAATAACCTTGTAAGTTACTGATTTTTACTATTTTTTATGATTTACGAAAGATGGCCTAAAAATAAAAGAAAATTGTCAATATTTTAGGTTATTTTTTATCATCTTTCATAAATCATAAAAAATAGTAAAAATTAGTATTCTACAAATTTATTATGTAATCAATTTATTAAGCTACTTAAATCGAAGTTTAAAGTTTATACGATAAATTTTTGAAATCGTAGCACGAATGATCTTATGCTATCCATAGCACCCAAGCCTTACTTCCTGTTTGGCTGCATAGTGGGAATGGAAATGAGTACAGAAATACAAAAATTTTGAACTAAAATTTACTATTTATGTGAGAAAAAAAAAATTCAGTCTGAATTAATTTTATTTTTCTCACATAAAAAATATTTTTTGAGGAGCAGCCAAGCAGGCCCTTAAAACAATGCAATGCGGAGTGTTTTCACCCCGTGGTAAATTCTACACAATTTTTAAGAGGTGATGCGACAGGTGTCACAAGTCGGGGGGAGAAGTGCCAACACACGGAAGAGAAAGTGAGAATCAAATCTCTGTGAAAGTCATTGTTAAATATTTTCTGGTCAAATTGCAAGAAGTTAAAGCTAACTAAAAGAAATTGTTAAGTTTGACATCCAAATCAACCTACATATTTCAGATGATGAATTTTAATTATAACCTTTGATTTGCTCCATGAGCCAATGTGTGAGTTTCTAAATTTATTTTGTATAAAATCAAGATGCTTAGTGTTATTGAAAAATAAATGCATTAAAATTGTCTTTCATGATCTTGATCAGGTACAAATTTGTTAGAATCTGAATGAAAACAAACTGCCTAAATAAGAATTTGGATCGAAACACACCAAGTTAGGAGCCACAATGCGCTTCGCAGCAAAAGCTCGTATATAATGAAATAAACCAGACGATCTCGGGCCATATATTGGAGAGATTCTCTCGAATTCTTACAAAACAATTTCAAAAATTGAAATATAGCTCATCAAATAAATCAAGATTAATCATTCTAATTTATTTTTTGAAGTTAAATCAACAGTTTATTAATTTAAATTCGCAAATTTATTTGGTAAAAATATATATTTTCACTAGCTTAACTTATAATTTTGTTTATATTTTAAGAACTTTCACAGTCAAGCTAATAGGTGGTGTTTAGTTGTGGATTAAAGCCAAGGTTCTAAATAGCGATTATAGCGGCATAGCGGAGAGACAAAAAAAAACCTATTACGAATAACGTAGTTATAACGGAAGCTATCATACATAGCGTTTTTTTTTTCTTTTATTTTATATTCTATATTTCTACTAATTATCAACATAATAAATATTGAAGAATTGAAGTAACAACTAAATGATAACTAATCTAAGTCTATATTTTTTAACCAATTACGCAAATAAGAAGGAAAAAAAAATCTAAAAAGTAACATTATTTAATAGTTCATAATTCATAGTATTACATATTATAATAGACGAAGAGCAGTTAATTTTATAAGGCAAATGAAATCAATATACATATTTAAACATTTTATATATTATAATAATAATCAAAATCAACTTTCAATTGAAACGGACGATAATAATTTTACAAATGAATACTATACGAAGAGCAATCAAAAGAAATAATTAATATTTAAATATTTCTCGATATAGAATGAGAGAATAAATCACAAATAAAAACAGAAACACATAGTTTGGTTTAGCATACTTATCGTAGAAGACCACGTAGCATTAGAAATAGGAATAGAAGTACAGAAACCCATATAAATTACAAAAAAAAAAAAACCATGTAGCATAGCGCGTCGTGTATAGCGATAATAGCGGTCAGCTATTACAGCTATAGCGCGTCGCGTATAGCAGTAATAGCAGTCAGCTATTACAGCTATAGCGTTCGTAGCTGCGTTAGCACACTTTTATCTCATAGCTTAGCGTTTATGGTCCGAAAAAACTATAGTGCCACTATAGGTAGCTATTTAGAACACTGATTAAAGCTAATGAGTCCTAGCTAGTTTATTCCAACTTAGGTCGATCTAAATTATTCATAATTGATTGATGTCTAAAGTTATACTTATACCTTAACTTAGCTATTCCATGTTTGATAAGAATTTGGTGGCTTACAAATATTTTTATCTTAATTTTTTGTAATATCAATAAAAGAATTGTTTTTCTGTATTTTCTTCATTTTGATTGAAAAAATTGTACGAGAAAATGAATTACATACAATTTAATTATTTATATTAGAGATGCACATTGTATTTAGCGAATGTTGTTTAATTCAACTTATACGTACACCTTTATTTTGTCAAAATGTGTTGGGTCGCTCAACAGAAAAAATTATTTATATAACATTTTCATAAAATATTTTATTTAATTATTTTCAAGATTACATATTTTGTTAATATAGAAATGAATTTTTGTTGATTCCATAATTGATTAAATTACAAGTTACTTTATGCTTAAATGAAAACAAAATTAATTGTTTATTTTATATTCCTTAAAAGTGATAGAAAATAATAAAGACAATGAAAAATTAAGTTTAACACTCAAATAAAATAAAACCATTTGAAAAGATGAATTAGTTTAAGTCAATCTAAAAATCGTCTTATTTCATCGTAGTCTTCTGACTTAATTAAATCATGCTTAACATAATAACTGAGATCTAAGGATCTTATTCCAAAGTTTAGTGCACAACCAAACATTATCATAATCTTTAATGGAGAGCGAGTATTATATCTTTGTATTGCAACCGCTAAAATTCCCATAAAACCAAGTATGTTAAAATAAATATTCAACAAACTATCAGACAATAGTAGTTGTATCCTCTCAAGTACCTGAGTTGCAATATATATAAACGGACAATCCAGATTAATCTCAGTCATATCAGATTCAATCCAATATTTGTGAAAACTATAAAGACTCTGCTTTGAAAATTGTATAAGTTAAAAGAACGGTGTAGATTTAATAATTGCATCTCAGTTGCTTGGGGATCTGAATTCAGGCAATAGAAGGTGCAGCTAAAATTAAAAATATCGACACATGGATATGTTTGGATGTTTCAAAAATAAAATTTATTCAGAATAATAATGTGTATTTAAATAATATTTTTGTTTTTCAAAATATTTAAAATAACTACTATTTTTTATTTCTTGTAAATATTATAATATGTACTATTTAAAAGTGGGAAGAGAGAAAAAAAAAATACTCCATTCTCGAAATTACAACACAGTTTGGAAATAACAAAATAGACACCAGTTTTGTTATCCCAAAGTCGTGACAATTTCTTTGAGACTCCACTTCAACATCTTTTCTCTTAATTAACACACTGTTAACACTATTCTTTATTGATTACGACTAATCATTATTTCAAATGTACAATCCAAACAATATTTTTACTAATTCGAATAGTATCAATTTCATACTAATCTAAAAGTTTCTATTTTTTTTCTATTCTCTATTTTCAAATTTTACTATTCTAGCTTTCACTCAAATTTACCCATAGTGGCATAGTGCAACGCATTCACCGTTGAACTTGAACCTACACACATTGACACGATGAATCAATAGAAGGAGCGTCGCAGGAGATCTGAACAAGCTTTTATGGTGAGGGATAAAGCTGCTTTTCCTGAACTGGTAATTAGCCAATTTGCTTAACTGGACCCCTCAGTTTTGTCTTTTGTGGTCCGTCATTAGTTTTTTGTTTTAATTTGCTTCTGAATAAAAGGGCTGACCTGGCTATGGGATCTTAGTAGATGACCGTTGGCTCCGTAGTCCGCATCCGTAAAACAGCGTAAATATTAAACTTTTCTACCTTTTTTATTTAAACAATTGTTCGGTTTGATTTGGTCGTGCAAATGAAGCATAGCCAATAACCATCGTAAAATATGATGTTTAATAATAATTTTAATTGGTATGATTAAGACACTAAAATGTACAAAGAAAGCTGTTTAAAAGTAAAATGAATTGACGTCATTTTTACTAGCACTGAATCCTAACTTAGCAAGGAAAGCATGTCCATATTTTTATCCATAATTATAGAACTTGCATTTTTTTTTTATCCATAGTTATATGTAGAACTTATATAAGCCGAAATTAATATTGAATTCAAATTCATCAACTTTTTTTTTTTTTTTATAAAATACACATTAAATTTACAAAGAATGTATACATCACGTTTTAAATGATCAAAGACTTGGGATAAATAATGGTCCAAACAACCAAAATCAGTTTTTTCCTCTTTACCAAATCATGACAACATCATGCGGTCCTATTTGCGGCATTTGTTGGGGTTCTACATCCATGCACGTTAAACCGATAACATGCAACCACCTGTCTTCTCTTCACTAGGTTAAATAAAACTTGGCCAATTGCTCGGAATTCACATCCTCTGAGATACCTCATATTTTGCGTCACTTTTTGGAATATCTGAACCGTTCAAATACGTTCTGCACGAATCTCGAAGCTCAGTAATACTGGGCCCTTGCGCTACCCCCGAATAGGCACCGGACACGTCGGTCACGCAAAAGTTGAGATATCTCAGAGGATACGCACTCAATTGCTCGGGGTACACAAAAGAACAAACTTGGCCTCCTAATGACCTTCACAAGAAAAAACCACATTTAAGCCAATTGAAGAATTACCACCACCAAAACCTCCACTTGCGCCTCTAATTAATTAAAGCCATTAAAGTTACCGACTTACATATATAAATACACATTCTCTCCATTTTCCATCGACACGTTTACTTCATAATGATACCTGTCCCCAAAAATGATCAATAATTAATTTACAGTTGAATTTTAACATATAGTTTTTTGTTTTTTTGTTTTTTGGTTTCGGAACAAGCAAATATCATAGAAACGAGTTTATTAATAGTAAGAGATGCATTTTGTGTAATTCTATGTTAACACATTTATCGATATTTTTACCAATGTCATATAGATTAAAAAGTGTAAAATATTATTTAAATTTCATTCGATCATCCAATTAACATGTAAAATTTAAGGTGAAGGACATTCACGTCAAATTAAAACATAGAGAATGTATCTCAATTATAGTTTTAAAATTTAAATATTACCGACAAATGCATTATTTAATATATATAATAAATGTATACCATTTATATTCTTTTCAATTTTAGTGTATAAGTAAAATTAAAAATACATTTAGAAAAATGATCATAAGAACTTTTCAGTCACAGATGGTATACATTTATTACGATGTATTAAATAAAATATAACATGATAACATTTAAATTTACATTTAAGTTCTAATTGGTATACATTTAAATTTAAATATTACAGACAATTTTAGTAAAATATTACCGTATTGTTTTATCTCTTTTGAATGAAAATAACAATATTTAAGTTAGAATTTACTGTATAAGTAAAATTATAGTTTTTATAATATTTATTTCTAATAACATAAAATATAATAATATTATTAAATATATTTTCTTCTCAAATATAAATATTTTCCATTAGAAGTATAAATATGTTTGAGAAGTGAGATGCACTCAAGAATCGTAGGGTACGTTTGGGTGATCCAGAAATAGCTGCTACTTTTGACGAGTTATTCTCAACACAACACGTTTTGGATGAAAAAATAATGCTATTTTTAACAAAGAAATAACTTGAATTAACTACTATTATGCTATTTTTATAAAATGTTAGATTAGGCGCTATTTTGAACTCAAAAATAACTGTTATTTCAAACTATTTATTTTCCAAACGCATCCGTACTAAGTAGTAACTATCACACTTTTTTATTTGTTTCATAATCCTCCAAACCTAGGTGCAGACGTGCAGTCCCATCAAGGCTTAACCTATGCGGCTATGCCTCCTGTTTATATTATAATGGAGAGAGGCTTCTGTTAAAAAGGGCCAAACTAAACGTGGACCCCACGCAACCACACGTTGGCACTTGGCACTTTCGTATTTTCTCTCCACGCCCCTCCCGTGCCTCCTTATGTCTTTTCTTTCGAGCCCCCAGCTCCTCTACAAAATTATACAAGTACCCTTTCACCCGATACATGCTATTCGCACGTAAACCAACCGCACAACCCGGCTCTTGTCACGTGTCTCCGGCCTTGTTTTCCCTTTTTGATCCCCATAAAATAAAATCTACTTGCACCATGCACAACACTGCGATTTCAATTTCTCTCAGTGACAAGTAGGACACCCACTTCGCAAAATGGAGACGATCATATCAAAATAAATAATCCAGGTGCTAGACAGATACCTAGTAGACCGGATATTTTTTTCTCTTACTTGCATAGTTGCATACATTACATACCGAGGCCAAACCGGGTCCACATGGCGAAAAGGGTTTTATTTTCACTGAATAAGGGCCCCACATTTATCAGCCAAATAGTTTATTTTAAATAAAGTTCACGTCCTCACTGTAGCCACCCCTGTTCGGGAGCTGCGCGTCCTGCGGGAATTGGACTCAAATTGGTCCTATATTCGTCGAAACCGTCCGATTCACTTGATGATTCATGCGATGTGCTTTGATATCCGCGTTAATCTTTAACAGTGGTGTGTATCAAGCTTGCTCAGATCCGAAAGCTAATCGAACGATTTCGAAAAAGAATTAGACTGATTTGAATCTGATGTTCATTGAACGCGCCTCGATTCCACCCCAGTTCCCGATTCCCGCCCTTCGTCCTACCTACGGTCCAAATTCGCCTGTCAGAATGCCCCGCAAAAGTGAGAACATTGCCTACACCCGATCTACAAGACACCGTGACTGTTTGAGGGATCCACAGAAAAATTACTGTGCTCTGTTTCATGTCAGATCTGTGGGGTTATATCTTCCTATCATGTGTTAATTATTTTTGTATAAGCCAGGTTTTCGTGAGCTGTGCACGGTAATTTCTTGACTGCCTAGTAATGTACGTGGACCAGGTTTTGAAGTTAATCCATCAAAGGGCAATGGAGTTTCAAATTTCAAACATTAATTTAATCTGAAATAGGCCGAAAACAGCGTAAGAGAGACTAGATCACTAGATGGAGATAGAGAAACAAAATAGAAGCTATTACAGAGAGAGAAAGGATTTCAGACACTCCCCCACTCTCTCTCTCTCTTTCCTTCCTATCAACGCTTCATTTATTAGCCTCTTCTCTCTTTCTTTTCTCTGACAATCCAGAGCTGTTTTCTCGAGTCGTCCAATCGATCTCGTCTCTCGAGCTATGCAAAATTGTCCAAATGAGTTCAAATTCGTAACATAATCTGAAAAATTGATCCGATGAGTGAGCTTTATTGACAAATTTGGGTTTTGATAGCGAGATTTGCTGGTAAGATGCGAGAGATGCACCGAGGTAGTAGCGCTAGATCTCGCAGTGGAGAAAGAGGTATATGAGATTTTCAATTATCAATTTTGAAAATTTGAAAATTTCCCGGAGTGTTTTTCCCTTTTTTTAGGTAATAAATGTAAAGTAGCATTGGATTCTTCCGAATTTTGTTTTTTATTTTTTATTTTATTTTATGGAGGACCTGTCATAATTAGTCTTTTTTTATAAAATTACTTTTTAAATAAATTTGAAACTAAAGGAGTTCTTTTTGCTATTATTGTGAGCTCATAAAGTTATGTGAGGTTTCATTCATGCAAGTGGAGATCTAGTAATTCATTGGAGAAATATGCTTGCCTTTGGTTACAGTTAGTTATATATGCTTGTGTCTACTGGGTTTACTGAGAGGTTCTCTTTTGGTATATAATTGAGATAGCATTCAATTATTCTGATCTCCTGGCCTATTTCCTATGTACCGTGGTTCTGACATCCTTCTTTTCTTAATTCCTTTTACATTAATTTGTAACCTTGCGTTCCGAAGTTGTGTTCTTTGACATACTAACATTGCCCAGCCCTGCGGTTGCTAGTTTAGTAATATTACAATTTTCAACTGAAAGTACTGAGTCAGGGGAACAATTTATTTTAACAACAACGCTCTTAATACTAGAAACCAATTTGCTTGGTTTATAATGTAAATTCTAGTTCTAATGCCTGTCTTATGTCATCTATTGAACTTATCTCTTTTATTTCAGGATCAACTCACCTCAAGAAACAGATGGTGGTTTCATCCGATATATCGCAAAATTATTATTCGGTACGTGAATTTCTTAAAACAAGTCAATGAGATGTGCCACATAATTAACATTTTAGTGTTTACTGATTTTACCAAATGAAGAAAAGGAAATCATGCTAGGTATAAGATGCTATATCCGAAAACACTAAATCATATTCATTGTGCGGGATACAGCGCACATAATTTGTGGGGATCTTATGTTTTTTTCCATTATTATTCCATGTATTTGTTTTTTCATTAAATATGCACAAGCTAGCTGGATGACCAAAAAGCTGTATGAATTATTTCCAATTTTATTGCCAATTGGCTGATACATACTTCGAACTCCTTTTTTAGTCCCAGAAATCTCCAGAGCTCTCGAGAAGTTCATCGAAGAAATCAATTGGTGTGCCAATGAAATGTCTAATCGAAGAGGAATTGATTATGAAAGAGAAGAAAACCAGGCATCCTTCGTCTGGTGTCATTGCAAGGTTAATGGGCTTAGACACCTTACCCCCTCCACCTCCCCCAAAGCCTTACCCTGACCATCATGGGTATCATTGCCACAAGAAGAAAGCAGAAGCCTCACCAGAAACTGTATACCATGAACCGTCAATTTCACACGAGAGGTATATTTTCACTGAAGATGAGTTGCCGGAATTCAAGGATGTGTTTGAAATTACTGAGGCGAGAAAGGCAAAGAAAAAGTTTTATTCAAGTCCGGTTCATAGCAAGAACAGCTCACCTGAGATGAATTTTGTGCGAAAGAAGTTTGCAGAGGCAAAGCGGCTCTCGACTGAGGAATCATTGCACAGCTCTAGAGAGTTTAATGATACAATAGAGGCTCTTGAGTCTAACAGCAATGCACTTCTTGAGTTTTTGAGCGAGCCGAATTATTTGTTTGCAAAACAACCCAAGGATTTGACCTTTTTACCCCCATCTCCTCCCCAGATTGTAAGCCAGATCACAATACTAAAACCTTCATGCAAGCAAAATCCCCAGATAAATTTGGAAATAGGTCGAGATTTTGAGAAGGATAGCAAGGTCCATTACAGGAAACATGTCAATGACCTCTCTGGCCACTCACGCGAAGATGATTATGTTTCTTTAACTTTTGACAAGCCGATAAAATCGAATTATAAGATGAGGGGCGAGAAAAGTATTCGACCAACTAATATTGTTGTGCTAAAGCCAAGCCTAGACAAAGCCCGAAAGACCATTGGAGCAGGGGATTTCCCTGTGCTTTATCCAGAAGTTAGTGCACGGCCAAAATTTACCAATAATGAAGACTCTTTTGTTGGCACGAAAGCAAGGAGCTCTAGAGAAATAGCTCGTCAAGTCACAAGACAGATGAGACGTGTTGTCAACACAAAACCTGAATACTTTCCCAATGCAGACCCTTTGTATGAATTTAATCCATTGTATGATGAGAGGAGCTACTATGCATCTCCAAAGGTCCACCATATTGAGTCACCAGTCAGCAAAGAAGCAAGGAAGCGTATGTCTGACAGATGGAAAACAACCCAGATGGGTGATGAGATGGGCCCCCTTACTGGTGGTGGCTCAAACACACTGGGGGAGATGCTGGCATTATCTGATATAATTTCCCGTGACAAGTTACGCAAGGATAAGTGTATATTGGGTATCAGCAGTAATGATGGCTGGAAGGATGGTAATTTCAGAAACTTACCAAGGTCAAAGTCCCTACCTTCTTCATCCCATGCACGTGCAAGCCACAGATCGGGCCATAGGAGACGCGGGTCCCGTGCCAGTGAGTTTGGTATGCTTAAAGACGTGCTTAATGCAGGGCCTGTGAAGGGGTTGAGGGGGGAGAAAACTCATTCAAGTGATGCTTCAGAAGGAGAGGAGAGTGTCATGACTGAGAGGGAGATACATGTAAATTCAGAACAGCTGAAACCAAAAAAGTCAGATGAAGTTCAAATCGGGGAGATGGATCTTACTGAGGATGCTAGTACTGGGGAGACTATTCCTCTCGACAGTACACTTATGATTGAGACGAACCAACTGGAGACAGACACTATGTTGGAAGCAATAATGAAGGATGAGGATGTTGTCAGCCCCACCATACATGATGTTGCTATGAAAGAGGTAAATTGCTGTTAAATATCAACTCATCTCGGTGTGTTCCTGGTTCCATGTGGTACCATGGAGTCCGGAGATTTGTCGCTATCTTTGTTTATAGTGTTTACTTAGTAATTTCATTATACAATTTGACTACGATTTATTTTTGTTTTTTAGGAGGTAATGGAGCATAGAGTTTGTTCGAAGGAAGGGGAAGAGCAGCCAAGCCCAAATTCCACATTGGAGTATACTTTTGAAGAAGCTGCAGACCAAGAAGAAGAAGAGGCTTCGACTTCAGGTTGCTTTGAGAAAATCAGTGCCGACCTACAAGGCAAGCCAATTATTCCAAAAGAATTTATCTTTAGTTTCTTGGTGCCTAGTCCTTGAACAGAAAGGAGAAAGTAAAAAGAAAGAAGCACCCACACCCCATGCGCCACCAAATACACACACATGCCATCTCGCTTTGAAAATGTTTTGAGTTATGGGCAATAGACGTGATACATTTCTTTGACTTTGGTTTGAATAAGTATCTATAAACCTGTAGAAGGTCTCTATAACAGAACTTGATATTTCAATTTGAATTTGAAAATTACAGAGCTGAGGATGCAACTCAATCTCCTGAAAATGGATTCGAGTGGAGAACACGGAGCTATTTTCCTTGTAAGTGACGAAGAAGACAATAACACCGAGCAAACCAATTGTATTGAATTAGCAAGCAGAGATCATTTCAAGGATGATGAGGAAAGAGATTTCTCGTACCTATTCGACATGGTAAATGACCTAGGGGACCATGCTTCTACCCGAGATGAGCTGCTCAGTTTATGCTACTCTCTAGACTGCCCTGTGGGCCCCAGTATTTTCACCAGACTAGAAAAGAAGTATGATCATCTGGTTCTCTGGCCGAAATCAGAGAGAAAGATGCTGTTTGATTTAATAAATTCGATTTTGTCTGAGATTATTGATTCATGGGTTGAGAGGGCCAAGATGTTTAGTTCATTTAGGCCAAAATGGGAGAGAGATGAGTTTGTGGAGGAGGTATGGCAAAAGGTAGTAAAGAGGCGAAGAGAGATAGATTGTGGCAGCGAAGAGTTATTTGTAGAAGCAAGGTGGTCAGGGATAATAGGAAGAGGGGTAGATTTGGTCGGAAGAGAGATCGAGAACATCTTGCATGAAGATCTCTTGTGTGAGCTTGTTACTGAGTTAGTTTATTGTTAGTGAGTAGAGAAATAAAGTGCAAAAGTAGGTTCCTTGTTTATGTTGAAAACTTCCTCTACAATTTCTTGGTTAGTTGGGTTTAGCTTGTCAGTCAAATGTAATTGGTAATTTGTTTCATATATAATTGAAATTTCCACTTGGACTTGCTCTCTGTATATCAAGTTAATCTCTGGAAATTTTTGATACTCTGCCATATGTTATGTATGAGTGTGTTTGGATGAGGCAAAGAATAGTGCTAACCCGAGTTAGTTACTATTCCGAACTACTATTTTACGTTTGAATGTGTTTGGGTTAATAAAAAGGAGTTATTCTTTGTTTGTCTTTTGTGAATTAGCATGCTATTCTACTAAACTAAAAATTGAGTTAGCTCACTATTCTCACTAACTCAAGTCTTCATCCAAACACACTCTATATACACACATGCTATTGTAGGACTTCAACTTGTTTTTGCTTAAAATTTGAACTCTGTACTAAGAAGTTCTAATTGAATAGTCTGTGATCAGTAAATGTGTTCAGCTTGGATATAAAATATATACACCTTTGCATGCCAGATTCTAGTCCAGTGCTTTCACTGCTAGAATCTAGTTCATTAGTGAATCATCATACATGTGTACTATAATTTGACGCAGAAGAACAGCTATAATAGTACCAATTATGCCAACCTTCGACCTGATTGTCGTTTTATCTGGTTGAATTGTTATTCTATTCGACTAATTACATAAATTAGAAGTTTGTCTTCTCATATTAGTGCGGCACTAATAGTGCCATACTGCCATATGTCTAGAGGCTAGAGGGGATCATAGAATCCAATATCTACATCGGAGTTAACTGACAAGGGCTAACTAAATCACATTATATAAGCAAGAACAAAATTAAATAATCACCTTTCACCTTGTAGTATTATTTTTTTATGATTCTCTGTTTGCATTTCTAATGTAAGATTGGAAGCAATTTTGACATTCTTAAATTCTAACTATTCCTACTGCAAAAGAGGTTCTGGTGTTAACTAACACAACATCAAGACCAACTCCACTCAATTGTAGTACCTCAACGGCTCAACCATTCCTATATACGAATCAAAACAATCATTCACATCTCCTATTTATAGTCTTCTCCTCCATTCCCAATCCAAAAAACCTCCAATTAGCTCCTCTACTTGTCTCATCAAAATAACCAACACTGAAATGGCACTGAAAACCATACTGTACCTTGTGCTCCTCTCAACTATAGTTCAATTTTCAAATGCTACTCGAATACTTGATGAACAACCACAACTAGTAGATGATGTCTTGCCCCCCGTCATGCCACCTCAGCCTTCAGACCCATTACCAGCTCCAGTTGACCCACCAACTGACCCAACTGTAGTGCCATCAGGACCAGTAGGTCCTGTCGAACCTGCCACAACCACCAGCCCAGCAACAACCTATACCACAGGCGCTGCTCCCGCTTTATCTCCAGCTGCTCCAATTGGACCTAATATAGCTGCTACCGGTGCCACCACTGCTGCCATAGGGGCCCACCCCTTAACTTTCTTCATGCATGATATAGTTGGTGGGACCAATCCGTCAGTACGAATTGTTACCGGTGTGGTTGCCAGCACAGCTGCCAGTGGCCAGCTGCCGTTTGCGAGGCCGAACAATAACATATTTCCGATCCAAGGCGCATTGCCCTTACCGGAGGGAGCAAGTAACATGTTCAACAACAACAATGTACCATATGTTGCAGGACTCAGTGGAACCTCCACCTCAATAGTCCAAAACAATGCTAACCCTAATGGGGCCAGTGCACCGAGCGGTGATATTCCTTTTGTCAATGCCGGAGACTTACCCACTGGTACAACTCTCGAAAACCTTCTCTTTGGTACGACAACGGTCATAGATGATGAGCTAACTGAGGGTCACGAGATCGGATCTGCTGTGATCGGACGTGCTCAGGGATTTTATGTGGCAAGCTCGCAAGATGGCACGAGTAAGACAGTTGTTATGACTGCTTTGTTTGAGGGAGGAGATCACACCGATGATACAATAAGCTTCTTCGGCGTGCATCGTACTGCTGCACCCGAGTCACATATTGCAGTAATTGGAGGAACTGGTAAGTACGAGAACGCAAGAGGTTTTGCAGCAGTTCAAACACTGCATCCTGGCGACCAGGGAACAACAGATGGTGTCGAGACTTTGCTTGAGTTTTCTGTACATCTCTCTTGAACTTGTTTGGTGTTTGTTTTTATCATCTTCCACAGGTGTGAAATTCTCTCAGTTTGTGTTGTCTGTTAACTGCAAGTTGTAACTTAATGTACCAGTGTTATAATGAATATTTTCTAAGAACTATTGCATGCAACAGCGTTTTTAGATGAGAATGATACAAATTTACCAAAAAAAATTAACCACGAGGATAAATACCATGCATGCTACAACTCGAACAAATAAAGCTTGAATTAGATGTAATTGGATTAAAATATCCGAGGGTCTTTTTTGTTTTTTCTCATAATGAAACAGAAATGGATGGGAAAAATTATCTAAACAAAACATTATCATTCTTACACAAAAATCTTGTAGTATAACAAAAGACTTTCTGAACTTTGACAAAGAAAAGTCAAAATACATCTACATATTTATATAGATACGAAAAAGAAACCAAAATCAATCAACAAGGGGTATTCGTGCATAAAGGAACTGCGGAGCACACGCCAACTACCGAAAGAGAATGAATCTGTAGAAGCACTAAGCTAGGGGCAATAAACTCAAGATTTCATGTCTCATTTTTCATCTAAGATGCGCTTTTGGAAATCAGATACCATACGAGGAAGCCCTTGTCTGAGGGAGACCCTTGGTTCCCAATTCAAGAGCTGTTTAGCCTTGGTGATGTCAGGTTTTCTCATGTGCGGGTCATCAGGTGTATTGGCCTTGAACTCAATCCTTGCACTTGGGTCAATTGTCTCTTTCACAACCTAAGATTCATAATTTTGAATTATTTTGGTTTCAAGGAAGAAAAGGAGAAGTAAATTGATTTAAAATATTATAAGAAACCTCCGCAAGCTCAAGCATGGTGAATTCTCCAGGATTGCCTAAGTTGAACGGTCCAATATGCTCACCTTCCATCAGTGCCACCAATCCATCAACCTGAGCATTTTTCATTTTTATGCATGAAACTAGGAATAAACAACCAAATAGACTTTTATAATTTGCTATGAATAAATGAGAGATCAATACCAAATCAGAGACATATTGGAAGCTTCGAGTTTGCTTTCCATCACCATAAACAGTCATCGGTTCCTTTCGCAGAGCCTGAACAGAAGTTATTAGATTACACTAGGCCAATATTTCATGAAATAAACATCATATGGATGATTTTTAAATTTTAAAAATGGCAAACCTGTGCAACGAAGTTGCTAACCACACGTCCATCATCTAAACACATGCGGGGCCCATATGTGTTGAATATACGGGCAATACGAACCTGTCAAAAAAAATTAGGTAGTTCTGATAAGTATGGTGCTTTTTTATTAAAGCAGTTCCCCAGGTTGATGTTAATTATATTACTGCCAATTAGTTGGTCTGAGTTGATTGACAGCTTGACTAGTAAACAAAGCTGTGCTTAATCATATTCGACAGTGACACTCCTTGTAGACTTCTTACAAAATTAGGTAGACATTACCCAAGAAAAGGGCAAATCAAATACAAACAACTAGAGTCTACATCAATTTTTAATTAAGGCATAAATGCAGCATTTGGGATTCTCTTCCTTATGGAGCTCAAATTAGTCTCAAAGAGCTTCCTTTTGGCTTTAAGGAAGGCAGAAGCTGGGACAATGCCTTATCTTAACTGTAAAACATTGCCCCCAATGCGGTACTGTATGTTATTGTACCAGGAACTTTTAGTGAGCACCACTAAGTTAAGAACTAAGAACTCGCCACAAATTTGGTTTATTGGCGGATTTACTCGCAAAAAGAACTATATTACCTCAACACCAGCACCACGGTGATAATCCATGGTTAAAGTCTCTGCTGTTCTTTTCCCTTCATCATAGCAACTCCTCTCACCTGCAAATGCGTGTTAGACCAAGGAAAAATAAAACGCAACTAAAAACTTGGTAAACGCCTCCAACAAAATTTACCAAATTAAGAGAGAAAATCAACCAGGATACTGGTGCCTGTACTACAAAGATTTCGGCTTGAGTTTTACTGCCTTTTGGACAATAATTTCTGTATGATACTTGTCTAAGAGTCTAGAATGCCTTCTTGAAAAATGATTAAAAGGTTTTCTTCGGGTTACTAATGCTTTTCTATTTATTTTATTAGTGTACGTGTTGTTTGTTGTTATAAAGTGATATATCTATTAGTAGAAACTGGCACTACAAGCTACTTATTTTAGAAAAGAAACAGAGAGAATCAACTAACCTATGGGGTTAACATGGCCCCAGTAAGTCTCCTTTTGAGGATGTTCAAGTGGGTCACCATAGACCTCACTGGTACTTGTCAGAAGAAATCGTGCACCTATCCTCTTAGCTAATCCAAGCATGTTTAGCGTTCCCATTACATTTGTCTTGTGTGATTTATTAAGGAGTAACCCAAGGATCCGTACCAGAAAAGATTGCAACCAATACATCATAAAAGCTTATAGCAATAATATTACTTTTTGCTTATTATCGCATTGAGTTACATGAGATAAGGCTAGTTTTGGAAAGGCAAAATAAGCAAGTAATAGCCCTATTAACCTAGGATGATCCGAAAATTCCAAGTCTATACAACTATCAGTTGAAACGAATCTCAAGGGCAATCATCTCCAGAGATCTACAATTCTGGAGCTCTAGGTTTCCAAAACCATAGCCTAATTGAGCAAAAATAAAAAATAAAAATAAAAAGTAAAGATTAACTTCCGTTTCCAATTTCAAGTAATAAGTGCCCTCCAAAAAAGTTTACTAAAAAGGTTTATAAGGAAATCTCATCCTAAACTAGTTGGATCGAAATTCTACAGCACCTAAGCCTACTCCTTTAAAGCACATACAAAAATGAAAATCAGATCAAGTTCCGACATGAATAGAAATGTATGTTAGAAATAAAAAAAAGGATATTATTGTCTTGATCGGGTTAAACTTGTAATGCACTGGAGAAGCCGGGCATGCGAGATGGTAGATCTGATCGACCTCGAGCAAGATCGGCTCGACCACATCATGCCGGATCAGCTCAAATCTTGGATTACCGAAATGATGCACCAAATTATCTTTCCTTCCCGTGAAGAAATTATCAACGACAATTACACTGTCTCCTCTGGCGAGCAACTTATCCACCAAATGGCTTCCCACGAATCCAGCGCCACCTGTCACCACGATCCTAAGACCAGGCTTCTTCAGATCTGTGGGGACCCGCCTCGGGAGGTTGAAAGAAGGAAACTTTTCAGGGCGCGAGACAAGAATAGAAGAGGGATTTTGATGCGAGGGGAGAGAAGAGAAGGGATGCAGGAGGAAGAAGGAGGAGGCGATGAGCGCGCCTAGGAGGATGAATAGAAAGCGCTGCTCTTTAAAGAGATATGACACGGCAGAGCGGGGGAAGGTGGCAGCGCTGGCGGCGCGGTGATGCCTATACTTATTCATCATGGTCGGAGAAGAATAGAGGAGAGAAGGGAGGGAAATGGAGAGATCAAGGAAGAGGGGAGAAGAAAGGGAGATCGAGGAGTGAGAGGAAAAACAATTGCATGGGCGAGGTGTTTGGCGAAAAGGGAATGTCTGTTCGATTGGTGTAAGAGGTGTGTCTACGGTTCAAGGACAAAGAAATGCGATCGGATCAGCTCTTCAGGTAGTAATCCGTGATGAGATTTGAGTAAGTAGGTGATAATTAACTATTTTTAATTTGGCTTTTATGATCGTTCTCTAACGTGTTTGGTGGGGAAAGAGTGACATCAGAGAAGTGGAGGGAAAGAAATATGTTTGTTGAACGTTGACTTTGTATTGGAGTGAAAAGTTTGAAAGTTTGAAAGGGGAAGGAGAACTAATCTTCAATTACAAAGACAACAATCGAACATGCGTTTGTTTACATTACAATTGTGATAAAAATAATCTCAATACACCTTAATAAAAGATAGATCGGAAATCATTTAAAATAAATTAATTTTATAATTTTGATAACAACAAAATATAATTTACTATAATTTAAAATTTTGACGATTAGAATGTTTTATATTTTGTAAACATTTGGTTATCAAATTATTTCCCTTACTTCTTTTTGATGTAAAAGTAGGAAAGATGATGATTTTTTTTTCAAACTTGCTATTATTTTGTTTTTTGAATGTAGGAGGAAGAACTGATACTGACAACAATCTCTGGGTCTGGAATCAGCCATAGCCCATAATGATGTTGAGCTGATGATGGTTAGAAGGTAATGGCAAGGAGGTGTCTTGGTTATTCTCAGTGTTGTTTTTTTTTATTTTTATTTTAACAATTTAATCTTTTTGTGTAAAATTTGATGGTTAGCTCATGGTTTTTTTTAGCTATTTTACAAGTAACACCAGATGTTTAATTAGTGCTCTTAAAAGAATTGTATGGTATTCATTTTCTTATGAAATCGGTGAGAGGACTATCCGCTTTTCTAAAAAAAATATTGTAAATATTATATATTTAAAAAGAGGAGGGATCACTTATAATATTTTATAATTACAACATCTTATAATATAATTTTTTAAAATTCAAATAGCTCAACATGATCTTTATATTAAAAATATATGTTTGGAGATCTAATTGTTTTATCATTTATTAAGATAGGCACAAAATTAATGGTGTGAAAACAATAGACTTGTTAAATACTTAATAAATAGTAGAAAATTTCAAAAAATATAAAATTTGATCTTCAAATACATTTTAATATAGAGATCATGTTGAACAGTTTGAATCGTTTGTTTAGACTTTGAAAAAATTATATTGTAAGTTATAAGTATTGAATGTTGCAAGTGAATCCCTTCTCATTTAAAAATAATAATATTTAACACAAATTTTATTGATTATCAAATAACTCAAAATTTACAATGGTCTGTAATTTATTTAGTAAATTTGTACTTATTTGAAGTAAAATTATTGTTCATAATAATAAAATACTCTGCTGGTAGAAATAAAATAATTTATAAATAGTAATACATGTCATAATAATGCATATCTTAGTAGAGGTGCACAAAAATCTCATGACTCAAAACTCAGTTCAGAATCAACTCACTATAACTCGAGTTAAAACTAACTCGAGTCAAAATTAATTCAAGTTTACTGACTCGGTTGATTTATGAGTCGATTCCAAGTTACCCCCAACTCAGTTGGACTCATCATAACAAACCTTAATTCACATATTTCTAATTTTTGAGTCTCCAAAACTTTAAGCCTGCTTTTCAAATTGCCTCTTAAAACTTAAAAAAAAAAAAATCAGGGAAGCGACTAAACCTAATCCCCAATTCTTCATTCCCCATCTTGTGACCGCTTCGCCTTTTCAGATTATGTACTATTTTGATATTTTCGTAATTTTTAATTATGTGTTGGTCATTATCTCATTATGTATTGCATTTAATTGTGTATTATTTTGGTAAACTATGTAATATTTTTTTTGTTAGAATTAAATTAGACTGTCTCACTATGTACTACATTATGAGTCACGAGTCGACTCGCTTTGACTCGAGTTACTCACGAATTGATTTCAAATCAGAGTTTTTGAATAGAACTGGATTAGCGACTCAGATTCAACTCGGCTCATGAGTTCGCGAGTTAAATCCAAATTATTTTCAACTCGAACTCAACTTAGACTCATGAGCAGCCTATATCTTAGTAAGAGACGAGAGATTTTGAAATGGAAAGGGAATTGAAAAATTAAGGCTTTCATCAAAGATCAGGAAGGAAAGAACAAAGTCAGTCAATATTGGTCTTAAAATGTAAAGGATAGAAAAGTAAATTAATCAAAAACAATTTACAAAAAAGGAAATCAACATAATAATCCAAAGAGGAAGACGACAACAGTCGTAGTGTGTGTGAACCAAATAAGCGACATGATTGATTAATATGAGGACCCATTGATTGTTCCCATTCCTTGGATTACCATTTAATAGACACCAGACATACAGACATACGGATAGGGTAGAAGTAAGAATAACTTTATCTATATTTTATTTTTATTCATTAAAATTTGATTTTTTTTCTACTCTATTCTTACCCGATAATTTAAATTATCGGATAACAAAACGATAACGGACGAAATAACAAATACTACTATTATAATAATTAGTTTTATTATATTTTAAAAATAGAACATCAAAACTCATTTATTTCTCACATATGCAATAATATTACTAATAAAAGTTAAAAATAAAAATAAATGTGCAATCAATTTCAACTACATTGTATTTTTTATAAAACAAGATAATCCAAAAACAAAATATATCTTCCGACAAATTTAATTATTTAATTAAAAAACAAGACATACTAATAAAAATAATATGTTTAATATTTTTCTTACAATAAAAATAATACACTAAATAACAAAAGTACTCACTAATTATTACTCAAACATTATCATATTATTATATTTTATATAATTACCCTATATAGAGTAACGGGTACGAAATAGTTTTTACCTGTACCCTTACCCATTTAGTAAACGACTAAAAAGGTATCATTGACACCTCTAAACAACAAGATTGGAAATGAAGTGGATAATGGTAAAACCCTAGTTATATTTTTTCTTTTCTTTTTTGAATACGGATATGAAGCATATATTAAATAGATCCAGATACAGAGACGGATTGAATCGGATATTTATTAAAACATACAAAAATTTATAATATTTATCTAATTATAATTATAAACATTATATTTTTTATAATATATATCTACTATTTGGATACAGATAATTGAAATGTAAAATTATATCAGTATCTATATCTACACGGACATTCAAATATCGGATATCTACATCTAATTTTTCGAATACAGATGGAGTATTATCTATACCGTTTTCACCCCTAACTAGACCCCTTATAACATTTACTTTTAAAGAAATAATAATAAAATCAAAACCGCGTGGTACAAAATCCACGTTTTAAATCTTCTGTGAACTATAAATTATATTTCAGAAATAGAAGAGCAACTAACCAAATGCCTTCTTATTACCTTGCAATTCTGTTTATTTTAACATACTGCCTTGCGACAGGAATACATATATCTTAGACAAATGTGTTTTACATTATATTAACATTTAGCTGTATAGATGCTAATTCTTCGAGCATAGTGTATATCTTGCAGATGGAATTTTATGCACAATTTGTGGATGTAAAGTCAGCACAAGGAATATGTTATCTATTCGGCCACAACCTCACATCTATATCTGTAATTAATTATATATAACAAGATATTACCTAGACGAGTAGAAGTAGGGTGTTCCTAATTCATT
This sequence comes from Carex sylvatica, assembly GCA_964058845.1. Classification (NCBI taxonomy): domain Eukaryota; kingdom Viridiplantae; phylum Streptophyta; class Magnoliopsida; order Poales; family Cyperaceae; genus Carex; species Carex sylvatica. The sequence continues at coordinate 594,686 of CAXKVR010000138.1, forward strand.
AAATTTTTTTGTCAACTCAACTCTAAAATCTATCGAATTGACTTTAATAAATTAAATTAATTAGGGTTTTAAAATAGTTGATCGTTAAATTGCTCCTTACTGTCTAACCTTTAACCTTGTCAGATTATCAGGGTTTTTATTTGGTAACAAGTAACAACCATAGTAACCACTAACCATCACTAATTAATCAGAAACATCTTAAAGAAAGAGCAAAATTCCAAAAGAGTTAACAAATTAGGCCAAAAAGGCCAGCCTAACCATGACAACGGATTCTATCAAAGAAATAAATCATCTAACTTTTCTGCAGGCCTTGCTTCGATTGAGAGAGAGGTGCAGCCGTGCAGTGCTATAGGAAATGTGTGATGGAGATGTACAAATAGTTATGGTTAATAATATAACTATTACAAAACTATCAACATAAGACCGCATAGCGCAGTGGATTAGCGCGTCTGACTTCGGATCAGAAGGTCGTGGGTTCGACTCCCACTGTGGTCGTTTTTACAACTAATTTATTTTTATTCACCATAACTCTAAACTCTAAATAACCCGACATTTTTAAAAATATTCAAAAAATAAAATAAATTATTAAGATTAACCGAGGTTTGAGAAAAATTTTAAAAATGTCCAAACCGTACAAAATATTTACGGTTTGGATTTTTTTTTTTTTTAAGAGTGTTTAGGGTTTATTGGAATTTAGTTTAGTTTGTGTTTGGAGATTATGTTATTCAGTTTGTTTGGAATTTAGATTAGTTTGAATTGTTAAGTTAGAGGTGATATAGCTATTTTTGAGAGATGATATCTTATGGTCTGTTTTGAGATTTTGTATGAAACTTCACAGCCTTGTTCTATGATGTTAAGACTCTATGTCAGTCAATTTTCATGATTTTTATGTTTTATTCTTTTTGTAAACTTCTGCATGAAGTATGTGATCGCATTCTCCTGAAAATAATGTAGAATTCGATATGTTTAGTTAAAATATTGGAATTGTGATACAAATTTTGTTTATTATTGAGCAATTTGATCTTTATTTTTTTATTTTTTTTAGAGTACAAAGTGTTCATGTATTAAATTTCTTATCATTTTCTAAACAGTTAGTTTTAGTAAGACATTTTCAAAAATCATGAAAATTGACCGACATACAGTCTTAACATTGTAGAACAAGGCTGTGAAGTTTCATACAAAATCTCAAAACAGATCATAAGATATCATCTCTCAAAAATAGCTATATCACCTCTAACTTAACAATTCAAACTAATCTAAATTCCAAGCAAACTGAATAACATAATCTCTAAACACAAACTAAACTAAATTCCAATAAACCCTAAACACTCTAAAAAAAAAAAAAAACTAAAAAAAAAAAAAAAATTTGTATCCCAATTCCAATATTTTAACTAAACATTTCGAATTCTACATTATTTTCGGGAGAATGTGATCACATACTTCATGCAGAAGTTTAAAAATAGAATAAAACATAAAAATCATGAAAATTGACCGACATACAGTCTTAACATCGTAGAGTGAAGTTTCATACAAAATCTCAAAACAGATCGTAAGATATCATCTCTCAAAAATAGCTATATCACATCTAACTTAACTAATCTAAATTCCAAACAAACTGAATAATATAATCTCCAAATACAAACTAAACTAAATTCTAATAAACCCTAAACACTCTTAAAAAAAAAAAATTGTATCCCAATTCCAATATTTTAACTAAACATATCGAATTCTACGTTATTTTCGAGAGAATGCGATCACATACTTCATGCAGAAGTTTAAAAAAAGAATAAAACATAAAAATCATGAAAATTGACCGACATACAGTCTTAACATCGTAAAACAAGACTGTGAAGTTTCATACAAAATCTCAAAACAGATCGTAAGATATCATCTCTCAAAAATAGCTATATCACCTCTAACTTAACAATTCAAACTAATCTAAATTCCAAACAAACTAAATAACATAATCTCCAAACACAAACTAAACTAAATTCCAATAAACCCTAAACACTCTTAAAAAAAAATTAAAAAAATTAAAAAAAATAAAAAATTTCCAAACCGTAAATATTATGTACGGTTTGGATATTTTTAAATTTTTTCTCAAATTCCGGTTATTCTTAATAATTTGTTTTATTTTTTAGGTATTTTTAAAAATATCGGCTAAATAACAGCAAAAACAACAAAAGTTCTAATCATAAGGTCGGTTCGACTCTCGCCGTGGACGGTTTTGGATCGAAATTTATTTTTCTATCAAGGCCAAATCAAATTAGAGAAAAACCAAAAAGTTCCGTTGCCGGGACTCGAACCCGGGTCTCTCGGGTGAGAGCCGAGTATCCTAACCAGCTAGACTACAACGGATTTCTATGCTCTTTGTTTTTGTTTTATTATAAAATAAAATTATCAGTTTTCAGATATTTTAATCTGTAATATGCAAGCTCAAAGCATATCAACATTCGGTAGAAATTAGCAATCATGTTGACTTGTGGGTTTCTTGACATGATGTGTGGTTTTTACCTGAGCATTTTTTATTCCCACATAATTATGCTGTTGTGGTGGAGAGAAGACGAGGAGTTTAGAAAAAATATATATCGAGAGCTATGGGAGTTATATCTAGTGGTTTGCAAGTGCCCCCGGGACCATATCCTGGCCGGTCCGTCTGTGTTCGTACTCGAACCGGATCGTGCTATTGTCACGGGTACACGGGCACAGGTATTAAACGGACTGGACTTGGTTTTTCGGAAAAAAAATCCGTGCATACCCGGATCGCCGTATCCATTTATCCGTACCCGTGAACTTGTGCCCTTGAATCCGTGTATCCGTGCCCGTGACCTTGTACCCGTACTCGTACCCGTACATGTTTTTTTTTAATTTCAATTTGTTTTCAAATTTCCCCCAAACCAATATATTTTCACATAAAAAATAATATTTTAAACTAACTATATTAGACATGCATAAATTTATTTTATATAAAGTGACTAAAATATATAATTTAAATGACAATTTCATTTGCAATTTAATAGATATATGATAATTTTATATATTTTAATGAAATTACTTTCAAAACGTCATATTGACAAAAATATTAATTTTTATTTGCTCACCCATCTCAAAAATTAATTTCATATATATATATATAGAGAGAGAGATAGGCTAATATACAATCGATTGTTCCTAGCCTCCCTGTAACCAAGTCGTTTTTCAATTTTTAAAGTCCAAATAATTGATCCAAACCGTTAGATGTGATCTCCATATTAAAATGTGCTAGGAGACCAAACTTTACATTTTTTAGAATTTTTTTACTATTTATTAAGCCACTTTGAAAATCTCTCATCCAACGGTAGCTTCTGATTTTACTTCGATATGAATTTTATATAATTATATATATAAATATCTATTTGATTATACTTCTATAATTCATAAATGAACGTGATTTATAAAATTTTATAATATTACGTGCATGAAAATTTCGTATTTTTATATCTTTAATTAGATCTCAATATTATTAATTTATTTACATGAATCGATTTAATTTGCTTTATTTATTTTTTTCTAAATTTCACGACTTGTAACGAATTTTTGATTTACGATCTCGCGGATAATTATAAAATTATTATAGGTTCTATACTTTATTTTATCTCCAAATCTTGAATTTTAATATGCAAAATCTCATAATTCGTTTATATTTTGAAATTTTTGAATCTGTTTAATCAGTCAGATAAAAATCAGAACGATCATTAATTTAGTTTAATTTTTATTTAAGCGTAAAGATCGATTTAGCATTTTAATCATGTTTTAAAATTTCAGAATATAACATAAACGGTTACTAAATCCAATCATGAATGGTGCAATGTTTCACCAAAAGTGTGTTTGTCACACACTTAACCTCGTCGTGAAGGCGGGTCTTAAAATAGAAGCCGTAAACCTATTGATAATTAAATTTAAAAATGCTCTTAACCACATTGTTTCAATCTAAGAAAGAAAATAATAGTTTGCATTTTTGTGTGTCCACTATAGATTTAGCAAATTGAAAGTACCTTGGGATATAGATACCCGTTGAAACTCTACCTATAGGATGTTGAACCGATGCATTTCTTACAAAGCTATCATAGGGTGCATATTCCTTACAATCCTCTCCGATAAACACAGTAAGTTGGGTGCACATGTTTTTGAGAGACTTGTGTGCTTGAAATATTTGATTGATGCTGAAGAGCGCAAGCAACATCTACCTCAACAAGCATCATCATTCGAAGTTGACACTGAAGAAAGTGGTATCGAAGCGCGGCACGAGGTTAATTCGGATTCAGACGGTGCAGAAGAGAGCGAACAATAGTATAGGTATGAGAACTTCTAGATAGGTAGTGTCGGTATAAATTTATAACCTCTTTTAATCTTTATGGTTATTTTTTAAATTATAAAAATTTAAACATTTCAATTAGTTTTTAAATTATTCATTTTAAATAAAATTACTAACAAAAAAAAAAGTTAGAACTCCGCCTATGTTATTTTACATAGCCGGTCCCAAGTCCAGAATAAAGGAGGAGGGTAACTTTTATTTTTTAATCTATTGTTTTAAAATAATTCATAATTATTTTTAAAGTAATTGAGTTAAGAAATTTTTTATTTATATTTTATTATTTTAAAGTAATTGAGTTAAGATATTTTAAAGTAATTGATTTAAGCAACATTGTTTTAAAATAATTAGTAATTTTAATTTATATTTAAAGTAATTGTTTGAAGTAATTGATTTAAGTACGATTGAGTTCAAATATACAACCACATTAAATAAATTTGGATTTATAATTTATTTGTTTACAAAGGAAAAAAAACCAGAAAAAAAAGAAAAAATATAAAAAATAAGAAAAAAGAAAAAGAAATAAAAATCGGACTGGACTGTCCGGACCCCCTATCCGGATCGTCCGACCCCCGAACTCGTGACGGGCATGGGTTTGAAATGGGCAGGGTATGGTTTTTGGAAGAAAAAAATCCGTGAAACTCGGCCTGTGATACCCGTGTGCCCGTAAAACTCATGCCCGTGAACACCTGTGTCTGTACCCAGTTTTGTCCGGTCCGCCCGTACCCGGCCCGTGAGCAAATGTCTAAATTAGCCCGACGCTCAGTCCAGAGCTTTCTCTCTCCCTCTTTTCTACTCTTCTGTGTCAACTCCAAGAAGATAAAGGTAAAAAGGACTTTTCACGCTGGCAAAATGAATTCTTGCCAAATACCAATGTTTTTCCCGTGATTTGTTCGTATGATTTGGGGCTCATGAAATCCCGTCGAATCATTTCTGTTCTCATTTCTCTCGTCGTTCTGATCAG